>CM067306.1:64659398-65259398 GCA_034231615.1 Meghimatium bilineatum
GTAGATTCGATACTTTTTGTATTCAAGTGCATCTCTTTAAACAGTGCAATAATAGGTATGATTATTTTAGTGTATGTACTTGTGTCTGTTTTCCTGAGATAAATCACAGGGAACAACCCAATGCGCTGCAAATGTGGAGGCTGCTGCAGCACATGCAAATGTGTGTATGCGACGAAATAGATAGAGGTGTTACCGGGAAAAAAGTAGAAGTGTACCGAATAATCGGTATAAGTGAGACATGTAATAAGTAGAAGTATATCTGGTAATTGGCAGAACTGTACCGGGTAATAGGTAGAACTGTACGGATAATAGATAGATGTGTACCGGGTAATAGATAGAACTGTACCGAGTAATAGGTAGAACTGTACCGGATAATAGATAGATGTGTACCGGGTAATAGATAGAACTGTACCGGGTAATAGATAGAACTGTACCGGATAATAGATAGATGTGTACGGGGTAATGGATAGAACTGTACCGGATAATAGATTAAAGTGTACCAGGTAAAAGTCAGAAGTGTGTCAGGTAATAGGTAGAAGTGTACCGAGTAATAGGTAGAACTGTACCGGATAATAGATAGATGTGTACCGGGTAATAGATAGAACTGTACAGGATAATAGATAGATGTGTACCAGGTAATAGATAGAACTGTACCGGATAATAGATTAAAGTGTACCAGGTAAAAGTCAGATGTGTACCAGGTAATGGGTAGAACTGTACCGGGTAATAGATAGATGTGTACCAGGTAATGGGTAGAACTGTACCGGGTAATAGATAGATGTGTACCAGGTAATAGTCAGAAGTGTTCTATATAAAAAGCAGTAGATACGTTATCTTCAGGAGAAAGCGGAGGGTTACCTAAAACAAAGGTCATTCGTACTTTTTTTTCAAATGTTAGATCTACCTTTTGAAGAAAACTTTGATGATCAATTTGAAGAAAATAACTAGGGAGGAGGAGTTGGGGCGGGATTTTTGTCCACCTCTTGGTCAAGTTTCTAGGTATCCCCTAAAAGTCATGTTCCAATTTGCTAAGGAGGGTTTGAATATCCCGACCGTCCCTTTATCTACAGGCCTGCTTCCGGTGTGTATCTATATTTATCTCTGACCATATGAACGTGGACAGCGTCATTCTTACTCGTCGTTTGTTATGACGTGAATGTGTTCTTGGTAAAGGTACTTTGGTAGAAACGTTGTTTATCTTGCGTTATCATATGTATATCCATTGATTAGCACAATCTTATCACATTTCATTGTAGTTTCGCTTCTTTGTCAGTTACTAGAATACAAGTAACTCAGGTGCTGACAGCAATTGAATAAGTCACGTTGTACACGAGACTGGAAATACACAAGATTTAATGACGTGATATTGAGCAAAAATGATTAGATATATGACTAAGATATGACGTGTAAAATGTAATGTCTAAGAAAAGCAACAAACAGAACAAGAAGAGATACTGTGTGGAATGAAGAGATTACAAGAACTGTTGAAGCAACATTTGTGGTCAAATATATTGAAACACAGACTTAAGTTATTCGACCACTTAATGTCCTCGGAGTGAGAAATTAGGACATTAGACAAAGAATCGGCACCGCCCCAATCTTGGAGTATATTAAGAGTTATAAGATCAAATAGTTTGCACACATAAGCAGACTACCATCAGACAGAATACCACAGCAAGCTATGCTACACAGATAGAGTGAAGGAAAACTTAGAGGCCGACCTCGAAAACGATGGACTACAGAAATAAAAGAGGCGACAAATTTCACAATATACTTAGCACACACGAGGTTATCTCCAGAGAACTCTTCTACCCCTGGCGCTGAAAGGTTTACCGAATAGACGGATATATAGACTTAATGAGAATGATCCATTATTGGTCCCCGGCAAGATCGTAACATGAAAATGGAAACAGCAAGATACAAAGGTAAACGAAGAAGAAAATGGATTGAAGGAGTTACCAACATTCTGAGACATCACAATTTTACAGCATATCAAACAACCAAAAGCGCAATAGCTCTAAAACCGATCGTCATTCGATCCCGCGACTCCTTAAAGCAAAAGCAGAGACTATAGATAGATAAATATTGAGCATATCCTTTTAAAAAAAATTCAGTGCATATCGACTGTATATACACCCTACATTACTATCTCACTATAGAGAAGTACCAGTTTATCTGTCTTTGACTGTTATCTATTTCAATGTTGTCATTTTTTCGTGTACAGAAATAAATATTAACATACGCCCAGACAAGAAGAAACACACACACACAAATCACAAATACACGCATATCTTAATTATGAAATACCATATTTCACAATGATCCTATTCTGTTCAGTTACCTGTTCAAACTTTGCTTATTTAGTGGTGGTTGTGTTCACCTTTGACCCACCAAGCTGAGATAACAGTTGAACCACTGCTGGTCGAAATTTACAATAAATATGTTTTCTATTACTCAACATCAGCGGTTGTGCAGCTTTGTAATCACGGCCCCTGGTTTTTATACAGTCTTGTGGACGCATCGGTTTTATCCATAAAAACTAACACTATGTGACTTTTCCCGCGATTTTTATTGACTGTCGGCACATAGTATACACTAAGTGACCAATGGATATTATGAAAAAACTCAAATATAGCACCACTATAGAAAGCATAAATACACAACGCATTCCATTCTACAGACTTCATCTTGCTAAACTACAGGAGTTTACAGCATAGCTGCGTCTTTTGGGTCTGACACCCTTCTTCAACATGGCTTCTGTGTCACTTTGACCCTCCATGGGATGGGCTAGTCAAATCCGTCCAAAAAATCCCTAGTCGCCTCCTAGTCGCCTCGTGTGATATGCACGGCAGGTAGCAACGTTGTTATTCTTTGCTCCCCTCTCAGGTCCTACCAACACTCGGGTGAGACGACATTTTAACCAGTTCCGCTCAGTTGACATATCCAAGGTGAATAAATCGCAGCAAAGCTATAAATCTTGACACATCGCATTATGTTGTCTGGACTACATCCCGTTGACCAGCAGGAATCGACAAGTACGCAGAACTGGACGTTAGTTATTTCTCGAGTTATCCCAAATGCTATGCTGCTCTAAATCGCACCAATCGCCAGATAAGAGACACAGCAGAATCTAAACAAATCAGACTCAGCCTTTTTTACGCAATGTTTTTGATTATTGCCGTGTTTTTCGTTGGTAGTTACAAACTTTGTGTCTCCTGCCAACCCCGATCAACGAAATGCACAGAAATAAATGGAGAACATGGCGTACAAAGGATGATTCTGTTTTGTTTTGATTCTGCTTTTAATAGATCTACTCCTGGTGATGACTCCTGGCTCAATTCAGAATTTGTTTACAATATTTATTGAACGCACCTAATTTGCATATAATCTCAAAGCCGCGACAAAATGGCCACTTTGGCAATGGTTTTTTATAGGGAAACCATTATCCAAGTCTTAGCATTATTGTATTTTTATAGTTGTGTTGTCTTACTTGGTTTTTGTTTCTTGACAAAGGTCCCAATAGGACCGACATGTTGAAAATTGTCTTTGTTCTTTGTTGTGTTGTTATTTCTGATTTATTTATATTGATAGTTAGGCTATATTCAGTAACCTATATAATTAACTTCGTATTTTTCTCATTCGAATGCAGAGATGAGTATGGCATGAACAACAATAAACATATGAGATCAAAAAGGATTATTGGTATTACACATAATAATACATACAAATTGACTTTTTAACAAAAGGCATTTATCAAGAACACATTCACATCATAATACGACGGGGTTTCTTGATATCAATCTTTTGATTCACGTCGTATTATGTTGTGAATATGATAACGGTCTTTGGTCGAAACGTAGATTTGTATGCATTATTTTGTGTGGTACCAGTAATTAACAAATCTTGCGTATCCTAATCCAAGTTTCGCATGCGAGACTGCTACCAGGCCGTCACCGCTTCTGTTTGTAGCTCCTATGAGCCATATGCTGAACTCTGCAAAATAAGGTGGGTCAATGGATGTCAGCCGCTGAAAGGAGTTGAGAAAAGACGTAAAGGCTTGCTTATTTTGGTACTTGGGTTACTCCATATGTGCTCTTGTCAATCTCAACGAAGCGTCACGCCGTCTGTTGCTGAGAGTATCACTCATAGCATTAACTCCGTAGCCTCAAGCGAGAGTCTCCGGTATCTCATCGAAAATCCACTTGTAAACAAGACGGTGCTAGTGGGATTCAAACCCGCGACCACTTTCAGCACAATGAACGGCTTATGTTCTAGAGTTGCATAGACCATAACAGACAATATATAAATGAACGAATAATAAGACGAGGCAGCAGAATCAGACTTTTTTTTATTCGTTTATTGCCGTGTTGTCGTTGGTCATTATTTATATACTTTATGTCACCCGGGTGTCGCCTGTAAACGTCGACCAACGAAAAACACGGATATAATAATAAAAATACGAGGTAAAAACGGGTTCTGCTTTGTTTTGATTCCGCTGATAGGGCTTATTTAGGAGTTGGTCTCGATATAAGGTAGTGAAATTTAGTATGTAGTATCTATCCCATTATTACCAAAATGTTTATGAATGTGTGTGTGAGTGTGTGTGTGTGTGTGTGTGTGTGTGTGTGTGTGTGATTGTTCCTACGTCTTGACAACACTGCGCACACACACACATACACACACACACACACACACTAGCCGATGTTTCACAACTAATAGTCTTATCATCTAGGCTCGAGTCTTAACGTCTATTTTTGGTATAACAATCAAGTTCATGTATATTATAACATTTCGCCGATATACTGCCATTTCTTAGCTGGTCCAGGCACATGCAGGATTATCACGTTCAATTCTTCTTAAGCAGGTCAGATCGTGTTTTGTTTCGTATATTGTTGCTGTACTTTTGTATTGTCGATTTCAATTCGTATTCAATAGATTTAACAGTGTTTCAATGGATTTACTTGTTTTAATATTGCCATACGAGGTTAGTACGTGGTTTATTAAACCCAATTTATTTGTACTAATCAAGTCCTCTTCAACCACGGACACGAGTCCATCTTGGTTAACCAGTACAAGAAGAGACCGTGAATATACTTTATATATATATATAAAAGTGAAACATATCTTGTATTGGTGGCATATCCTATTCTCCTTCTTCAGCATTCATTCTCAAACTCCCCCTGGATCTCTCTGGTAATAGGACAATGTATGGTCATTTAGCAATATGAAGAGGCAATCTGTTGGATATTTTCTCAGGGATGTGACTTTTCAAACGATCATATCACAACAACGGAAGTTTTTTGTTTGCATCTTTCTATCTTTCTCCATTTTCTTCCATATCTTTAAACATATTATTTCCGAACTATGTTTCTACAGCACGCAGGTTCTGCCTCCAGACATCCAGAATTTTGGCCGTGTTTTCCCAGTTTTTGGATTCTACGTGGAAGCCTTTCATTGAGGATTTGCAAATGTCTTTATTACTCAGCATTGGTCTACAGCGGGCTCGACAGCCTTCAGCCAGTTCCCCGAAAAGTACTTGGTTTGGGATGCGGCAGTTTGGCATTCTGCGGACGTGACCCACGCAACGCAATCTATTTAAATTGAGTGTTTCCATGGCATCAGATGGTAGCTGAGTGCGGCGCAACACTTCCATGTTGGTGATTCTGTCGTACCATTTAATGTTTAAGATATTACGTAGACATCTTAGATGAAGGTTGTTAAGTCTTCTCTCATGTTTGGTGTAGGTATTCCATGTTTCAGATCCGTAGAGAGAGAGAGAGAGAGAGAGAGAAAGAAAGAGAGTGAGAGTGTGTGTGTGTGTGTTTGCGTGCGTGCGTGCGTGCGCTAGGTAGCAAAAATTGTCGACTTACTTAATATGGGTGTTATTTAAAGTGTCGTGTGTTGGTACTGTAGATCCGTGATACATTGTCGCAGTTTTAGTTATGTTTATTGTCATAGAGAACAGCTCGCAGGCCTTTGTTATGTTGCCAATTTGGGACAGCAAGATGTACTCACTGTGTGCCACCAGTGCAGCATCATCGGCGAAGAGAAGTTCTCTGACGAGTATTTCCGATGCTATCGTCTTTGCTCGGAGACGCACTAAGTTAAAGAGTAATGCATCGTAACGTGCGCGGATGAAAACGCCACCAGCTGTATCTGCAAGAGCATATTTCAGAAGCGCTTCCAAGAAGATTCAGAAGAGGGTGGGATCTAGAACGCACCCTTGCTTTACTCCAGTCTTTACTGTAAAATTATCAGAAATATTGCCCTCGAATGATACATTTGTGTGCATGTCTTCATGAAAGGAAATAACCAAGTCCAATAATTTTGGTGGACAACCAGTAGATTTGTGTAGACAACAGGACATTGGTCCTACTAGATTTCCAGCAGGATGTAGTCTAGTGAATGGGTAATGCTTTGTGTCGCCGTTGTATTTGTGTCAATGGCCCGACACATTAGTCTTCGGTGGATGTCCTATTCAGGACATAGCATCAACCCATCATTTTTGACTGCAGTAATTTTTAAGACAATATAAATTCCTTCAGTAGTTTACCATTGCTTTATGGACGGTACGGATACACAATTTCCTGCGAAGGGATTTAAACCTGGTACCTTGGCCATCACAGAAGCGCACTGTACCGCGACACCTCAGAGCTGGGCATATCTCACTTATAGTCACAGCACACGCACACGTACTGATGTACACATACACATAGACGCATACACACACACATACACATGGGCGTTTACTGACTATCCCATCCACACATGGCAGTAGTAATATAAGAATGGAAAGAATCGTCCATTTATATATGACATTACTTGTCAACTATTTCTTAGGCACAACTTGAATGTTCAATCGTATCTCCAGTTCAATGATGATGATGAAATAATCCCTTTAGCTGTGAGCAGGTAACTCTTGACAGCCCTTTCTTGCAACAGCACATGTTCTTCTAAGTTATATAACTGAGGCGACGCCCAGACTTATGTAGCCTATAAGGATGTATCAACGACTTGGTTGTGTAAGGGAGGTTTATGAATGAATGCTGAATCCCCGAAGGGAGGTGTTCCATCGTCCCAGTATCCCATGATTATTACGTCCTGGGAGCACAGCGCACACTTCTGTGTCAACGATCTCATGTTTCTTCTGCCAGATTATTGACACATCTGCAGTCATGACATAATTTAGCATTCACCATCACCTACAAGTCTGCCACATTCGCCATCACCTACATGTCTGCCACATTCGCCATCACCTACATGTCTGCCACATTCGCCATCACCTACAAGTCTGCCACATTCGCCATCACCTACAAGTCTGCCACATTCGCCATCACCTACAAGTCTGCCACATTCGCCATCACCTACAAGTCTGCCACATTCGCCATCACCTACAAGTCTGCCACATTCGCCATCACCTACAAGTCTGCCACAAAAGGACAAAGGTGTTGGCTGGCCAGCATCTCTTCATCATCCCTGGGGATTATTTGATAGACGACAAATGTAAGACATCGAGACAAGATGTGACAATGATGATAGACGACAAATGTAAGACATCGAGACAAGATGTGACAATGATGATAGACGACAAATGTAAGACATCGAGACAAGATGTGACAATGATGATAGACGACAAATGTAAGACATCGAGACAAGATGTGACAATGATGATAGACGACAAATGTAAGACATCGAGACAAGATGTGACAATGATGATAGACGACAAATGTAAGACATCGAGACAAGATGTGACAATGATGATAGACGACAAATGTAAGACATCGAGACAAGATGTGACAATGATGATAGACGACAAATGTAAGACATCGAGACAAGATGTGACAATGATGATAGACGACAAATGTAAGACATCGAGACAAGATGTGACAATGATGATTTTTTCACATGTGACAAGTTTATCAGCCTATCCCGAACGTCTTATTCACCTCCTACTGCATACCGGGAAAGATGACAGTAGCCATATTATTTGAATTCTGAACTACAAGTCCAGCCTGTCGTTGACACACGGGCGTACCGGAACAATAGAATGATGACCACGACGACGGTAATGATGATGAAAGGATTGACTTCACTGTACTCGAGTTTTTTCCGTATTCACTCCGCCTTTTCTACGGAACAGCACGTCGAGGGTACCACTCTCGACGTACCACTCATAACACAATAAATAAAATGATCTTAAAAACAAAATCAACATTGTAAACCTTTTCCTTGGGCTGTATTAGAAATCTTGTCCTTTTTTATTATTGCTTTTATTTAAATATATATATATATATATATATATATATATATATATATATATATATATATACCTATATACAATACAATACAATACAATACAATACAATACAATACAATATAATATAATATAATATAATATAATATAATAATATTGCAGTAAAACTAATAATTACTACAATCATTACGTTTATTTTTACTGTTTGTCCTGTATTCTTATTGATAAAGACCGTTTGATTGACACGTTGATTTAATCTTTCTTGTATTCTGTTAGTTAGGAGACAGTCCATAAATTACGTGAAAATTTAGAGAGGGAAGGAGGGGTCTCAATAAAATTGGATAGTTGTTGACAATGGAAGATGGGAAGGGGGTTTGACAAAAGTTGACGTTAATAGTGCTGTTTTTATACATCAATTAAATTGTATAAATTTGAAAAACATATTTTTAATATATTAAACAAAACATGTACTTTGTTCGTACCTTTTCTTGGCAAATTTTGATGGTTGATATAATAAACGGGGGGGGGGGAACCAGCATTATTGATAGTTTTTTTACCAGGAGGGAAGGGGGTAAAGTATTGACAAAGTATTGTCGACTTAATGTATGGATAGTCTCTTACCTGTAGTATTTCGTACATTTTCGCCAGTCTGTACAGCTGAACTATTTGGTGTTAGGAATTGGGCCAATGTGACTCGTGTATCCTTACTGTACAATATGACTCCTGTATTCTTACTGTACAATGTGACTCCTGTATCCTTACTGTACAATGTGACTTGTGTATCCTTACTGTACAATGTGACTCCTGTATCCTTACTGTACAATGTGACTCCTGTATCCTTACTGTACAATGTGACTCCTGTATCCTTACTGTACAATGTGACTCGTGTATTCTTACTGTACAATGTGACTCCTGTATCCTTACTGTACAATGTGACTCGTGTAATCTTACTGTACAATGTGACTCCTGTATCGTTACTGTACAATGTGACTTGTGTATCCTTACTGTACAATGTGACTCCTGTATCCTTACTGTACAATGTGACTCCTGTATCCTTACTGTACAATGTGACTCCTGTATCCTTACTGTACAATGTGACTCGTGTATTCTTACTGTACAATGTGACTCCTGTATCCTTACTGTACAATGTGAAACTGAAGAGGGTCGGAGCTTTATTCCATACTCAAACTCTCAATGATGTGCAATGTTTGACAAGAAGCTTCCTAGTCAGGGTGGGGGGGGTGGAAACATAATTCTATGCGATCACGTAGATAATACAGAAAATGTGATTTATGTAGTCAACTCCCCCTCCCCATAGACCACTACCCCAGCGAGGACCCCCCCCCCCATAGTCCACTACCCCAGCGAGACCCCCCCCCCCAGATTTTGCATGGTGGTTTGGACTAGAAGGTTACTGCGTCCGAACAAATAAAAAAAATTCGGGTAGTGATTCCTCACTTAACACGACTACTCCTCCAGTCGGTCCAGCTGTAAATGAGTACCTGGCACATGTGTTAGAGGAGGTAAACACAGCAAAGAAGGGAACTGACCAACCCACCTAATAGTTGCTGCGGCTTAGTACATGAAGAGTTATCTTCATCCCCGACGGCAGGTTGCTGCCATGGGACATACCTTTACCTTTTTATTGACAACTTGAGAACTTTTGCATTCGACCACCTTTTATTTTCTATCAAAGACATGTGTCTCCTATTCAGAAAAAAATATCTTGAAGCTAAATGTGTTGAGTTGAAAGACACATTTATCGCACCCATGCTATAAACCACGATACAAGACACTGATTTCATTAATACATCTTGTCAATTATTAGGAATTTCATAATAGAGGCAGCAAACAAATAAATGTATAGATCGAACACAAGACAGGTTTGTGGAAAGTCACCTTCAAGTTTGCTGCGTTCTCCAACAACTGTCTCCGTCTCATACCTTCTCAACAACAAATCTGATTAGACATGTCGGTCAGTTCTCATCGTGTCACTCGTCAATTAAACAGTCCTGTGCACTAATCATTGTCATCTTTCAAAAGTGATGATATGTTGTTTTTCCCCCCGCGATTTTCATGGTTACAAAGTGATCAATGACAATCATGGAATAGGTTAAATATTGTCATGTTTGAAGGATGATTTCCAAGTAGTTCGTCATCATCATCATCATCAGGTGCCATGCCAGATGGTGTAAGCGATTATGACTCTCCACAGCTCTCTATCTCCAGTATTATGTATCAGGATCGCTGTTGTTTCCCTGCCGTGCCAGGTTCTTAAACTGTCTAATATTTTCTCACATTGTCGGTCTCTGTCTCGGATCACAGCTGTTTCTCTCTATGTAAGATTTGTTTACTGTGATCTTTTGTTTGTCCCGATGAAGACTTTTTAGTCGAAACATCGTCTGGCACTGTCTCGTTGGTAGGTTGTTTTATTACTTGTTTTAGCAACACTTATACCTATTTTTGTTCATTTTGGTATTTGCCCCGTGTTACCCTAGCCCCTTATATCCTGTTTAGGGTTGTTACCCGACACTGAAGCATTTATTACAAGAATTGTTGAAACAACATCTGTGGTCAAATATAGTGAAAAACAGAGACTCAAATTATTCTTCCACTTATGAGATGGAATCCTTATTGATCAGCGGCAAGCGCATACAACATGAACATGGATACATCAAGAGGAAGACTAAGAAGAAGATGGATCGAAAGAGTTACCAACATTCTTAGACATCATAGTATTATTGCATATCAAGCAACTCAACGTGACATTGCGCGAAAACCGATCGTTATTCAATTCAGCAACATTTTACAGGAAAAACATAGAAAACGCAATAGATAAATAATGAGATAGATTTCTGTGTTTATAGAATATATTTTGACCCGGCCCTGGTCTTATATAGAATATATTTGGACCCGGCCCTGGTCTTATAAAAAATTATTTACTGGGCCGGAGTCACCGACGGAATTCAGACATTGAATCTATTCTTACATATTCTCAAACCAGTGACTTACTGAACGAAGAAGCGCATTGAGATGTTGTGTCAATTCGTATGAGACGCTGGAAATACATCAGCCATGTACTTATAATTGAAACAAATACAAGAACTGCATTAACTACCAATGAGACGATTAAAATAACAACCAAAACGACAACTGCCCATCTTTGATCCAAAACTTACTAATCTATTCTCGAATTAAAGTAAAAAGTTAACAAATACCATCTCACATTTCACTGACTCCGCTATATGAGGGCTTTAGTCTTCTCCTCTCCCTCGGAATATTTACTTACATGATTAATCGGGTACCCATTTAAGGGTGGATCGACCCGAGAGTCGTTGCGATCTGAAAAACGAATGCGAAGCCTGTGCGCTAACTACTGCGCTACGCGGCACCCTCGAATTCTAGTACAAATTCTTGAAATAGTATTTGTTTCATCAATTTATTTCTTGTTTGTATCATCTTAGAGGATAATATTATAATCTGTGCATACATATGTCACTATTGACTTGAAACGTTCACATGGTCTGATTTAACACTCATGATTTTCAGTAACTGTAACCGTTTTAGTGATTTATTACTGGCATTTTCTCATAGGATGATAAAACACATAACCTGTCAGGATCCTAGAGGTGTTACATTTGATGCAGAAAGATCACCACGCATCTCTAGCCTCTATTATTCTGATAAGTTCACACCCTCTCCAGGCCTTGTTATTATTTAGAAATGTCTTCTCGCCACCTCGTCTTCTTCAACCCTTCACCGTACATTAAAGAACATCTCTTGTCATCGAGGAATGTCTCATAACTTACCACCGGAGTTTATGAAGCTTGGACATATTGTACAGTACATTTTTCATTTTTAAGAATGTCGCCTTTGTCTGCTCTATTCTGTTTTCCTCTGTTGAACTTCGTGTATCTAATTTCATTGTTGCTCCTAAATATTAGAAGTGGTCGATCAGATTGATGTTGATTAAATCACTTCGATCGTACACGTATTTATATTGTCTAGAAATTGACTACAGCCAAAACATGATGAGGTTGATGGCAACTTCATCAGTTGGATACGCTACTTCAAATTATGTTGATTAGTTCCCCTTCCGACAGTCAGAACAGTGTTATCTGCAAATCTCACGTTATTTATGTTATATCCACCCACTGAATTTCCTGAAGCATCATCAGTTGTTCGCAATATGTTTCCCAAAAAGAGCAGAAATAATCGAAATTTCTGCTGATCGACATAACACATAATGTAAAATGAAAACAGTGTTAGCAGTGATCAGCGGCAAGGGTGTTAACCTATAATTGCTAAGTTCTTATCGTCTGTATTGATTGATGGGCCTGTTTTAGACCTGTATCGATCCTTAAACAGTAGTATTTAAATATATACTAAAACACGAGAGGGGGGTAGGAGTATTATTAGACACAGAAACAGGAAAAACGGTGAAGGGATTTATGGCAATATCAGATAGGGTAATATTAGTTAAACTAACAGGAAAACCGTTGGATATCAACATTGTGCAGGTATATGCACCTACATCAAGCAGTTTAGAGGAGGACATCGAAATTTTTTATGAAGATCTAGAAATAGCAATGAAACAGTGTAAAAATCAGGAAGTAACTATAGTAATGGGGGACTTTAACGCAAAAGTAGGTGAAACAGAAATAAAAGATGTGACAGGAAGATTTGGTTTAGGAACTAGGAATGAAAGAGGTGATTTATTGATAGAGTGGGCACAGGCACATAATTTAATAATAGGGAATACATGGTTCAAGCAACATCCAAGAAGGCTGTGTACATGGATTAGCCCAGGTGATAATACTCGGAACCAAATTGATTACATTTTAGTCTCTAAAAGACATAGAAACAGCATTAGATCTATGAAAACAAGGCCAGGTGCTGACTGCAACAGTGATCATATACTACTGGTAGCGCAATTGTGTATAAGATTAAAGAAGATCAAGAGAGCACCAAGGAATATGAAATTAGATTTAGCGTTATTGAAATCAGATGCTGACATTAGGGAGGCACTAAGACACATGAAATATGGCAAAGCCCCAGGTCCAGACAATATCACATTAGAAGAATTAGCAGCTTTAGATGACTTTGGAGTTGAAATAATCACAAAATTGCTGAATGACATATATAACAGCGGAAACATACCCGATGACTTAATGAGATCCATATTCATAGCATTACCTAAGAAACCAGGGACCACTGAATGTGAAGAACACCGTACAATCAGCCTCATGAGCCAAATAACCAAAATACTGCTCAGAATCATCATGAAGAGAGTGAGAAACAAAATAAAACCAGAAATAAGTCCAGAACAATGTGGATTTGTAGAAGGCAAAGGCACCAACAATGCGATTTGTATATTGAGAACACTAATAGAGAGGTCTATAGAGGTAAAAACAGATCTGTACCTCTGTTTTATAGACTACACTAAAGCTTTTGACAAAGTTAAACATAGCGAAATTATACACATGCTAGAGAATCTGAACATTGACAGCAAGGATTTAAGAATAATCAAGAACATGTACTGGCAACAAACAGCAGCAGTAAGAGTAGGAAAGCAATTTGGCCCTTTTCAACAAATAAAACAAGGAGTCAGACAGGGATGCGTGCTTTCACCAGACCTGTTCTCTCTATACAGTGAAAACATATTGCGTGCAATAGTAGATATCCCAGGAATATCAGTGGGAGGACATAACATAAATAATTTGAGATATGCGGATGACACTGTTCTGATTGCAAAAAGTGAGGAAGACCTTCAACAATTAATTAAAGTAGTAGTCACAGAAAGCAAAGAGAAAGGCCTCTTCCTAAATATCAAGAAAACAGAAGTAATGGTTATTTCAAAGAAAGAAAATAACACACCTTGCAAGATCATAGTGAATGATATAGTATTAAAACAGGTCCACCAATTCAAATATCTAGGTACAATTATAACAGCAGATGGAAGAAGTTCAACAGAAATAAGATGCAGAATAGGACAGGCAAAAACAACATTCAGAAAAATGAAAAATATACTGTGTAATATGACCTTGTCATTAGAGGTGAGAAAGAGAGTTCTGCAGTGCTATATAACCCCTATACTAACATATGGGTGCGAGTCTTGGACAATAAACAAACTGGAAAGTGGGAGATTGGAGGCAACGGAGATGTGGTTCTACAGAAGAATGCTGAGAATACCATGGACTGCCAGAAAAACTAATGTAGATGTATTAAAAGAGTTAAATGCGAAACGGACCTTCATCAACAATATAAGAAAAAGGCAATCTTCTTTTTTTGGCCACTTCATGAGACAGGCAGGTTTAGAGAACATAATCACAACAGGCAAGATTGAAGGCACCAGAGACAGAGGGCGACAACGTGAGAAAATATTAGACAGTTTGACAACCTGGCACGGCAAAGAAACAACAACGACTTTGATACATAATACTGTGGACAGAGAGCTGTGGAGAGCCATGACCGCCTACGCCACCCGGCATGGCACCTGATGATGATGATTTAAATATATATATATATATATATATATCGGCTCAGTGGCTGGGAGATAATGGACGCGTCTCAAAATCCTAAGGTAACGAGCTAGAATTCAGATTGCAGGTAATTGGACAGTCGTACATTTTATAAATTACTGGCATACTATAGAACATAAATATTGTATAGAAAATCACTACATTTTCATTGGCTGTCAAAATAAAAGTATACATAAAGTGACTTATTAAAATGCGTGAAAAAACTGCTAAAAGCTTTTACGTTTGAAGGATAACACACAAGTCAACATGGCTAGACCGACGAGAGGTTCGGCTAATGCGTGACGTAATAGATGACCATTGAGATTTTTTCAAAGTACCTTTTATGGTGAAGGACGCAGTTTCAACAGCGGACGTGAGACCGTTTTTGGTTGCTTCAAAATTATAACCATCAACAATAATATCATATATACTAAATAGATATTTGGCTATGAAATGGTACTCGCCACGCCTGTGTGATGCTGGGTCCCGAAAGGGAGCAATGAAAACTACGCTGTCTACAGTTCATGCATGTTGTAAAACGCGACTTAGGAGATTTTGGGGTGTGTTGGCTATCTCATCCCAGTAAGAGTCACAGTGATTCAGAAGCCATGCTGAAGTGGATGTATCACGCCGAAAGGTGCATATATCGCATCTAAGCTGAAAACCCTAACTTAACGTATTCGTTCTTTTGACTACATACAGCGAGTCTGCAGGAGTTTGAGAGTGAACGCAAAAGAAAAAGAATTAGACTGACTGACATATGCAGCTGAAACGATGACAATGTGATCGCATCACAGGAACAAAACTATGGCCACCAGAAACAGCACACACGGACTGCCTCCAAGTCCTTGTAACAAGACTGGCACAACAAGAATGTAGATAAGGGGTCAGGAGTGTTGGTGGTTAAACCTCTACCCCCCTACCCCAACACACCCCATTACCCAGAATATACGAAAATTACTTTCAGTACTAAGGACTCAGTCAATAAGTGGGTGGTTGGTTGGTTGGTTGGTTGGTTGCTGATCGTGCTCATGCCCTTTAACCCAATGCGATAAACCAGCCATCGTCTTCCGCTCTCTCCTCAACGATGTTCAGTATTCTCTGCAAGACTATCGTATGCAAATGTAGCGAGAGAAAGGGAATTGTAAGAGAAATTATGATAATGTAGCGAGAGAAAGGGAATTGTAAGAGAAATTATGATAATGTAGCGAGAGAAAGGGAATTGTAAGAGAAATTATGATAATGTAGCGAGAGAAAGGGAATTGTAAGAGAAATTATGAGACTGCCTTTTAAAAAAACATTTTACGTATAACGCCTCCCCCACCCCTTGTTCCCCATCTGAAAACGTCTTTACGTCCTTGATGGTGACCAGGATCAGTTCTTGGAGAAAATCCATACCAACGTTTGGCAAATACAGCAAAAACAAGAACAAGATGAAGAAGTGTCAGTTGATCGAGTCGATGCATATACTCATTTTGTCAACACTCGAGAACTGCCGAGAGACTGCGAGTAAAGTGCAGCAATTTCTTGACAAACTCGTTCCGTTCTGTTGGAGTTATTTTTTGTTGAACTCCATGTAAACTTCTCGTATTTTAATAGTCGATTCACAATGTATCCCGCCCTGATTATTTTGTAAGGGCAATGTTGAAATGCTAATCTTGTTTTTTACCAGAGAGAGATAGACAGAGTTCTTTAACTGGCCCAAAGTTCCTAAATTTGTATTTATGATTGGTTCTGATAAGGATATATTCGTCAGTGCGAGAATATGCACAGGTGTCGGTACGTTTCCTGAATGAGCAGTTGGTTTCAGGGTTGGGGTTGCAGTTGAAGAAGTAGATGTTGTATTCTTGGAGCTGAATTTGGAAGGACACTACTATACACTACTATACGATGGGAACCAGATCTGTGTATATTAGGACCGATGTGGAATAAAGTGGTTTGAACACAATGCTTATAGTGCATTCAGCTTAGTTGTTGCTGACAGCAGGAAATACGGTTGATGGTTTGATGACGAGTCATGTTTGTTTTTCTTCAGAAATTCGAACGGAAGTGGTAAACGTATAGAAATTTTTAAAACTTAAACGTGGTGACGTATTAGAACATAGTCTTCTAGATACACGTGGATTTAGTAGGAGTCATAGAAAGGGGTGGATGTTACTAAAAATAGCCGGGATTTTCTTTTGTAAATCAATTCTCACAGAAAATAAGTACTTCTCTAGGATAGGGTGCGTACTAATTTCGTGCATCGTCTCTTATCATGGTATATACGAGTTTACAGTAATCTGTGGCAATCAACCCTTTTTGTGACGTCTGTGCTTTAGTCTTTTGTATACCTAAATGGCCATGATGGCATCAAACTCCTACCATACAGGCGGGACACAAAGACCATGATGCATGCAGAAAAGTACACGAGAACGCCAGAACACCCAATGAAGAATATATTCAGTGACCTCGCCAGTGGAAGGCTGAAGAGATATCATTTTATTCACCTAACCGAAACAAAACACACACAAAACTAAACAGAGAATACAAGAATGAACTATCAGACATATCAAAAGAAATAACACCAACGTTTTTTTTCAGTTTCGTGAGATCAATATGAAAATCTGACCAAATCAGAACCACCATAAACAACAGCCAGACTGTGAAAGAGCTGAATGCTCTCCACAAGAAAACAATAGTATACAACATGTTTGAAGATATGTATCTCAGAGAAGCGTGAATACAAGTATATACTGATGAATCAGCAACCAAGGCAGTGAAGAACAAAGATGATGGAGTGCACATAAAATATTCAAAACAAGAAAATGAATGCACATGTTCACCAACTGAAATCTCCTGCTCCAACTACTCTGTGGAAGTACAGTCCTTAAGTATTTCTGCAGATATCAAAACACAACAAACCAATATCAACAGCTGGTGTTTCTTAATCATACAATGTTTATTACTCGATTAACTGCCAGACCTGAAGGAAGCCATGCAAGAAGCTAGCATCCAAATAAGAGTAATAATACAGTGGATACCATCCCACTGTCATACCAAGAAATGAAAAGACAGATATTCTGGCAAAATATGTAGTCACGTAGGAACAAAAAGGTCAAAGAAATCACCTGCTAAGAAAAGAGGACCCTCATCAGAGCTATTAAGAAAGTCGATCACCCAAAAGACACCTATCACTATCTCGGCAGAGCTAAGCAAATTAACATCTTTCTCGACATGGCAGGACACACAAGATTAAACAGCCATGTATTTAGACTAAGAATAGTTCCATGACCTCTAAGAGCAGGCAGAACAGACCACAGAACGTATCCTGCAAGACTGTATTACACGAAACGATTTGAGGAAGGAGCTCTGGATCTCAGATACACGACCATCCACAGAAAACTGTACACGAGTGCCTTGAGAAGCTTTCAAATACAGCAGCGTTTATCCAGAAAACTGTACACGTGAGCCTTGAGAAGCTTTCAAATACAGCAGCGTTCATCCAGAAAACTGTACACGAGAGCCTTGAGAAGCTTTCAAATACAGCAGCGTTCATCCAGAAAACTGTACACGAGAGCCTTGAGAAGCTTTCAAATACAGCAGCGTTTATCCAGAAAACTCTACACGAGAGCCTTGAGAAGCTTTCAAATACAGCAGCGTTTATCCGGAAAACTGTACACGAGAGCCCTGAGAAGCTTTCAAATACAGCAGCGTTTATCCGGAAAACTGTACACGAGAGCCTTGAGAAGCTTTCAAATACAGCAGCGTTTATCCGGAAAACTGTACACAAGAGCCTTGAGAAGCTTTCAAATACAGCAGCGTTTATCCAGAAAACTCTACACGAGAGCCTTGAGAAGCTTTCAAATACAGCAGCGTTTATCCGGAAAACTGTACACGAGAGCCTTGAGAAGCTTTCAAATACAGCAGCGTTTATCCAGAAAACTGTACACGAGAACCTTGAGAAGCTTTCAAATACAGCAGCGTTCATCCAGAAAACTGTACACGAGAGCCTTGAGAAGCTTTCAAATACAGCAGCGTTTATCCAGAAAACTGTACACGAGAGCCTTGAGAAGCTTTCAAATACAGCAGCGTTTATCCAGAAAACTATACACGAGAACCTTGAGAAGCTTTCAAATACAGCAGCGTTCATCCAGAAAACTGTACACGAGAGCCTTGAGAAGCGTTCAAATACAGCAGCGTTCATCCAGAAAACTGTACACGAGAGCCTTGAGAAGCTTTCAAATACAGCAGCGTTTATCCAGAAAACTGTACACGAGAACCTTGAGAAGCTTTCAAATACAGCAGCGTTTATCCAGAAAACTGTACACGAGAGCCTTGAGAAGCTTTCAAATACAGCAGCGTTTATCCAGAAAACTGTACACGAGAACCTTGAGAAGCTTTCAAATACAGCAGCGTTCATCCAGAAAACTGTACACGAGAACCTTGAGAAGCTTTCAAATACAGCAGCGTTTATCCGGAAAACTGTACACGAGAGCCTTGAGAAGCTTTCAAATACAGCAGCGTTTATCCAGAAAACTGTACACGAGAACCTTGAGAAGCTTTCAAATACAGCAGCGTTTATCCAGAAAACTGTACACGAGAACCTTGAGAAGCTTTCAAATACAGCAGCGTTCATCCAGAAAACTGTACACGAGAACCTTGAGAAGCTTTCAAATACAGCAGCGTTTATCCAGAAAACTGTACACGAGAACCTTGAGAAGCTTTCAAATACAGCAGCGTTTATCCAGAAAACTGTACACGAGAACCTTGAGAAGCTTTCAAATACAGCAGCGTTTATCCAGAAAACTGTACACGAGAACCTTGAGAAGCTTTCAAATACAGCAGCGTTTATCCGGAAAACTGGACTCGCTGTGTAAACACGTTGAACTGCGAATGAGAAGAAGAATCAGAAACAGCTTACACTGAATACGCAATAACTTTCAATACTACGTGCTGTGTATCATATCTCAGTAAACCACATACAATTCCCTAACTGTTGTGCTTCGTCTCTTCTTGATTCTTGACTAGAAACTGGCAATACAACACGTGAGGCATTCCCATAAGTGCTCCGTCCTCTGTTCCAGCAGCCGTCAGACTCGATGGTGTTTCCAGTCAAATGCAGCCGAAACAGACGTCGACATCAGGGCACAACTCTGGCACTCGGGACATGTTTCTGTGCTGTTCCACCCACCCATGCCGTGCCCGCAACTTGTTCAAGCACAACGTCGGTCTGTTGGAACAACATGGTAACTGTTATCGAAGGTTACGTCTACGGGATTGTATAGATGACGTGCCATGAAGCTTCTATAAGAATATAACCTCAATATAAAGGCATGTCATCTACTAAGGTTTTCTGTTGCATGGTTGGTTTGTCTGGTGAGCTATTGGTGAGACCCACAGATGCAACCGCATGCGCTATTGTGCTTCATACCTCAGTAAACCGCATACAATTCTCCAACTGTTGTGCCTCATACCTCAGTAAAGCTCATACAATTCCCCAACTGTTGTGCCTCATACCTCAGTTTTTGCAAAGTTTGCCGTATTCTTTGTATTTTATTCATATAGTATCATTAAATTGTCATTGTAAAACTCCCAGTGTTTATGTAACGGATGTTATAGTTCTATTTATGAATGAACTAAAATCTACAGGTATAAAAGCACAAGACCTGCAATCCCTAGCAACTGACCGACAGACGTGGAGAACTATGACATCCGCCCTATGTGTCAAACTTGGTAAAAAAGAAACTGACTGACTGACTGACTGACATATAGTATCATATTCTTGGTCTTCAACGTTCATCTTTAAACTCCCGCTGGATCTCTTTTAGCAGTACAATGGTCCCAATAGATTTCCAGAAGGGTTTAGCCCAAATAAATGGAAATCAGTTATGTCGCCGTTTTCTTTGCTCCAATAGCCCGACACATCTATCTTCGACGGTGTATGGTATCTTACACCACTTATTTGAGATACATCTGTCAGCATGGTAAATCAATCTGAGCAGGGCTGAAGCAAGATCTCATCCTTGTTTGCCCCAACTTGTAACGAGAAAATCTGGTGATAGTACGCTATCTATTCTCCCCATTAAGCCGGAGGATTAACCACCACCACACTCCCCTCCTCCCTGTCAATCGGAACATGATTTTTAGTGCTAGGAATCAATCCAGAATGTGAGTAAAACCATCTCACTTAACGATTGTTCACAAAAGTGTCATCAAATAACGCAACACTTTCCCTGCTCTGTTGGAGCAATATACAAATCTCACTGTCAGACACATCATAAACAGTACTTACACTGTGAAAGAGCTGAATACTTTCCAAAACAAAACAATATTATGCCACAACCCTCCCTTCCCGATTTTTCATAAAAACGTCTTCAAATATACCGTCAAATAATAACATTTAAGCATGGAAGCGTCCTCTAATATCTCGTCAAATAGTAACATTTACGCACAAAAACATCTTCAAATACACAGTCAAATAGTAACATTTACGCACGAAAACGTCTTCAAATATCGCGTCAAATAGTAACATTTATGCAGGTAACTTCTTCAAATATCGCGTCAAATAGTAACATTTATACAGGAAAAATCTTCAAATATCCCGCCAAATAGTAACATTTACGTGCAGAAACGTCTTCAAACATCCCGTTAAATAGTAACATTTACGCACAAAAACATCTTCAAATACACAGTCAAATAGTAACATTTACGCACGAAAACGTCTTCAAATATCGCGTCAAATAGTAACATTTACGCACGAAAATTTCTTAAAATATACAGTCAAATAGTAACATTTACGCACGAAAACGTCTTCAAATATCGCGTCAAATAGTAACATTTACGCACGAAAACGTCTTCAAATATACAGTCAAATAGTAACATTTACGCACGAAAACGTCTTCAAATATACAGTCAAATAGTAACATTTACGCACGAAAACGTCTTCAAATATCGCGTCAAATAGTAACATTTACGCACGAAAACGTCTTCAAATATCCCGTCAAATAGTAACATTTATGCAGGTAACTTCTTCAAATATCGCGTCAAATAGTAACATTTACGCACGAAAAATCTTCAAATATCGCGTCAAATAGTAACATTTACACACGAAAACGTCTTCAAATATCCCGTCAAATAGTAACATTTACGCACGAAAACGTCTTCAAATATCCCGTCAAATAGTAACATTTACGCACGAAAACGTTTTCAAATATCGCGTCAAATAGTAACATTTACGCACGAAAACGTCTTTAAATATCCCGTCACATAGTAACATTTATACAGGAAAACTTCTTTAAATATCCCGTCAAATAGTAACATTTATACAGGAAAACGGCTTCAAATATCCCGTCAAATAGTAACATTTATGCAGGAAAACGTCTTCAAATATCCCGTCAAATAGTAACATTTATGCAGGAAAACGTCTTCAAATATCCCGTCAAATAGTAACATTTATGCAGGAAAATGGATGAAAGACTTTTTTGTATTTAAAGATAAAACCCCAATCTTTAAGGTAATTATATCTACGGTCCTGCTCATCAACCTCAGTTCTGAAAAATAAAAATCACAGAAAAACCCAGATCTGAATAAAACAGGCCAGAGGTGGCATACGGAGGTCGCCTGTCGCAATCTGTTTTCTCTAGTTTTCATTTCCGCTAGCACTAGTATAACCTGCTTCCAGCTGGAAATTTAGAGAATTCTATCTCTCCCCTCCCCCTGTACCCATTCACACATTTCCCCCCTCCCATTGCAGCAATAGATTTGACAAATATATATATTTAGTACTGCTCCGCGATGTAACGGTCTTTAATTATGCGATGTTGTCAAGTCTACTGTAGAGTATTGACCTAACCTTCACTTTTCACAGCTATATCCTTCACTATAAAATTAGAAAAATAATAGGAACCAATGTTAGTTTCGTACCTCAATAATATGCACTAACTGCAGAAAAACTGAAATCCAACAGGCGAAATTTGGAACAGAGTAATGAAGTTTTGCTAATCACAGGTAACATACACAATAATAACACACATATATCGACGTTTTGACCAAAAGGCTTTCATCAAGAACACACTCACAACATACTGCGGCGAGTAAAAGCGACACTATTGACGTTCACGTAAGTAACTTTGTGCATTTCTTACTCGTATTATGTTGTGAATGTGTTCTTGATAACGGCCTTCTGTTCAAAACGTCGATGTGTGCTTGTGTCATTATATGTGTTACCAGTGATTAACACGGCTTCTTTAATTTGCTCTAAGTTTCGCCAGTTTTTTATCTGGGAAGTTTGTGGCTTCTGTGATCAATTTTCTTCTGTCCAAACTATGCAGTATGGACACGATTTCAATACTTTATGCAAGATGGACTATGTCTAATTTGGATAATTTCTTAGATCGAGAACACTGTAAGAATTCATTTGTGAGGTTTCATTACTTGGTTTTTGAGGCTGTTTATTTATGTTTGTATTCGATGTTAGCCCGTCAGTCGTTGGACATATAGTTTTATTTGTGAGTCAGTCGGTAATCATGCATATATTCTAATTATAAGTCTTATGTGACATACAGTTTTATTAGTTAGCCACCCAGTAGATGTATAGTTTTATTCGTGAGTCACTGAAAATAGATGTATAGTTTTATTAGTTAGCCACCCAGTAGATGTATAGTTTTGTTAGTGAGTCACTGAAAATAGATGTATAGTTTTATTAGTGAGTCACTGAGTAGATATAGTTTTATTCGTGAGTCACTGAAAATAGATGTATAGTTTTAATAGTGACCCACTCAGTAGATGTATAGTTTTATTAGTGAGTCACTCAGTAGATATATACTTTTATTCGTAAGTCACTCGGCGGACATATAGTTTTATAAATGATACACTCATCGAATGTATAGTTTTATTAGTGAGTCAGTCAGTGGACGTATAGTCTATTATTTGAGTCTTTGAAATAGACCACGATACATGGGAAGAACTTGCACAAAATAGATCTACATGGCGTTCTAAAATTAAAAAGAGCGCATCAGCTTGTGAAAAGAGGAGAAATGCAGCAGCACAACAGCGGAGAGCAGCTAGAAAGTCACGGATAGACCAAGATCCGTCTACTGTCGTCATTCCATGTCCAAACTGTCCAAGGACATTTACAGCTCGAATAGGGCTCATTAGCCATCTACGAACTCATAATCAAGGACATAACTAAAATTGAATTTTCAAAAGTGGATGTAACAAATGGTCATCATCATCATGTGATGGACGAACAACACAGTTTATTATTGAGTCAGACAGAGCATGTAGCTTTATTATTGAGTCAGACAGACCATGTAGTTTTATTAGTGAGTCAGTCAGAGCATGTAGCTTTATGTAGTGAGTCAGTCATATATATTTTGTAAAGCGAGTTAGACAGTGTACATGTAGGTAAGCTGTTTATTTAATTAGTGACCGCACAGTTTTATTAGTGTATGTCACATAAGACTAATAAAATAAGCTGTGCCGTTTATGAATCTCTCTATGTGATGTGACTTTTGTAGAACAAGGTCCTTACTGCCACTCTATAAGTCTTGCGGTTGTGTGCGAGCTGCCCAGCTTCTTCCAGTGTCATGTTCATAATGTCTTCGATGTCATGTGTCCATCGTAGTCTTGGTCTGCCTCTTGTTCTCTTGCCTGGAACTTTTCCCTCCACGATTCATCTTTCTAAACCATTGTGTCTTTTTATATGTCCGAAATGTAAGTTTGCATTTTTTATAGTTTTGAGGAGCCATTCTTCTTCTATGTACAGATCTTTGCGGACATCTGCGTTAGTTCTTCTTTCTGTCCATGATATTCTTAGCACCTTTCTATAACATTTCATTTTGAATGCTGATAATTTCTTTTCCATTGTCGATGTCATTGCCTATGTCTCACAACCGTATATTGCCACTTGAAAGATATAGCTACTTAGTAGTTGTAACTTTATTTTGTTTTCTCCTTGCCATAGAATTTTCCATCTGTGATGTTTTTTGTAGTGTCATTGCTAATCTCTCTCTTATCTCTGCCGAGCAAACTCCTGTGTTGTTGATGGTTGACCCTAGATATTCAAAGTTGTTTACGTTTTCTAGTTTTTCTGTGTCGATGACTATTTTAGGTTTAATTTCATCTCTGCTTAAATGCATTATTTTGTCTTTTCTGCATGGATGAAAAGGTTTTGTGACACGCTATGATGTTTGACTGTCACAATTTGTTCTAAGCCTGTGTGACTTCTTGATATTAGTGGGTGGTGTCATCTGCATACGTAATTTATGGGATCTCGTGTCCTCCGATATTAATGGAGTGAAACTGTTCCTAACGTTTATGAATATCTTCTGTAATTTCAGAACCTGAACACCGGGATAACCAAGTCTGGATCTAGTTGTAGCTTCTTCTATCTGATGTGTCCTTGATAGAACACTGTCCTCAATGTCATTCTGTAATGGTCTCGGCTTTTGTACAAGTTGTCCCAAATTTACGTTGACGTATGTTGATTATCAAAAGTCTGTGACCGCGCGCGATGTGGAGGAATCCATAACAGTCTGTGACGGCGCGCGATGCGGGGAATCCACAAAAGTATGTGACGACGCGTGATGTGGAGGAATCCATAAATGTCTGTGACGACGTGTCAGCCGGAGGAATCTAAATGAATCTACGGTTTAAACTGCGAAACAGCAAAGCGTGTGGCGCACAAGTTGCACCATAAAAATGAATGTTGAGTGGCCACCGTGGCAAGGACTTCGACCATACCACGTACATCTCAAAGCCAAGCAACGGATCAACAACATATGGAGACTAGAAAGAAACATATTAGAATAGGCACATGGTATGTTAGAGTACTGCACCAGTCAGGGAAGCTAGAAAACGTAATATTACAGGCAGAAGCTTTCACTGTAGATATAGGGGTGGCGGAGCAGGGGGTAGGAATACTGATCAAGAATGAAATAGAAAAATACATCAGCGGGTACTGGGTACATAACGACAGAATGATGATGCTAAAGATCAAAGCAAAACCTTTTGATCTAGCACGTGTACAAACATATGCACCAACTACAGACACTGAAGAAGAAATGGAAAATTACTAGGAAGATCTACAATAACTACTCAAACCAGTAAGATCAACAGACATGAGAGACATGCAAAAATAGAGAAAGGAAGACACAAGTACATTTTATGGAAAATTGGACTAGGAACAAGAAATAACAAAGGAGAAAGATTTATACAGTTTTGTGAGAAGAACAACATGACCATATCCATATGTAATACATTCTTTGAACATGAAAATAGAATATTATATACATGGAGACGGAAAGAAGAACCTGATAGATTATAGTATGATCAACAACAGATTTAGACATAGTGTCACGAACACTAAAACATATCCAGGAGCAGATATCAGCTCTGACCATAATTCGGTACTGTACAAAATATATGTACAAAATATAGAACATAGACAAAATCAAGATCTACAGATGTACACATTAGCACTAAAACAACCAAATATACAACAAAAATATCTTGTAGATGTAAGGAATAGATATGAAAATCTAGTGATAGAATGCATGGAACAATACAGAAGAGAAAAAAATCGATAATAAATGGGAGAACCTAAGAAAAAGTATTGAAACATCAGATGACAATTTACCAATAACAAAAGTAAAAACAAACATGGATGGCAGATGAAATATTACAGAAAATGTTAGAAAGAAAGTAAGCTTAAAAAAATACTCCAAAGTATTCACATATAGACAAAGAGATGTGCAGAACAGCAACAGAACAATGACTAGAAACGAAATGCAGAGAAATATAGATTTCACTACAACAGAAGACACAAGAAATGCATACAGAGACCAGACAGATCACAAATAAAGAAAAATCATATAAATGGCGTAAGGTAAAAATCGGTAGGTCCCATGGCAGCAATATGCCGTCGGAGATGAAGATAACTCTTCGTGTACTAAGACGCAGCAACTATTAGGTGGGGTGGCCAGTTCCCGTCAGGTACTCATTTATAGCTGAGTAGACTGTAGGAGTGGCCGTGTCAAGCGAGAAATTACGACCCGGACTTTTTTTTGTTATTGTTTGACCGGACGTGGTTTCGAACCTGTAACCCGGTGATAGCATGCATGCTCACTATCAACTTGACTACCGTGCCCCTCAACATGGTGCTGAATGCATTAAAGATAACAGTTAGAAAATTATATTTCATAAAAGAGAAGTACTTACAAGATTGACAGTTTATATGACAGAACTGTTTGATGACAAACGGAACAAAAAAACCTACAATACACAAGAGATAAAAGTTACGGTGTCGGGAACCGAAACTGGAAATGGTGGCTGGGGTAACACAGGGCAAATATCAAAATGAACAGAAATAGGTATTCGTGTTACCAAAATAAAACGATAAAGCAACCTAACAATGAGGCACATTGACGGACGACGTTTCGACTAAAAAAGTCTTCATCAGGACACAAATAAGCAATATGCAATGAATGTTACAAAAAAGAATTATAATATTATTCAAGACTCTCATCCATATATTAGTATAGGGGTTTTGTAGCAATTCAGAACTCTCTTCTCCACCTCTAATGACAGGGCAAATATTACACAATATATTTTTCATTTTTCAGAATGCCGTTCTTTGCCTGCCCTATTCTGCTTCTAATTTCTATTGAACTTGTTCCATCTGTGTCTACTGTATAAGTTATACCTTTAACAGGAGGTATATACAAGTATGTAAGCGTGCGCATATGTGTTGAAATAAGTCATACTTATTTACAGTACATTGTTTTTTTCAACGATTGTTAAATTTAGATATCGCTTATGCCATCCCTTCGTCGGTTATACAGTCCTGTGGATTAAATCTGGAGATCGTCCTTTACAAGATGACGTTATTTGACTATTTCCGTGTTGTTTAACTGGTCACTGTATGTACTTTGTGTCAATAGCTAATGAAAAAACACGAAATCACGAGAGAAAAGTCAAATAGCTTCACTATTGAAGGATGTTTCCCGCCTGTGTGTTGCCGGGGCCCGAAAGGGGAGTAAAGAATAGCAACACTGTTTACCTTCCACTCATGTCGTAAAAGGCGACTAAGGAGGTTATGGTATGGAGTTGGCTGTCCCATCCCATATATGGTCAGTGACCCAAAGCCATGCTGAAGTCGGATGTGTCAGGCCGAAAGGCGCAGATATCGCAACAATACTGTAAACCATGGCACAACACATTTCTTTCTCCGGACTACATCCTGCTAATCTGCAGGAGTTTGAGAACGAACGCAGAAGAAGAAGAAGGATGTTTCCCAATAAATCCAATGGACTGAATTTCTTCTTCTTCATTTCATTTAAAAGTTGCTTATATTTGAAGTTTTGTCTCTGACGAGAGGCTTGACTTACGCAAGCAGTCGCATTGCCAGTACTATATATATATATATATATATATATATATATATATATATATATATATATATATATATATATATATATATATATATATATATATATATATATATATATATATATATATATTATATGTATCTGTCGGCGTTTCGAACCATAAACAACAAGGCGCGAATTGAGTTTGTGAGATTGTCCCTCTCTACCTCCGAAGCCATCAAATGTGTCTAGATGTGATAAATTATTGTCCAAATAGCCTTAATACTGTCTTTGATAAGCCCACGATAAACATGTCCAAGTCATTATATCATCTCAAGAAAACTTCAGTTCAAGAGTACTCTGCAGAATGCTTCCCACGCGGCGATATCGTTTGTTATCATATAGCAATGCGTACCTCTTCCCTACTTTCAGATCAAATCTTTGCCGTGCCCACATCGAAGGTGACTGCACTGATACTCTAAGGTGTTTACCTCGCCATCTTACTGATCAGTGCATTATTCTTTTGAGTTTTACCTAAAGTTAAAACTACCACTCATGATAAGATAAACATTTCTTAGAAGAAGTTATATAGAACTTTTATATAGAACTTTTATATAGAAATTCCCACTGCTGAAAAACAGGATGAATCGGGGCATTGGTGCAAATAAACGCGTTTCTTTTCCATTCTCTGGACTACATCCTGCTGGCAATCTAGTAGTACCATTGTCTTGCAACAATAGAGATCCAGCGATTGTTTGAGAATAGAAAAGACATAGAACCAATTATGATGCATGGAAGTGAATCTTGGGGGAAAAACAGTAGAATTTTGAGATATATTATAACGAGACATTACAGATGTGTTTTTGTAGAAGAATGTTTAAGCAACATGGACAGATAAAAATCGCAATGAATATGTCTGGAAAAAAATTACAAAAATATTCAAAAAATAAATAAATTTCTCAGTCCTATCAGAAAGAGGCAAGGACTACATTGTAACATCGGGCAAGTAGAATACCAAATGGGAATATGGTTGATAACCTGGCATTTTAGCGTGAGGAAAACATCTGTATCGGAAATGATTGACAGCACACGGAGTAGAAGGATGTGGAAAGGCATGATAACAAAAGCCACTCGGCAAGGACTCAACCCAGTAGAGAGGGAATACACCCCCCCGGGGGCCCCCCCCCCCACTGGAAATATAGAGCATTAGTTTTAGTGTTAGGAACTTGGTCACAAGGTGGGTAAATCCCCCATCCGTACAATATTTTTCTCAGAAAGGTAATCATGTTTCTTAGATGGAATTGGACACGAAATCCGGCGAAATATCTTCGTTATATAAAACGCCCCCCCCCCCTCCGAACTGCAAAGGTAAAAACGGACCTGCTTGAGCTATAAAAAGAAAAAGAAGAATGATGAGGTTCGCTCCTTTTAATATAAGGGGGAAAAAAACTGACATAGGTTACAATGCAATTTTATGTGAACATAAATACACGAAAATAACTTTCCGACAAGTAGGTCTTTATCAAATCATTGAAAAATAAATAGAGAATATCAAATAAATGCACGTGTACATACATGATACATGATACATGATACACACCACAGTTCGGTTACACAAACGAGCACATATACAATCATATAGTACTCATATAGAATACAATCATATACAATCATATAGTACTCATATAGAATACAATCATATACAATCATATAGTACTCATATAGAATACAATAGAAATAGCTCTTGTATGCCGTGTACATTAAAGTAAGCAATGCAAAAAATCAATGACAAATATTTTGCCAATTTTATTTGCCGTGTGGTACGCAGTCTTAGTGATTTTTTTCACCCCCAAAAAATAATGGTTTTGTTTGTGGCGTCCTTAATCCAGTATGCAAGAAACTGCTATTTATCTATATCGCCTCTTACTGTCTGTGTCAGTATTTCCCAATATTTTTTTCTACCATGAACCACCTCTTTCTAAAAATGTGACCTCCCCCCTCCCTATTGTAACATATAAATATTTTTTATATTCCAAAATGGAATTATTCCTAGTTGAAGCCTAATTACAACTTGTTCGAATCCCCCCCCCCCCTGTACAATCAGATTTCTCCTGTGGGGCGTGGTCCCCACGTTGGGAAACACTGGTCTATACAATCTTCACTATTTTTTAGTATGTGATCGTTGGACACACCAAACCTCCACTTTTGCTGTTCACATATCAAACCTCCACTCTAATGTTCACACATACACTCCGCTGTTTACATATCAAACATACAATCCACTGTTCACACATAAAACATAAACTCCACTGTTCACACATCAAACATCCACCCCGCTGTTCACATATCAAACATACACTCCACTGTTCACACGTTAAAAACTGTACTCGTCTGTTCACACATCAAACATAAACTCCGCTGTTCACATATCAAACATACACTCCACTGTTCACACATCAAACATACACTCCACTGTTCACATATCAAACATAAACTCCACTGTTCCCACGTTAAAAACGTTACTCGTCTGTTCACACATCAATGTCCACTCTGCTGATCATACACTTTCACTGCATTATCGAGTCATTGTATTACTACCAGGATTTTCTTCCGTGTTTGTTCTCAAAATCCTGCAGATTAGCAGGATGTCGTCCAGAGAACGGAATAAGTTGTGTCATGGTTTACAGATTAACTGAAATGTTGCACCTTTCGGTCTAGACGCCAGTTTACAAAAGCGTATAACTAGGTAGTAATCACAATGGTACGATAGACTTCTAATTCCTACACATAGTCGAGCAGTTTGCTACATGAAACCGTCGCTTTTGAGATGAAATAATGTATGGAATATTTTTTTTTCCATTTCTAATGCAATGAGATGAAGTCGTGAGACCATATATTTGCACTGATTGTTTTATGTATTTATTTCTAATGCAATAAGATGGGATTGTGAGACCATATATTTGCATTGATAGTTGTATATGATTATATCTGGTTTATTTTTGTTTCTTGATAAAGGCCCCTGTTGGACCGAAACGTTTAAAAGGGTCTTCTTCTTTTATGTCTGTTATCTCATTGACATTAGTTTTACTATTTGTTAGTTATATTAGTGACCAGTGGTAATAATACATTATGATTGTTGCTATCGCTTTAGAGATTTTACTGTTGACTTCGACATCAACGCCAACGACTCTGGGGAGAATACTATCAAGATATATGAATCTGTAGACTGGTCGGAGATATTTTCTTTTGACCTTGATGTCTGGATCATCGTAGGCTACAGTTTACTATACCGTAACATATCATTTACAACTGTCCAGTCAATCGGGAGACCCACCACTGACTATGACCGCAAGAGTCCAGCCACATTGAACTATAAAATACACAAGATTATCTCATGCGTGCAACACACTTTATCCGATACATTCATTAATGCCGGTATTCAAGTCTGGGGCAAGAGTCCTTGGAACGAGGAATATACCTTGTAAATAAATGTCAATGTAACTATTTAACACATCAATAATTGTTCTGCTTTATTGTAATACATTTAGCTATTGATAGAAATGGGGGGGGGGGGTGGGGTGTTAATCAGTTTATCGACACGGAGGGTGAGTTTTAGTACCGGTTTCAGTAGCTTAGCAGAGACACGAGTTAGGTAAGAACCTCCTTGTACTCACAATACCAGCAACATTTCATAAATAATATTAATAATAATAGCAATAATACCATAGCCCGTAAAGGTCGCAGAGGTGCCACAAATGAGAAATCAGCACAAAAAGCCATCCAACATCTCAATCCTCAGCCATTCAGAGGAGTGTAGAAAAATCATGTTCAGACCTTCCTTGATGGTATCAATCCAGGATTTCTTGCACCGCCTCTTCTACTTCCACCCTCGACTGTTCCTTGCAAAATAATATTTGGAAGCGAGGAGACGTGTCTTGTTACATGTCCAAACCAAATACGTTGACGCGGTTTCTCCCACCGTTTTCTGATTTTCATAAATACATGAAATTCTATCACAGACTAGCCTTAGACACTTCTTCCGTGTTACGTTTGACAAGCTGTCATGTTATATAATGTAGCCTGGTGTCAGTCTTAATGACAATCTGTCACGATAGCTAGGTTTGTTTCAAACCTTGTATATAATCCACATACGAGAACAGCGTAACTAGCGCCCTATTATAACCAAAATGGATTAATTCATAAGATAGGAATATAGCCATCAGTGTGTTACCGAGACACGAAGAAAGCAGCAAATGATATCAAAACTTTGACCTGCCATTCGTGTAATAAGAAGTGACTGAGGAGAGTTAAGCAGGGGTTGACTGTCAATGATGTAAAAGGTCAAAATGAACCGAAAATAGCAAGTTGATATCGTTGAAAGTCGCAGATATCGCAACCACGTTGTAAACGACGACATGAGTATTCCCTTCTCCGGACTAAATCGTGCTAACATGCAAGTGTTTGAGCAGGAAATCAACTGGTAAATGACTCGTCGTAAAGAGGATTTGCTCAAACGAAATCAACTGGTAAATGATTCGTCGTAAAGAGGATTTGCTCATACGAAATCAACTTGTAAATGACTCGTCGTAAAGAGGATTTGCTCATACGAAATAAACTGGTAAATGATTCGTCGTAAAGAGGATTTGCTCATACGAAATCAACTTGTAAATGACTCGTCGTAAAGAGGATTTGCTCATATGTCTACACGAGGTAGCTTTAAAAACGTTCTGGAACTAGTGGATCATATAGAAATAACGATAGAATTAGTGGATTATACAGAAATAAGTAGCAATAGAATTAGTGGATTATACAGAAATAAGTAGCAATAGAATTAGTGGATTATACAGAAATAAGTAACCATATAATTATATACACTACATTTCCTTCAAAGTAGTTCCCTTCGACAACTACACACTTTTACCAAAGTGCACACAGCTGCTGGAAACATTCGTGGAACCAATTCTTTGACACCTCTTTTAGTAGTCTTGTCGCATTTGTGATAACGGCATGGGCATCCTTGAATCGTAGCCCTTTCAGTGCCGATTTCGTCGAGGGAACATGAAAAAAATTAGACGGTTCAAGGCCTGGAGAATATGGAGGCCGTTCCAGGGTAATCACATTGTGCCTTGTGATGTACTGATTTACCAGTATGGATCAATGTGCCGGCACATTGCCATGCCGCATAATCCAACTTTTTGTTCTCCATTTGTATGGCCATTTTCTTGTGATGTCATCTCTTAGACGACGAACTATATCAACATATATTTCCTTGTTAACCGTTCGGCCCTTGCTTTAACAAAATCCTAACAAGAAACCTGTGTTTATTGGTCATATAAAGAGACATAATAGCATGGAAAAATTAATAGCTGAAAGTAGAGTTAACGGCAACAAGGAAAGAGGGTGCCCAAGACGACAATGGTGCAGTGATATCAGATTGCTTAAACGTGTCTAGCTGCGGCAGGTCAACTCTCCAAGAATCGCGGAGTGTTCAGATAATAAAGATCACGTTCTGGAAAGAATATGTCACATGATGAACCGTTCGACCTTCAGGAATGAAAGCATGGTAGACAAAAGACTTGGAATTTTTTTTTTAAACAACTCCGAATATAACTGTTCTTTGCTCTTGTCCACACGAAATTTCTGTGTACTTGGAGGTGCAGAAATGTACATTCAGAGAACTGACGTTTTGTATGAAGATCGTTAACAAAACAGAATCAATCAACCGCGGAAGTGGAGAATCATTGATTGATCAATGTTAAACTGTCCTGCTTGTCCCTACAGCAGAATATGTCATTGTTTCCATTACCAAAATACAAAATTAATGAACATTGTGTCCGTCAACATCAGTCAGCAGTTAATAACTTAAACGGCTGTTTGGTAGAAACGTCTATTTGTGTGTGTGTTAGTATGTGTGTTGCCAGTGATTAGCAAAACTTCATTACTCTGTTCCAAGTATTGCATGTTGCATTTCAGTTTTGCTGCAGTGAGTATATATTATCGATTTAATAACAACCCCGATTATTTCTCTTGCAGTTGCAGTCAGACTGACGATATATCCAAATATGTTTGATAAAATCTGATGGTCAGTGCAGACATCTGATAAAACCGACACTAGGTCAAGTTTACTGGTGATCGGGGTGTATCAACCCCGACAAGTTTCAAGTTTATAAAGAGCAACCATGACAAGTCCTGTATCAACAGATCCTTCCCGCATAGATACGACCTTACCCTTGCGAGACCATGGATCATATGCATCTTTTAACCCACCGAGTCAAGCTGAATTACAAGGTTTGTATTGTTGAATGCAGAATACAAGAGAATGAAAGACACACAGCGAGTCCCTCTGTCAATTATACAGTTCTGTCAACTCACCGGGAGTCATCCTTCTATTTGACTTTTTCAGTGATTTGGAAACTGTTAACTATATTTCTTCCTGTGACAGAACCTCTTTTAAAACTGTCAACTATATTTCTTTCTGTGACTCAACCTCTTTTAAAACTGTTAACTATATTTCTTCCTGTGACTCAACATCTTTTAAAACTTTCTTCATGTGACTCAACCTCTTTTAAAACTGTTAACTATATTTCTTCCTGTGACTCAACCTCGGTCTGTTTTTTTTAAATTTTAACTATATTTCTTATTGTTGCTCTTAGTTTTAAAAGTATTAACTATATTTCATCACGTGACTGTTTTGTGAACTGTGAACTATAATTATTCCGATGACTCAATCTTTTCTAAAAGTGTTAACGATATTTATTCCTTTTATTCAATTTCTTTTAAAAGTGTTAACTTTATTTATTTATGTGGCTCAGTCTGTTTTTAAAGTGTTAACTATATTGATTTCTGTGACTCGGTTTCTTTTAAAGTGTTAATTATATTTCCGTCTGTTATTCAGTCTTTTCTGTGAGCTGTTAGATGTGGGTTTTTTTCCTGACTAAATCTCATTTAAAAGTGTTAACTATATTTCCCCCTCTACTCAATCTCTTTTTAAAAGTAACTATAATTCTCCCTCTGTCTCAAGCTGTTTTAATAGTATTAACCATATTTCTTCCTATGATTCAATGTTTTTAAAGTGATAATTATACTAGCAAGCAATAAAATCGTACCATCATGTTTTCACATGAGCCACTGCATTTACCGAATTTAAATTAAGTGAAAATTTTGTTTTTCATATTTATGAACTATTTGCTGAATCATATCTGCGATATGTTTTAAATATAAAACAATTCACAATCGGATAGTAAGCAGTTGTCTACCTTTGTAAAAAATAATGCACTCACTGTCAGCAAGTCACAGCCGTCATTACTATCGTGTGTGTCCCCCAGCAGCAGCATCAATATGCACTCACCGTCATCAAGTCACAGCCGCCATTACTATCGCGTGTGTCCCCCAGCAGCAGCGTCAAAACAAACAAGACATCGACATCTCATGCGATTGCAGGGTGTCTCGAAAAATATTTGGAGTATGACGTTGCATTCTACAATGCGTACTTGTTCGAGATCATTCACATTGTTGATGGCATTGTTACTGCCGGACTCTTCTGTTCAGTTCATCCCAAGAGTGTTCAATTTGCTTCATTTCAGACGATAAATGAATGTTGTAATATAGAGGATTGATTCATAAAGAAAAATCATGAAGCAAACAGGTTTCAAACCAGATCCGCTCAGATGGCAACAACTCGCCTCGCAACTAAAGTCATGAACAGGTTTTTCGTCTTCGACCACACCGAATTCAACAACACGTTGTTCGTCTTCGACCACACCGAATTCAACAACACGTTGTCCGTCTTCGACTACGCATCCTTTAGGGTTCCAATTCAATTTGCATCATGATTTTTCTTTCATGTCTGGGGGAGGAGGCGGGTTATGGGAGGTTGCAGACTAATTCATTTGCAAGAGAAGATAATTGGACTCAGAAATTCAAGGTTACATAAGTAGTGTAAGGCCTAGCGTTGTCGTGCTGGAAGATTTCTACATCTTGGTGATTTGTGAAAGAAAGGCACAACTATAAATGGCAGTACTTGATTAACGTAGACATCAGCGGTTATGTTACCTGTGAAAACATGAAAGGGGGACGGTGCTGATTTAAGAGTACATCACAAATATGTAGGCTACCTTCACCATATGCTGGACACATCGGCATATCTTTGTACGGGATGACGTCAGACTCGAAGTCTCGTATCAGCAAATGAGACATTAAACCGACGTTCATCAGAGAACAATTGTCCATCTCCATTTCAGCCTTGGACGATGCATATTTTGTTGGCGTCAAGCCAGTCTGTGTGTCCGGTGACGTCTAGTTAGGATGGGACTAATGTTAGGACTTCTGTTTTTCAAGCCATATGAGGGAATTCTCCGTCACACTGTGATTGCAATAATAAGTCTCCAAATACCACGTGTATGAGTTGCTGTTTGGACGCGGTTGAGTACATACAAATGAAGCTTTTGGCCCAGTGTTTTTACACAAGGTTGAAAAGGTCTAGCGCTGTCATCGGTGGTACCTGTTGCCAGGAATCGTTTGGCAATTTGTCTGACAATTTCTTTGATCGCCAGTCTAGTAGCAAGCATACCATCAACTTGCCATCGCTCTTGTAACGTCAGTCGAGGCATGAGAATCAAGCAATTGACCTTTTAATAAAATCCTGACAATGCCTTTAATTCACCTAAACCTGATTAAGGTGTGTGCCAAACTTCCACTGTTTACACTATCAAACTTTATCTATTTGCTGTTTGTCACGTGAAGAACGAGAAATGCGAAAGAAACATCACATCAACAAAACAATTGGTTTTCATCACTTGCATGCGTTCTGGGTTGAGCAATGGCCCACGTACATACAGTTTCAGCGTGAAATCATATCATGTTCTCGGTGCGTGTTTAATGGTTACTAGTATATATTTTTGTCTGTGACTCAATCTGTTGTGTCAAATGTGAATTATATTTCTTCCTGTGTTTGGTAAAAATATAGATCCTTGAGACAAGTGGTTCTTGTTATGTAAAGAATGACTATAGTTTTAGTGTTTTTTAGTGTTGCCCCTTTTGGAACCAGTTTTCTTCAATGACACCCATGATGCGCAAAAGAAAATCATTTTTTTAAACAAGGAACTAAAGCCATCTAAACTATATCGCTATAAACCTTGTTGTTTATTGTTAATCTTGTTGTTCATTGTTAATCTTGTTGTTTAATCTTGCTCCCCAAATGTGGACGATATAAAAGATACAAAATAAATATACAAATAATTTTTTTTTTAATTTTCTCCATTGCCCTGTGCATCTCCAAGTCTTTGTGGCACTCAAGGGCTTATATATTACTTATGGCATACGTATTCGCTGGTAGATAGCCTTTGATTGTCTTAATTTGTCTTATGTCTTGTAATTAAAGTATGATGCGTGTCTATTCTTCAGATCACCGTAAGCAGGATACAGTTTATATAGGCCTGCATCTCCCTCGACAAGAACGGAGACATCGTCACCGTCGTCACAAAAGTCACCGTCGTGATGAGCCACGCTCAAGCCCAAGCAATAATCAATTCCAGGAAGGTATGTATGACATTGTTAGATATGTTCGCATTGTAACACGAAGACAAAACAACAATAAACAAGCACGGTTTGAAAGGCTTGATGAAATCGCATCTTTTTTTGGAGATGCGGTTAGTCAAGTACGGAAGAACGCGTGTTCAATAGTTGCTAGGCGATTTGGTGCCGTTGAACGGACTGGTTCAATTCCCGTTAGTCTACAAATAAAAATTGTCCTCCTGCTTCCTACTTATATTTACTTGTAACAACAATAACAACATTTGTAATTTATTTGATTTAACAAATTTCTTGTTTTACCGTTGGGGAGTTGATATTTGTAGCTGTGTGATAAATGCCGCATCGTGTACAGGGTTAGTTTTTAAATCTATCCTCCAACAGAAAAAAACAACCCACACCTTACCAGGAGTTGAACTCTGGACCTCACGGAATATGAGACCAACGATCTAAGCTCGGCAATGCGCCACATGAAATTAATACCCGATTGAACGTCCTTCATCCATCCGGAAACCGAGTCCTTAGACCATATAGAAGACATTCAAGCATAATTAATTAAGACCCTATTCGTTACGTTTTTTATTATTGTTTGGATTTCGGTTTGGATAATTCAGCAGTATCCCAGGTTCGTAACGTCCTGCCGTAATCATAGCATATACTTGTGATTTTGGGCCAACTAGTTCATCATTCTTCTATCAGATGTGCGGACCATCAATATTAATGGTACATCCATCAGTGAGACGTGTAACAGTCAAGCGGAATGGTGGAGAGATTTTCCACTGGAAGAAAAACCTCACTGTATAGTCATAACATCTGCTAGAAGTATACTTAAGCATGCGGGTTTTTGTCTAGTAGATAAAATGTAAGCCATGCATACAAGCATGTCGACGATGGGGGCTCAATTCTCACCCCCCCTCCCCCCCCCCCCCCCCCCCCCGTAAATCAAAACATGGCTTTCAGTACTAGGAGTTTAGCCAAAATTTGGGTAACCCTGCCACTTAACAATTTATCACAAATTTTTTTTAACCGTAACCACTGAAAAATTTATCACAAAATTTGTGTAACCCTGCCACTTAATAATTTATCAAAACATTTGGGTAATCCTTCCACTTAATAATTTATCACAAAAATATCACAAAATTTTCGTGTAAAAAAACGTCAGCTGCAGAAAAAAGTTGAGCAAATGAAGTTGTCAATATTATTATGAAAGATAACCCTCGCAATGTTACTTAAGATATGTGTACTGCCCCTTGCTTGCGTACTTGTGTGCACTGGTTAACACCGGATAAAAGTTAGCAAACTATTGTTTGGAAAATAGATTTCAACACTCTACGTATAACAGGGAACATTTTGGCATATGAAAGTACAGGATGTCACTTGATACGCTCAAACATTACATTGAATATGTTTTGTAGGATTTTCCCCCACACATTTTTCTATTTAACATTGTGAAATTGATTAATTTCCAGCTTGCATTTGCTTTTTTTTTTCTTGTAGAGGAATGTCCATAAAATATGTCAACATTATTTTGTCAAATTTAAACTCCCTCTCTACCCCGTGTTAACAACTGACAAGAACTCTGAAACCTGCATTAGCTTAATGACCTCAACCATTTTTTATCACCCCCCCCCCCCCAAAAAAAAGTTTTAGCAGAAAATGTAAGGAAATAAAATACATGACGTGTTATACATTTTTTAGAAAAATGTATCAATTTTAAACAATTAAATTTGTATGTGAAAACAGTATTGTTGATGTCAACTTTTGTTAACCTCCCCCCCTCCCTTGTAACATCTGTCAAACTTTTTCAGGCACCCCCCACCACACCAATTGTTGATATAACCATAACATGTTGTGACACAGCCCGTATCATGTTGTGACACAGCACATAACATGTTGTGACACAGCACATAACATGTTGTGACACGGCCCATGCGATGTTAAGATCCCAAATTGTTGATTTAACAAATAGACACCCCATATCGTGTTCTGACACATCAATGGCGTACATTCAGAAACATTGCAAAATTTTCAATCAGAAAAATGAATTTATAATTTAAATTTTAAAATTTATTTCTGTCTTTGTTAAAAGTGAATAAAATCGAAGATAATAGTTAACTTGTAGAATTTTACTTAGATTTTTTTGTTTAAAAAATCAATTTCGGGGGGGGGGGCATCAAAATCTTCATCACACCGGGCAGCACTTGCCCTAGGTACGCCACTGGGTCATATCATTATATGTTGTGAGATAACCCATATCATGTTGTGATAACATAAAATATAATATCTTGTGTCTTATAGTTGTACCACCCTCACAGAGAGTACAGTTTTTGTTGGGAGAGGAGGAAGATGAGGAGCACAGAACTCATGATATTTTCTGTCAGATGGCAGAACTCTTCCCAGCAGGAGATGAAAAAGAGTGGAAGGAAACTGCTAGGTAGGAATATGAGAGAGAGAAAGAGAGAGAAATAAAGATAGAGAAAAATGGTTTCCTTGTCACAGTTTTCTTAGTAAACATAGACAAACTATATTAGAGATAATGGGAATCTCAACCTTAGAAGGGAGTTAACCCATTAAAACCTTGAAACCGTCTGTCCTCTTAATGGGTAAACTCCCCTTTATGATAGCCATTTTCCCCTTAAATTGGGTTAAGTCCATGCTTGATACAATATTGAGATAATGGATGAAGAAATAGTCAATACAATCAGATACAGAGACATTATCATATATATATCATAAATGTCAGTTTGAAAAAACAACTGTAGCACACACACATACAAGACTAACACAATATCTAAACTAAAATTGGTAGCATATCCTATTCAGGACGTGGCTATCAACCCAGCTTTATTTTGGCTGTAGTGATTTTCTAGGCAATATAAATACATTCAGTAGTTTTTCAGTGCTTTTTAAATGGTCTTGATGCACAATTGACTGTGGTGGGGACCGAACTCGGTACCTTGGCCATCACAGACAGGCCCTGTACCACTCCGCCACAGAGCCGAACATATAAACTAGATGTTCTTATTGTCCATACTGTGTGGTGTTGGTGATCATGTCTTCCCATAGTCTTCTGTTTCATATGATGTCATTCATTTTCAATACTCATGTTGACCCATGTCACAATGACAAGTTGTCAAAAATCTTATCTCTCTGTTTCCCTTATCCCTCTTGCTCTTCAACTTGCCAGCAGAATCACTACCAATCATAAATGTCAATATCTCTTACAAGCTTGCTGTTAATGGCAGACTGACCAGATTTTGATTTTCTGTAAGCCAAACCCAAGTTTCAGTAGATCTAAATATAGTGCCTTTTCTATTGAGGATCTCATACACAGATGAATGTCACTGTGGATCCGGAACCCAGACTTGTCCGGAACTACAGCAGACCTGGCCAGAGGATACAGACTTGAGGCAAAAGCTATGGGGCAGTCGCTCTGACCTGGAGAAGACAGTGGACTTCGTCTTGATGACAGGCCTGACAATATAGCATGACCACAAATGCTGAACGCAGAAGAAGAAGAAAAGTGCCTTTAGTGCCCCGAAGAATGTCAAGACAATATTCTATTCCCCAAAGAATGTCAAAACAATATTCTATCTTTCTTCGTGTGTTTTGAAGCATCAGAGATGTGACAGATGCACTTGGATCAATTATTTGCTGCCGAAGTTCCTGCACTGAATCTTGATAGACAAAGAATTATACGTATCCCTATAGAAAGAAAAGCAAGAGAAAGGGTACAGCACAAGACAATCTAAGAGGCTCATCATCTTATCATGTATTTTCCTTTCTTATTGGCTTATTCAACAATGACTAATGTTCAGGAGGAAATAGACATACCTGGTAATAGATATACATAGACACAATGCTTCTACACAACTGTTTGTGGGTTTGTACCTTACAACATGTGGTTGAGCAAGTAATGGTGGGGTTAAATTAGGGGTCCTCTTCTGCATTCGTTTTCAATACTTCTGCAGATAAGCGGGATGTAGTCCAAAGAACATAATGCGTTGTGTCATTGTTTACAGCTTAGCTGTAATATCTACACCTTTCGGGCCTGAATCATCTGACTTTAGCATGGCTTCAGTGTCTCTTTGACCCTGTATAAGATGGGACAGTCAATTCCACCCCAAAAAACCCTACTTAGTCTCCTCTTACAGCATACATGGAAGGTAAACAGTGTTACTATATTTGCTCAATTTTGTTGTCCTGGCAACACATAGGTGAAAAAATTGTGCTGTGGAAAGAGGTGTAACTCCTTTGAAAAATGACCAGGGGATGGGGGCACTGGCAGGAAATGTTTGGAAACCAGTGCATGAAAGTAATAAAAAAATACGTTACTAAAGTCATAGGTTAGTTAGTCGTCGGGTCATCATCACTGCAAACTGGACATGCTCATAGTTGCTCCGATCTCTCCCTCTGTGTATCTGCTGTTACACTTCTGCTGACAGTACCGGTCCTATGCTGGTTGACCATCAGAGTCAGGTGTCAGGCTGAAAGGCACAGATGTCACAGCCAAGCTGTAAACCAACACACAACACATTCCCTTCTAGGGATTACATCCTGCTAACTAATAAGAGTTTGAGATTAAATTAAGCAGATATAAATACACTGTATCCCACCGAAGACGGATCTGTCGGGCCATTGGCGCAAATAAAACGGCGACACAACGCATTTCCATTCTCTGGACTGCAGGAGTTTGAGAATGAACGCTGAAGAAGAAGAAGAAGAATACACTGTATGTCTGATATCATCATTTCTCACCAATTTTCACTTACCACTCTACGCTATCAACACTCTACGCTATCAACACTCTACGCTATCAACACTCTACGCTATCAACACTCTACGCTATCAACACTCTACGCTATCAACACTCTACGCTATCAACACTCTACGCTATCAACACTCTACGCTATCAACACTCTATGCTATCAACACTCTACGCTATCAACACTCTACGCTATCAACACTCTACGCTATCAACACTCTATGCTATCAACACTCTACGCTATCAACACTCTACGCTATCAACACTCTACGCTATCAACACTCTACGTTATCAACACTCTACGCTATCAACACTCTACGCTATCAACACTCTACGCTATCAACACTCTACGCTATCAACACTCTACGCTATCAACACTCTACGCTATCAACACTCTACGCTATCAACACTCTACGCTATCAACACTCTACGCTATCAACACTCTACGCTATCAACACTTCACACTATCAACACTCCATGCTCCTCACTATTCAAACTCTGACACTTTGGTTATTATTTCACTATTCTAACTCACCACAGGTGGATCAAATTTGAGGAGGATGTCGAGGAGGGAGGCGAACGCTGGTCCAAGCCTCATGTAGCCACACTGTCACTACACTCTCTGTTTGAGCTGAGGTGTAGCTTACTACAGGGCACTTGTATGTTGGAGGTAGAAGCTGTCACTATAGAACAGATTGCTGGTAAGTGTGTTATGTATGTGTTAAAGAGGCTTGTATGTTGAAGGTAGAAGCTGTCACTATAGAATAGATTGCTGGTAAGTGTGTTATGTGTGTGTTAAAGAGGCTTGTATGTTGGAGGTAGAAGCTGTCACTATAGAACAGATTGCTGGTAAGTGTGTTATGTGTGTGTTAAAGAGGCTTGTATGTTGAAGGTAGAAGCTGTCACTATAGAACAGATTGCTGGTAAGTGTGTTATGTGTGTGTTAAAGAGGCTTGTATGTTGGAGGTAGAAGCTGTCACTATAGAACACATTGCTGGTAAGTGTGTTATGTGTGTGTTAAAGAAGCTTGTATGTTGAAGGTAGAAGCTGTCACTATAGAACAGATTGCTGGTAAGTGTGTTATGTGTGTGTTAAAGAGGCTTGTATGTTGGAGGTAGAAGCTGTCACTATAGAACAGATTGCTGGTAAGTGTGTTATGTATGTGTTAAAGAGGCTTGTATGTTGAAGGTAGAAGCTGTCACTATAGAATAGATTGCTGGTAAGTGTGTTATGTGTGTGTTAAAGAGGCTTGTATGTTGGAGGTAGAAGCTGTCACTATAGAACAGATTGCTGGTAAGTGTGTTATGTGTGTGTTAAAGAGGCTTGTATGTTGCAGGTAGAAGCTGTCACTATAGAACAGATTGCTGGTAAGTGTGTTATGTGTGTGTTAAAGAGGCTTGTATGTTGGAGGTAGAAGCTGTCACTATAGAACAGATTGCTGGTAAGTGTGTTATGTGTGTGTTAAAGAGGCTTGTATGTTGAAGGTAGAAGCTGTCACTATAGAACAGATTGCTGGTAAGTGTGTTATGTGTGTGTTAAAGAGGCTTGTATGTTGCAGGTAGAAGCTGTCACTATAGAACAGATTGCTGGTAAGTGTGTTATGTGTGTGTTAAAGAGGCTTGTATGTTGCAGGTAGAAGCTGTCACTATAGAATAGATTGCTGGTAAGTGTGTTATGTGTGTGTTAAAGAGGCTTGTATGTTGAAGGTAGAAGCTGTCACTATAGAATAGATTGCTGGTAAGTGTGTTATGTGTGTGTTAAAGAGGCTTGTATGTTGGAGGTAGAAGCTGTCACTATAGAACAGATTGCTGGTAAGTGTGTTATGTGTGTGTTAAAGAGGCTTGTATGTTGAAGGTAGAAGCTGTCACTATAGAACAGATTGCTGGTAAGTGTGTTATGTGCGTGTTAAAGAGGCTTGTATGTTGCAGGTAGAAGCTGTCACTATAGAACAGATTGCTGGTAAGTGTGTTATGTGTGTGTTAAAGAGGCTTGTATGTTGGAGGTAGAAGCTGTCACTATAGAACAGATTGCTGATATAATTTATTTTTATTTTTATTCTTTGACCTTGTCTTACCACAGCCCAAAAGGGTAGCAAAACGTAGTAATACTTCTTACATGTCATGCACGTCATAAAAGGAGAATAAGAGGATTTAACATAGAGATCATGAGTTTTCAATTAAAGTTTCTGTGACAATGATTTTTCCAAAGGTAACAGGTTGTCAGTCTTCCACCAACTTTCCATAGTTTCCTGATATGATGTGATTGCCCATGAGGAAACAGAGACTTGGACTTCAGGATAGAAAGAATAATTCTATTGTCTCCTTTCCATGCATTCTGTAGGAAATGATTAGGGCAAATTAAAGAATAGACTGACAACCTGTCACCTGTGAAAAATAATCCTTGTTACTGCATGTTTTCTTTCTCATTTTCTGACTTTTGTCTTCTGTCGAATGGTGTCCACGGATGATGAAGAGATGCTCAACAGTGATATTGCTCCTTTTTCCTTTTGTGGCAGACTCCAAGGTGGCAGGGAATGCTAGATGTACCATTACTGCAGATGGGTTGACGAATCTGGCAAAAGTATGAGGAACTAGTTGGCCCAGATGTATTTGCCACAATCTTTGCCAAACGTGATGATCTGTGGATGATGCTGCCACACCTGGAATGCCCTGGGGCTACATATACATCCATAATCCTTTCCTCCCCCTTCCCAACACAAGTATGTCTTTGAGACTGCAAACCTTATATGAGTTCGGGTGTCACCTCATTTACTCATCTGAGGAGGACCTGATCTTTTGTCAGAAGGGTGATGCAATGTCATCAAGAGAGGAGGACCTGATCTTTTGTCAGAAGGGTGATGGGATGTCATCAAGAGAGGAGAACCTGATCTTTTGTCAGAAGGGTGATGGGATGTCATCAAGAGAGGAGAACGTGACCTTTTGTCAGAAGTGTGATGGGATGTCATCAAGAGCTACTCCAGCTGAAGAGATTACTTCATGACTACAGTTTTAAATTGATAAAATTCCATAATTCTGTTTTCTGTTATTTGGAGCTTCAGCTATTGAGGAGCGGGGTGATTTAGTTGATAGTGAACGTGCTTACTATCATATGGATACAGCGTGCCAGGTTCGAAACCATGTCTGGACCAAAAAATCCAGGTAGTGATTTCGTGCCTAACACAACCATTCCTCCAGTCAATCCAACTATAAATGGGTACCTGATGCATAGGTTGGGAAAGGTAACCACAGCAAGAAAGGGAACTGACTACCCCACATATTAGTTGCTGCAGCTTAGTACATGAAGAGTTGTCTTCATCCCCAGGTTACTGTCATGGGACCTACCTTTACTTTTAGGACCTTCAATTGTTTATGATTATATTCCACAGATTTAATCTTAGACAACATGATTGCAGCAAAACAGCTTGAAGAACATCTGCGGGATCGGGTGAGGCCTACAATCCTATGTCGACATCGACATCAGAATGAGAAAAAAAGGCACCCAGAAAAGGAAGGAAGTAGCCGGATGCACTTGCCGTTTGTAAGATCTCTCGCTGACATTGGCAAGAAATATTCAGAGCCCAAGGCATTGCTAAGTCAGGGTGGTAAGTATAAGCTGTTAGTGCCCTTTTTTAAAACAGTAATTTTATACTAACTCTGTGTTACCAAAACATGGCCCTTGACAAAGACATGGAAAAGATCACAGTTTGTGAAAGGAGATGTTTGAGGACAGCTATAGATGTCACCAGAAGATACCATTGGAGAAATTAAGATATCAGGAAATAAATAAAGACCATTTCAAGTCAAGACTACATCGAGAGATAGCAAACCAGGTGGTTTGGCCACATCATGGGAATGGAACCAAAGCAACCAACCCTTCATGCATACATCCACAGACAATCAAGCTACAAAGCACTAGAAATACCAAGAACTAGATGGGTGGAGACAATCAAAGAAACCTTAAAGAGACACGGGCGCCTTTTTTATCAGGTATTGTTTTCATGTCTTTTTTTCATGTCTTATTTTTCAGGTGCCTTTTTTCATGTGTCATTGTTTCCTGTGTCTTTTTTCATGTATTTTTTCTGTTGTCTTTTTTTTTAGGTTTTTTTTTCCAAATTATTTTTTTCTATATTATTAGTGGATGATCACCATCTTGGTGCTAAAAGTACACCGAATATGCAAGGCCTGAACGTCCACGGAGCTGGTGACAAGAAGGATGAAGAAAAAGGTCTTACAGTACACAGTTCCATCAACCTGGCACTTCCTAGTTCAGGAGAACTTTCAGACACATCTTCACACAAGGTATATTAAAATATTCTTCTCACAGACAACCAAGATGTTGTCTTGCTTTGATCTTCTCATTAGTGATCATGTGATCAATGTTTACTCTTCATTTCTGTATATTATGTATCGTATATAATCACATATACTATCCTATATCGTATACTATTGCATCCTATATATTTGTTTTTGGTTTTGTTGTTTGTCAATCACAAGGGACGGCGACCATTTATTACATCCACTTTTGAAATTCCGTTATTGTTATGTTCTTGACTATAAGTTCGTAGATGGCTAAAAAAGCCCTATTCTGTCTGTAAATATCCTTGAGCAGTTTAGGTACGGGATGACCAATGTAGATAGAACTTCTTTATCTACCCATGACTTTCTATGAGTTTCAGTGTATCATAAGTATCTGATACAACCAAATATGAGTTTCAGTGTATCATAAGTATCTGCTTTCAGTTTACATCTGTTTGTGTTACATGCCGCCAGTCCCCAATATTTATTGTGCTGTTATTCTGTGAATTGTTGTTGATATTTGAAAAATAAGCCCAACCCTGGCAGTTTTGTGTATACACTCATGATTGAATAATATGAATGAACTACCCAAAATTAATATTGAAAATTGCAATTTAGAAGAAGTGACACATTTTGATTATTTAGGAACTAATATAAACAATGTGGGTGACTGCGCAGTTGAGATTAAGGGAAGAACATGTGTGTTTCCTGTGGCGACATATGGATGTGAAGCATGGACACTACATAAAACAGTGGCCAATAGAATAACATAATTTGAATTAAAGTGCTATAGAAGAGTTCTGAGAATATCATGGACAGCAAGGAAAACAAACCAGAAGGTGTTAAGAACAATTAACATCCAGGAGGTCTGGCTTCTGAATATCATAAGAAAAAGCTAGTATTTTCGGTCACATTAAGAGACACAATGGCATGGAGAGAGTGTTACTGGAGGGGATGATAGAAGGCAACAGGGGCAAAGGCCCCCCCAAGACGCCGTTGGACAAAAGACATTCAAGAATGTCTGTGTATTCATAGAAACATATTGCTGTTTGGTGTCTTCTCATACTTGCTTGTTTGACATTAATTCTTACCAGCAAATATTTAGGAGTTTTCTAAGACATACATTTTCAAATGATTTTAATTTATTCTCAACTGGTTTTTATTATTTTCAAGCTTTTGCAACCATATGTTAATATAGATATTACATTGGAGCTGAACAGTCGTAGTGTAGTAAATTTTCAGTTTTCATTACCACAGCTAAAATATTCCCCTTGCCCATTGTCAGAAAAAAATTAAGAAAGAAATATTATTTTCCAGATATGTGTACATTATTTAATATGCGCAAAATTTTCATAAATAAATTCAAAATGTTTTTAGAAATGTAATTTTAACAATTTTTTAAGATTTTTTTCTCAAAAGTCTGCTAGATCTCTCTTTGTAGCAGAATATTGGTTTTACTTAGGTTTCCAGCAGGTGTAGTCCAGATAATGAAGATCTAGGTTTCCAGCAGGTGTAGTCCAGATAATGAAGATCTAGGTTTCCAGCAGGTGTAGTCCAGATAATGAAGATCTAGGTTTCCAGCAGGTGTAGTCCAGATAATGAAGATCTAGGTTTCCAGCAGGTGTAGTCCAGATAATGAAGATCTAGGTTTCCAGCAGGTGTAGTCCAGATAATGAAGATCTAGGTTTCCAGCAGGTGTAGTCCAGATAATGAAGATACAATGTTTTGCAAATATATTTGCAACAATTTGCAAACATGCATATCTCAGTGCAATATTCTGCATTATTTAATCATTGCAATATTTTCAAAATGTATAACATGCATGTTTTCACTATGGTGGATACAAAGACAGTGGAAGACCTGACAAACAATGGATTACAGAAATAAAAGAGTCAACAAAAACAAACATATATGAAGCACACAAAAAAGGTCATCTCCAGAGAACTCCTCTACCCCTGACACTGAACGACATAAAGGGGTGTAAAGGGAAAAGAAGAAATAAAGAAGATACATCATGTAATACCTGTGTTGAAGAAGTGTAGTGTTACTCAGCTTACCGGTACCTACAGTTTAATCCTTGCAACATTTTCATATAAGCCCTATGTATAAATTCACAAAATTATAAAGGCCCTACATTAGATAATTCCTGTGCACTGCACTATTTAATATGTGGAACACTAATCCGCATACTTAAGATATCATGGATTCTTTGCCCCAGGCAAGACACTGGCAACTTTATACATCTTGGAAGTTTGACTAGGATAGAGATACATTGGAATTCTTATATAAGACATTGGTCCGGACCAAGAAAATATTTATGTAATTTTGAGCCTAACCAAAATTAGCTATCTACAGAATAAATCATTCACCTGCTAACCTGCAACCCTGGGTTTCAAATACACTACTGTATGTTTGCTCTGTTCTTAGTTTCTTAGTTTTATCTTTTGGATTTCAGTTTTGCTGCAGTTAGTACATATAGGGTATACAGAATAAACTAATCGGGTCTGCTGATAAGCATTGTTAAATATAGAATCCTGTTATCAAAATATGCATTATAAAGTTATTGCACTGTAGGCCTACTAACAAAACAGTTAACAAAAAAGGTTACAAGGCATCTTAAATCTCTATTCAAGATTTCCATGTTAGTAACCTTGTCTTGTTGTAAGATTGTTTGGTTTGGACATGTAGTGAAATGAGACACTACTCACTTTCTAAAACTATTTTACAAGAAATAGTCAAGGATGGAAGGAGAAGAAGGGCCAAGAGAAAATTCTGGATTGATAACACCAAAGAATGGTCTGGCATGATTTTTCTACGCACCTTCAAATGCTGAGATGTTTGAGGACTTTTTGTGCTGATTTCTCAGATTCAATAAGAGACATAGGCCTACTCAGGAATAAAAACATCAGAAGACTAACAAACACAATGCCAATTCTGGATAACATCAGAAGACAACAGATTAAGTGGTTTTCACATGCTTCCAGACTACCATCAGACAGTTACCCTCAAAAAGCATTACTGAAAAGACACGATGGATAAAAGGCCAGAGGCAGACCTGACAACTGATGAATTACAGAAATAAAAGAGTCAATGAAAACAAACATATATGAAGCACACAAAAAAGCCATCAGCAGAGAACTCTTCTACCCCTGAAGCTGCAAGGTATAAAGCCATCAGCAGAGAACTCTTCTACCGCTGATGCTGCAAGGCTTAAAGCCAAGGTATAAAGGGGTATAAAATGAAAATAAAAGTCTCCAGTGTGGCATCCTTATGGCCCTGATGGGTTATGGGTCTTATTTAACCCTTTCCTACCATCTGATATTCAATATTTCGTGGAGACACTGCATACATAACAAGCCTCATTCCATGAACTGAGTAAGGTGTCCATACTGAGCACTCAGAACTGATAGATAATTATTTTGGTCTTCAATGTTGATTTTTCAGTGTTTCCAATATTGTCTGGATAAATGTTACATTGTATATTTTATTCACTAATAATCCAATTCTCTATTTTATACATTGTATCAAACATATCAATAATATTTGGAAACTATCTATGATGAAGTGTAGTTAGCAACCCAAACAGATTACACACAATTCACAAGGTTCTTAAAAGGATCATCATCATCATCGTTTTCCTCTTATGCCTAGCTTGGCACATAGTGCAGATGTCATAGCTCTCCATGCTTGTTGGCAAGATTGGCACATAGAGCAGATGTCATAGCTCTCCATGCTTGTTGGCAAGATTGGCACATAGAGCAGATGTCATAGCTCTCCATGCTTGTCGACAAGCTTGGCACATAGTGCAGATGTCATAGCTCTCCATGCTTGTCGACAAGCTTGGCACATAGTGCAGATGTCATAGCTCTCCATGCTTGTCGACAAGCTTGGCACATAGACCAGATGTCATAGCTCTCTATGCTTGTCAATCAACAGCCAATTGTTCCAGATCTTAAAAGGATAGATGACCTATATGACCCTAGTTGCTAGCAAAATGATTTTGGTATGAAGTCAGTGCTGTTAATAAATAATATTAACTCATAACTTGTTTGCCACTATTTTACAAAGACTACTATTCATTCTAGGACCGAAGTTTGCCCAAAGTTCCTTCCATGAGGGTAAGCTGAGGTAGTTTTCTTTTTCCACAGTCACACATTGTTTTCTCTGTTTTATCATCTGTGTTTTCTATATATCATCACAGATTAGTTTCTAATTGATCATTTGTGTTTTCTATATGTGATCATCTGTGTTTACATATAATAGCAACTAACACAGCAAGATTTGTCATCTAAATAAGCATGTCATCTGTGTTTACATATAATAGCAACTAACACAGCAAGATTTGTCATCTAAATAAGCATGTCATCTGTGTTTATGTATGATAGCAACTAACACAGCAAGATTTGTCATCTAAATAAGCATGTCATCTGGATGGGCATGTGGCTTAGTAAATTAAATCATCATCATCATGCAAACTGGTTGTGGATATCAAATAGTGGCTTAATAGTTGATACAACAGTGTTACATAGTTTGGTAGCTAATACAGTAAGTAGTATTGTGTAACTTGGTAGTTAATACAACATCATTATGTAACTTGATAATTAATACAATAGCATTGTGTAACTTGGTAATAAATACAACAGCATTGTATAACTTGGTAATTAATACAACAGCATTGTAGGCCTATAACTTGGTAATAAATGCAACGTCATTGTGTAACTTGGTAATTAATACAAAAACATTGTGTAACTTGGCAGTTAACACAGTATCATTATGTAAGTTGGTAGTTAAAACAACATTATTATGATACTTGATAATTAATAAAACAGCTTTATGTAACTTGGCAATTAATACTCCAACTTTATGTAACTTGGCAATTAACACAACATTATGGAACTTGACAATTAACACAACCTTATGTAACTTGACAATAAACACAACTTTATTTAACTTGACAATTAACACAACTTTATGTAACTTGGCAATTAATACACCAACTTTATGTAACTTGGTAATTAGCATATTAGAATTATGTAACTTGTTTAAAGTTTCTTCAAGTTTCTATTACACTTTTTTATGTTTTAAAAACTTTCTTAGAGTTTGTATTACAAATGTTGAGAGTTATCTATTATTGAAATATAGCTAGTGAAGCAGGGAATGTAATTGTAATATTTTAAAATCACATTTTAAAGAAAAGGTATCATAGACTTTGTATCACAGTTTTTGAAAGTATCCTATACTTTCTATTCTATCAATTGAAAGTTTTCTATCACTAAAATGTAGTTAGTGAGCACAAAAAGTGTAACGCTGGGATTTTGTATCACACTTACAGAATGTTTTCCAGCACGGAAATGTTATTAACAAATACATAATGTAATAATAAGCTTGATACTATACATTTGTAACAAACACATAATGTAATAATGAACTTGATACTATACATTTGTGGGCATCTGCTTCTATTATGATAGAGACAAAAAGACAGGGACAAAAAGCATCCGTGACTGTGGTTAGCTTTAAGCATAGTAACTAGCGGTTAGGTACAGGAACCAATTCTCATGTACAGTGGGTCTACTAGTAATATGGTTAGGTACAGGAACCAATTCTCATGTACAGTGGGTCTATTAGTAATATGGTTACAGAAGTCCAGCATTCAGTGAAAGTGATAAAAAACACTGAATATATCAGTTACTAACACCTAAGACGAATGTGTGGACCATTGTGCAAATAAAACAAATACACAGCGCATTTTCGTTGTATGAACTACTTCCTGCTGGAAATCTTGTAGAATCATTGTCAGGCTATAGGATCATTGTTGGGCTATAGGATCATTGTTGGGCTATAGGATCATTGTCTGGCTATAGGATCATTGTCGGGCTATAGAATCATTGTCAGGCTATAGGATCATTGTTGGGCTATAGGATCATTGTCTGGCTATAGAATCATTGTCGGGCTATAGAATCATTGTCAGGCTATAGGATCATTGTCTGGCTATAGAATCATTGTCAGGCTATAGAATCATTGTCAGGCTATAGAATCATTGTCGGGCTATAGGATCATTGTCGGGCTATAGAATCATTGTCTGGCTATAGAATCATTGTCGGGCTATAGGATCATTGTCGGGCTATAGAATCATTGTCTGGCTATAGAATCATTGTCGGGCTATAGGATCATTGTCGGGCTATAGGATCATTGTCGGGCTATAGAATCATTGTCGGGCTATAGAATCATTGTCAGGCTATAGGATCATTGTCAGGCTATAGAATCATTGTCTGGCTATAGAATCATTGTCAGGCTATAGAATCATTGTCGGGCTATAGAATCATTGTCTGGCTATAGAATCATTGTCAGGCTATAGAATCATTGTCAGGCTATAGGATCATTGTCTGGCTATAGGATCATTGTCAGGCTATAGAATCATTGTCGGGCTATAGAATCATTGTCGGGCTATAGGATCATTGTCAGGCTATAGGATCATTGTCAGGCTATAGGATCATTGTCGGGCTATAGGATCATTGTCAGGCTATAGGATCATTGTCAGGCTATAGAATCATTGTCAGGCTATAGGATCATTGTCTGGCTATAGAATCATTGTCAGGCTATAGAATCATTGTCTGGCTATAGAATCATTGTCAGGCTATAGAATCATTGTCAGGCTATAGAATCATTGTCAGGCTATAGAATCATTGTCTGGCTATAGAATCATTGTCAGGCTATAGAATCATTGTCAGGCTATAGGATCATTGTCAGGCTATAGGATCATTGTCGGGCTATAGGATCATTGTCTGGCTATAGGATCATTGTTGGGCTATAGGATCATTGTCTGGCTATAGAATCATTGTCAGGCTATAGGATCATTGTCGGGCTATAGGATCATTGTCGGGCTATAGGATCATTTTCAGGCTATAGGATCATTGTCAGGCTATAGAATCATTGTCTGGCTATAGAATCATTGTCAGGCTATAGAATCATTGTCGGGCTATAGGATCATTGTCGGGCTATAGGATCATTGTCAGGCTATAGGATCATTGTCAGGCTATAGGATCATTGTCATGCTATAGGATCATTGTCGGGCTATAGGATCATTGTCAGGCTATAGGATCATTGTCAGGCTATAGGATCATTGTCAGGCTATAGGATCATTGTCATGCTATAGGATCATTGTCGGGCTATAGGATCATTGTCAGGCTATAGGATCATTGTCAGGCTATAGGATCATTGTCGGGCTATAGGATCATTGTCGGGCTATAGGATCATTGTCAGGCTATAGGATCATTGTCGGGCTATAGGATCATTGTCGGGCTATAGGATCATTGTCAGGCTATAGGATCATTGTCAGGCTATAGGATCATTGTCATGCTATAGGATCATTGTCGGGCTATAGGATCATTGTCGGGCTATAGGATCATTGTCAGGCTATAGGATCATTGTCAGGCTATAGGATCATTGTCATGCTATAGGATCATTGTCAGGCTATAGGATCATTGTCATGCTATAGGATCATTGTCGGGCTATAGGATCATTGTCAGGCTATAGGATCATTTTCAGGCTATAGGATCATTGTCAGGCTATAGAATCATTGTCTGGCTATAGAATCATTGTCAGGCTATAGAATCATTGTCGGGCTATAGGATCATTGTCGGGCTATAGGATCATTGTCAGGCTATAGGATCATTGTCAGGCTATAGGATCATTGTCATGCTATAGGATCATTGTCGGGCTATAGGATCATTGTCAGGCTATAGGATCATTGTCAGGCTATAGGATCATTGTCAGGCTATAGGATCATTGTCATGCTATAGTATCATTGTCGGGCTATAGGATCATTGTCAGGCTATAGGATCATTGTCAGGCTATAGGATCATTGTCGGGCTATAGGATCATTGTCGGGCTATAGGATCATTGTCAGGCTATAGGATCATTGTCGGGCTATAGGATCATTGTCGGGCTATAGGATCATTGTCGGGCTATAGGATCATTGTCGGGCTATAGGATCATTGTCTGGCTATAGGATCATTGTCGGGCTATAGGATCATTGTCGGGCTATAGGATCATTGTCGGGCCATAGGATCATTGTCGGGCTATAGGATCATTGTCGGGCTATAGGATCATTGTCATGCTATAGGATCATTGTCGGGCTATAGGATCATTGTCGGGCTATAGGATCATTGTCGGGCTATAGGATCATTGTCGGGCTATAGGATCATTGTCATGCTATAGGATCATTGTCATGCTATAGGATCATTGTCTGGCTATAGGATCATTGTCAGGCTATAGGATCATTGTCTGGCTATAGGATCATTGTCTGGCTATAGGATCATTGTCTGGCTATAGGATCATTGTCTGGCTATAGGATCATTGTCTGGCTATAGGATCATTGTCATGCTATAGGATCATTGTCAGGCTATAGGATCATTGTCAGGCTATAGGATCATTGTCGGGCTATAGGATCATTGTCAGGCTATAGGATCATTGTCTGGCTATAGGATCATTGTCTGGCTATAGGATCATTGTCAGGCTATAGGATCATTGTCAGGCTATAGGATCATTGTCAGGCTATAGGATCATTGTCAGGCTATAGGATCATTCTCTGGCTATAGAATCATTGTCGGGCTATAGGATCATTGTCAGGCTATAGGATCATTGTCAGGCTATAGAATCATTGTAAGGCTATAGGATCATTGTCAGGCTATAGAATCATTGTCAGGCTATAGAATCATTGTCAGGCTATAGGATCATTGTCAGGCTATAGGATCATTGTCAGGCTATATGATCATTGTCTGGCTATAGGATCATTGTCATGCTATAGGATCATTGTCAGGCTATAGGATCATTGTCGGGCTATAGGATCATTGTCGGGCTATAGGATCATTGTCTGGCTATAGGATCATTGTCATGCTATAGGATCTTTGTCAGGCTATAGGATCAATGTCAGGCTATAGGATCATTGTCTGGCTATAGGATCATTGTCATGCTATAGGATCATTGTCAGGCTATAGGATCATTGTCAGGCTATAGGATCATTGTCTGGCTATAGGATCATTGTCATGCTATAGGATCATTGTCAGGCTATAGGATCATTGTCGGGCTATAGGATCATTGTCGGGCTATAGGATCATTGTCAGGCTATAGGATCATTGTCGGGCTATAGGATCTTGTAGGATCATTGTCTGGCTATAGGATCATTGTCTGGCTATAGAATCATTGTCAGGCTATAGGATCATTGTCAGGCTATAGGATCATTGTCGGGCTATAGGATCATTGTCAGGCTATAGGATCATTGTCAGGCTATAGGATCATTGTCGGGCTATAGGATCATTGTCTGGCTATAGGATCATTGTCGGGCTATAGGATCATTGTCAGGCTATAGGATCATTGTCAGGCTATAGGATCATTGTCAGGCTATAGGATCATTGTCTGGCTATAGGATCATTGTCAGGCTATAGGATCATTGTCGGGCTATAGGATCATTGTCAGGCTATAGGATCATTGTCTGGCTATAGGATCATTGTCTGGCTATAGGATCATTGTCAGGCTATAGGATCATTGTCAGGCTATAGGATCATTGTCAGGCTATAGGATCATTGTCAGGCTATAGGATCATTGTCTGGCTATAGGATCATTGTCAGGCTATAGGATCATTGTCAGGCTATAGGATCATTGTCTGGCTATAGGATCATTGTCAGGCTATAGGATCATTGTCAGGCTATAGGATCATTGTCAGGCTATAGGATCATTGTCAGGCTATAGGATCATTGTCTGGCTATAGGATCATTGTCAGGCTATAGGATCATTGTCAGGCTATAGGATCATTGTCAGGCTATAGGATCATTGTCTGGCTATAGGATCATTGTCCGGCTATAGGATCATTGTCAGGCTATAGGATCATTGTCAGGCTATAGGATCATTGTCAGGCTATAGGATCATTGTCGGGCTATAGGATCATTGTCTGGCTATAGGATCATTGTCGGGCTATAGGATCATTGTCTGGCTATAGGATCATTGTCTGGCTATAGGATCATTGTCAGGCTATAGGATCATTGTCAGGCTATAGGATCATTGTCTGGCTATAGGATCATTGTCAGGCTATAGGATCATTGTCAGGCTATAGGATCATTGTCTGGCTATAGGATCATTGTCAGGCTATAGGATCATTGTCTGGCTATAGGATCATTGTCAGGCTATAGGATCATTGTCAGGCTATAGGATCATTGTCAGGCTATAGGATCATTGTCTGGCGATAGGATCATTGTCAGGCTATAGGATCATTGTCAGGCTATAGGATCATTGTCAGGCTATAGGATCATTGTCAGGCTATAGGATCATTGTCATGCTATAGGATCATTGTCAGGCTATAGGATCATTGTCAGGCTATAGGATCATTGTCATGCTATAGGATCATTGTCATGCTATAGGATCATTGTCATGCTATAGGATCATTGTCAGGCTATAGGATCATTGTCATGCTATAGGATCATTGTCTGGCTATAGGATCATTGTCAGGCTATAGGATCATTGTCAGGCTATAGGATCATTGTCAGGCTATAGGATCATTGTCTGGCTATAGGATCATTGTCAGGCTATAGGATCATTGTCAGGCTATAGGATCATTGTCATGCTATAGGATCATTGTCATGCTATAGGATCATTGTCATGCTATAGGATCATTGTCAGGCTATAGGATCATTGTCAGGCTATAGGATCATTGTCATGCTATAGGATCATTGTCATGCTATAGGATCATTGTCATGCTATAGGATCATTGTCAGGCTATAAGAAAGATCTGGTAGGAGTGGGAGAATGAATGAAATAAAAAACTAAAATAAATCTGCATGAAAAGTCATGAATGACAGAAGCAAAGCTAGTTGTTCAGAGTATGTGAATTGAAAGTAGGCAGTGACTGAGTGGAGGTAGATAAAGAGAAAAAGTTACTGACTAATGTAATACAGGAATGGAATGGTATCAGGATGGAGGCGACCTTGCAAGACCATGTCTAGTAGCTGTCAAAACTGAAAGATACAATCATATACACAAATGACTCAGTCAACAGAGAAATTAATAAGTACGGATGGGATTTTGTTACCTACAAGAATGACAGGAAATGCTTGAGAAATTGTCTACCACTTAAAGCTTGAAAATGGAGATTTTAGCTGTAATAGCAGCACTCGGTTGATGACTGTTATATCAACTCACATGGTGATACTCTCTGACTCCCTATGCATGCTGGGTAAGATTGAAATATCAATCCCCATGGTGATACTCTCTCAGACTCCCTATGCATGCTGGGTAAGATTGAAATATCAATTCACATGTTGATACTCTCTCAGACTCCCTATGCATGCTGGGTAAGATTGAAATATTCATGTTTAGAACAGAATATATCAAACTAATGAACAACTCGGTTGTTCGTAAATTTACATGGATATACTATCCTGGTCATCCAGGGGTCAGAGGTAACATAAAAGCAGATTTATTGATGAGCAATGCTATGGTTGATGGCACAGTGCTGAGAAAGAGATACAGCTAACCTTGTAAGGAAAATCATGAAATTTTGTAATAACTCTGACATTTCACAAAATGGCTAGTCACACATGTCTAACCCTCTTTAGTCACTGTTTACAACATTTATGACAGGTTAATGTGTTACTGTTCTTTGCATCTCTCTTGGACACACACTGGTAGTTTGTCATGTTTTCACTGTTGTCTATTCACAAACACACAAATGAATATAGGATGAGACCAGTTTTGTCGTTATTCACCAAATGTGAAATATATTGTGATATATCAACCTATACAGACCATACCACATCAGAGTGTCTAATGATTTGATTATGTGAAACTATACAGAACATGACACATCAGAGTGTCTGCTTATTTGATTATGTGAAACTATACAGAACATGACACATCAGAGTGTCTGCTTATTTGATTATGTGAAACTATACAGAACATGACACATCAGAGTGTCTGCTTATTTGATTATGTGAAACTATACAGAACATGACACATCAGAGTGTCTGCTTATTTGATTATGTGAAACTATACAGAACATGACACATCAGAGTGTCTGCTTATTTGATTATGTGAAACTATACAGAACATGACACATCAGAGGGTCTGCTTATTTGATTACAGATAATCTTGCTCTATTGATTGTCATTAAACCTTAAATTGCAATGAACTACTAAAAGTTGCTTTCTAATCCTGCCCAGTTTTACTAAACTCTACATTCAGTGGCTATAAATAATGGTCAATCCTAAACAGCTTGTTAAAACGTTTTAGTATGTGTAGTCTATACAGAGCTCATGAATAATACAAGCAGTTCTAGGGAAAAAAATCAGAAGATAGTAGACAGGATTTGAACCAGGTCTATTCAGCTGGCACCTATTCCCCTTGCATTGGAGTCGACACATTTTTCTAAATTCGATGTCTACTAGTTTCTGATTGTTGTGTATATGTAGTTACTAAAATATTCTAGACTTCTTGCTTAATTATAGACTAATGTCTCAAATGGCATAGTTTTTAGATTCCATTTACTAGACTTCTAATTTTGTTTGAATTTTTTTTAATAATGCAGAGGTGGTTACTTCTATTAACTTTTGTTTACTTCAGGAATGGAAAATGAAAATTATATCATTTATACCAGTTAATTTGTAAATATTTTTTTGTCTTCTGTACTGAATTCACTCGGGTTTCATTTAATAAAGTCTTTAGTACTTACCTTTATACTGTCCTTTTTTGTTAAAATAGTTGGTGAAACAGTATATAAAAAAATATAGAGTCTATATTTTGGTGTGTAAACGTGACCTCTTTCTCCTCCCTCCTCCCCTCCCAGGTCTCACTATGATTTTGCCAATGTGCAATTTTTATTTTTAAAACACTGTTTCCATTCACGTGAAATATTTCTGACATCAATAATTTACTTAGACCCACTGTCTTTAAGAAAAGATGTAGAGGGGGGGGGTATGTGAGTTCCTTCAGTTGTATGTTTATGCATTCCTTGCTGTGTTGATTATGAGGCATATATTATGTAAGCATTTTAGATTCCCAATGTTAACTAATTCAAAATAGATGAAATGGATTTTTGAGTTTTTCATATTATAGACTTAATTGTTTTTGTTCCATGGACTTGAAGTCTGTTTAAGTTGGGGCACAATTAAAATAACAAAGTAACAATAACAAAATTCAGGATAAAAAAAGTTAGAGTACTGCATGTGAGTATGGAAAAAACACACTGTCTTAATGTTTAGTAAAGTACTGTTCATGCAGATTCTAGGGGTTAAATTACAGAGCTTTATTGCTGGCTGAACTACAGAATCATTATTCTAATAGTTGGTAGGGATCATTTCATAAACAATCTCCAGGAAAAATAACTTTCATTATACAGGGTGACTCTAAAGTCTGGACACATATTAAATATCACTAGCTGTAACTAACTACCGGGTATCTGATTTTAATCTCTACAGAATAAATATGAGTTTATTTGAATGGTCATTTCACCATGTTTCTTTGATAATCATGAAGCTTAACTAGTGAGACAAACCTCAAGATTTTGAGAAACCAGTTAATGTGCAGCAATTCTGTTTTTTTTAAATTAACAAGCAAAACTTGTAACAAGTTATTGAAATTTTGCTAATCACTAGTAACATACATAATAGTATCCAGAAATCAACATTTTGACTAAAAGGCCTTTACCAAGAACACATTCACAACATAATACGATGAGTAAGAACATCACTATATATTTCCAGACTAGAAACATGTAGGCCTATAGACCTATTTCTCACAAGCTTGTTTTCTTTTTCACTTTCAAAAATATGGAAATGTTTTTATTTAATGTTTGTAGATGTGTTTGCATGTAATGGGTTTTCTAGTGAATGTTAGCAATTGGTTGTGGAAGATTTCAATTGTTTTCATTTTTTTAAAAATATTATGGTTTGTGTTTTGTAACTTTATAAATAGATAGAAAATTGTGTGGAAGTCCATTGTCAGTATAAATAACAGCATCATCAGGCTGCTTGAAGATACCAGTCTCATGGAATTTTGTCATTATTTTGAAGTGCAGCATGTGCAAATGCAAGTTACTGAATAATATATTGGATGTCACTTGTAGATGAACTAGGTTGATGATAATGAAATAATCCCTTTAGCTGTGAACAGGTAGCTCTTGACACATGATGATGATGATGATGATGATGAAGTAATACCTTTAGCTGTAAGCAGGTAACTCTTGGCACATGATAATGATAATGAAATAATCCCTTTAGCTGTGAGCAAGTAGCTCTTGACACCCCATAGTATTTTTGACAAATAAAGAACAGGTGCCACTAAATTGAGTAATCGGGGCAACATCAGTACTTGTATAAGATTTGTTGTTTCAATGACATGCTTGTGTTAGGGAGGTTTATTTGTACATGCTCAGTACACAGAGTGAGACATTTCAGTGTGACAGTATTCCTGGATCCATGCTTAGTACACAAAGTGAGACATTTCAGTGTGACAGTATTCCTGGATCCATGCTTAGTACACAAAGTGAGACATTTCAGTGTGACAGTATTCCAGGATCATTACATCCTGCCAGGAGTGTAAAATATATTTCTGGGCCAACTATCTCATCATTCTTCTGTTAGATTTGTTGACCCATCCACAGTAATGGCACATCTAGCATACCCCACCACCTAGGGAGTCTGCCACAAAAGGACAATGATGCAATGTCCGCTAGCATGCATCTCTGCATCATCCGTGGACACCATGTGACAGAAGACAAAAATAAGAAATCAAGACAAAACATGCAATAACAATGATTATTTTCACAGGTGACATATCATAAGCCTGTTCCCCAACTTACCATAGTCACCACCTATGACATACCTTGAAAGATGACAGCGGTCATTTATTCAATAATTTGTCCAGCTTTTTAGCTGAAAAGTACAAAGAGCATATTAGATGGCCAAAATACCTGCAGACATATGGGTATCCGTATCATTCAGAGAGCAATGACCAACTAATAAATGTAAATCTTGCCTAGAGAGTCACTACAATAAAAAATGATGACCTAATTGCGATGACCTGAGAAGAATATTCTATAGTGGTTAGTTGTTGCTTCAAGTCTGTTGTCAGATATTCTCATTCTTGTTAATATATAATATCACTATATGAACTGTGTACAAGCAGCTCCACAAAACCACATGTTGACAAATTATTTCATTTAAAATTCACTCAAAAATGTATAGTCCTTTGCTAATCTTTGCAAACATATAAAATATAAATTTTTTCCCTCATTTCACTTTCCTCACCTCAGCATGTAATATATGTGTGAGCGCACTCGCATGAGGTAGCTTTAGAAAGTTCCCGGAATGTTTGACTAGTGTTTGAATTAATGATAATGTTATGGAAATTATATGTTTAGAAGCTGGTAATGACCTTGATGAAAGGACATGGCAGACATGATCTTCACATAGAGCTATTCTCTCAAAGAGAAGATATAGATGTTTGTTTGTGTATTGTGCTAGTTGCATTGTCAGAGTTGATAATATCCTTGCATTAACAATGTAAAAATGTCAAATTCTGTGTTTTTCTTTCAATATCAGTTCTCTGAATGGAAATCTCCCGCATCTCCTAAGGACACAGAAATTTATTTTGGGCATGTGCAAAGGAAATGTTATGTTGGAAGATATTTTTATTCCCAGGGTATTGTCTACCATGATTTCATTCCTAAAGACCGAATAATTAAATAGAAAATGTTTGTTGATATTCTCCATCGTCTAAGAGATGCAATCAGAAGAAAATCATCAGAAAAATGGAGAACAAACAGTTTGATTATGCTGCATGACAATGTGTCAGCACATTGATCCCTACTGGTAAAACAGTACCTCGCACAGCACAATGTGATTACCTTGGAACAGCATCCATATTCTTCCGACCTTGCACCGGGTGATTTTTTTCTCGTTCCGTCAACTGATATCAGCACTTAAAGGACAGATTCAAGGATGTAGATGACGTTATCACCAATACAGCAAGACAGTTGAGAGAGGTTTCAAAAATGGGTTCCACAAATGTTTCCAGCAGATGTATGCAAGTTGGCAAAAGTGTGTAATTGTCAAAGGGAACTACTTTGAAGGAAATGTAGTGTAGATAATTCTATTATTACTTATTTATATATAATCCACTAATTTTGGGAAATTTTTGAAGCTACCTCATATTTACATAGGGCTCTATGTTGAAAAACAAATGTTATATGTGTATTCTTTGCCATCATAAACTAACATATAATATGTTGTCTTTCTTTCAAATATCATGCATGAATCTGGATTGATGGAAACTAGGTCAGTATGTGATGACATTCTCTGTTTTGATTGTTTAAACTATTTGATAATTGGGCATGTATCAGTGACTGTTTAAACCTTGTGATAGCTTGGCATGTTTTATGGACTGTGTGTTTAAACCTTGTGATAGCTTGGCATGTTTTATGGACTGTCTGTTTAAACCTTGTGATAGCTGGGCATGTTTTATGGACTGTCTGTTTAAACCTTGTGATAGCTGGGCATGTTTTATGGACTGTCTGTTTAAACTCTGTGATAGCTGGGCATGTTTTATGGATGTCTGTTTAAACCTTGTGATAGCTGGGCATGTTTTATGGACTGTCTGTTTAAACCTTGTGATAGCTTGGCATGTTTTATGGACTGTCTGTTTAAACCTTGTGATAGCTGGGCATGTTTTATGGACTGTCTGTTTAAACTCTGTGATAGCTGGGCATGTTTTATGGATGTCTGTTTAAACCTTGTGATAGCTGGGCATGTTTTATGGACTGTCTGTTTAAACCTTGTGATAGCTTGGCATGTTTTATGGACTGTCTGTTTAAACCTTGTGATAGCTGGGCATGTTTTATGGACTGTCTGTTTAAACCTTGTGATAGCTGGGCATGTTTTATGGACTGTGTGTTTAAACCTTGTGATAGCTGGGCATGTTTTATGGACTGTCTGTTTAAACTCTGTGATAGCTGGGCATGTTTTATGGACTGTCTGTTTAAACCTTGTGATAGCTGGGCATGTTTTATGGACTGTCTGTTTAAACCTTGTGATAGCTGGGCATGTTTTATGGACTGTCTGTTTAAACTCTGTGATAGCTGGGCATGTTTTATGGACTGTCTGTTTAAACCTTGTGATAGCTGGGCATGTTTTATGGACTGTCTGTTTAAACCTTGTGATAGAATGTTGATTCTCCAGGCATGTCATAGGAGGTGACTAAGGAAGGCTGGGGATGAGCTGACTACCTGTCACATGTGAAAAAAATCATTATTGTCACGTCTTGTCATCTTTACAGTGGACATTGCACCTTTGTCTTTTTGTGTCAGAATCATTGGGAATGCTAAATGTGGCAACACTGCAGATGGGCAACACTGCAGATGGGCAACACTGCAGATGGGCAACATTGCAGATGGGTCAATAAATTTGACAGAGAAATTATGAAATAGTTGATCTAGAAGTGTGTGTGTGTGTGTGTGTGTGTGTGTGTATGTGTGGTACTCCTGGGAGTATGTGGTAATCCTGGGATACGGGCACATTGGAATGGCTCCCTTTGGGAACTAAACATGCATCTATAAACCCCCTTATAAATCTATACCTTTGAGACCTTTCATGTGTCCGGGTGTTGCCTTAGTTACACAACTGAGAAGAACCTGTGCATTTGTCAGAAAGGTTATGGGTTGCCAAGGGCTACCAGCTCACAGCTAAAAGGGTTATTTCATCATTAAACTAAAACAAATTCTTTCATTGAACCATTTAGACCAAAAAGTGGGTTTCTGTTTTATTATATCGAGTCCTCATTACTTTGTGTGTTCTGCTGAAGTGAGAGTCCGATCAGGAGAAGCAATCAAATACGGAGGTCCTGAAAAAATGAAACATATCAAGAGAGATGTTAGCACACACAAAAAATATATTTTGTGCACACAGCATCTTATTGAAGTGCTGGAATCATTAGGTAAAAAGTAAAGTAAAGTTAACCCATAGTATTTATTAATGCAGTAAGTGTGTGAGTTGTTAACGATCTCACGTTTCATTAGCTCTGCTATATGAGGGCGAAAACCATCTCCTCTTCCTCATAGTCTTTACTTCCCTATTAATCTGGTACCAAATTAAGGCTAGGTCTACCTGAGAGCTGTTGCGATCTGAAAAACATTTCCACTGCAACTGGAGAATGAACACAGGACCACTCATATACACGGCAGTGCTCTAACCACTGTGCTATGCAGCCCAATCATTAGGTAGCATCTCATGGATGGGATGTAGCAGTCATCACAGCCTGTTGAAACTCCTGCCAATCTTGAGAGCTAATCTTTCTACTTCTGAGAATGACATGTTCCATTAGTCTTTGATATCTTTTGTCCATCTTCAGCTAATCTTCCTGTATTTTGTGAGTAGCATATTCAGGTAGTCTTTTATATCATGCCTCCATCTTCTTATTTTTCTTGGCCCATCTCTTTTTCATTAAACTGAGGGTATCCTCTCCATTATTGTCTTCTCTAAGCTGTCATATCATTTTATATGTATAGAGAGCATCTTGTTGTTTAGTCAGTTTTCTCTTACATTTAATTCTGTCAGAATGTCCCTATTGGTTATATTTTTTAGTCCATGATTTTTTATTTGCTGTTAGACTGCTAAAGACTGCCAGAATGGTTGACACTGGTAGCTGAGAGTTAATATAAAAATTTGAAATATTATCTGTCTTTTCATTTCCATCTTGATCTCTGGTTGGTGAAGTAATGGTGAAAGTTAGTAAGTCAACAATGGCGTGGGCAAGGGAAACTTGTTTTTATTAATCATATCAATAATTTATTTTGTTTTTGTATGAGATTTCAATATTTCATTGTTGCTGTTTCTTTTCCTACAGAATCTTCACTTTATGAAAAAAATTCCACCCGGTGCTGAAGCCGCAAATATTTTAGTCGGAGAAGTTGACTACCTCAACCACCAGATTGTTGCATTTGTCCGTTTGACCAAAGCCCAAGTTCTTGGAGATCTCACAGAGGTTCCTGTTCCAACCCGCTTTCTGTTCCTGTTGTTGGGACCAATAGGAAATCAAAATAAATTTCATGAGATTGGTCGATCTATTGCAACACTTATGTCTGATGAGGTCAGAGTGTGTGGGTTTTTGTGTGGTTTGTTTTTTCTTATGTCTGATGAGGTCAGAGTGTGTGGGTTTTTGTGTGGTTTGTTTTTTCTTATGTCTGATGAGGTCAGAGTGTGTGGGTTTTTGTGTGGTTTATTTTGTCTTATGTCTGATGAGGTCAGAATGTGTTGGTATTTGTGTGGTCTATTTTGTCTTATGTCTGATGAGGTCAGAGTGTGTTGGTTTTTGTATGGTTTATTTTGTCTTATGTTTGATGAGGTCAGAGTGTGTTTGTTTTTGTGTGGTTTGTTTTGTCTTATGTCTGATGAGGTCAGAGTGTGTTGGTTTTTGTGTGGTTTATTTTGTCTTATGTCTGATGAGGTCAGAGTGTGTGGGATTTTGTGTGGTTTGTTTTGTCTTCAATAACATTTGTTATTTGTTAAACTTACTCGTAAACAGTCCAGTCCTGTTTATGATGACTAACTCTGAACTGCAACTTTTGTAATGATAGAATTAATGTATTAGTGGATCAACAAGAATCGCTGCTAAAAATCATGAAACTTTCATAAACTCCGGTCATACAGGCCCATTATGAGACATTCCTCAATGACAAAAGATGTTTTTCAAGGTGCTGTGAAGGGTGGAAGAAGATTAGGTGACGAGAAGAAGACATGGCTGGATAATATCAAGAACTAGACAGGGTGTGAAGTTTCCCAACTCATCAGGATGGTAAAGGATAGAAATACGTGGAGATCTTCCTGTACCATATGTCTCAATGTGACACCCCTATGACACTGATGGGTTTTAGGTTTTATTATTATTATTATTATTATTAGTATTACTATTAGTATTATTATAACTATTACTATTACTATTACTATTATTCTTACTATTACTATTATTATTATTGTTACTATTACTATTATTATTATGCTACTTTAGGCTGTGTGTGGTTATATTCCAGCCATCTCACTTCAGTAAATGATCACCCATGTGGTGCCGGAACCCAAAAGGGGAGCAAAGAATAGCAATACTGATTACTTCCATGCATGTCATAGGAGGCGACTAAGGAGGTTATTGGGTGGCGATGGCTGTCCCATCCCATAGTGGGTCAAAGTGACCCAGAAGTCATGATGAAGTCTGATGTATCAGGCTGAAATACATATATATCGCCGTTGATATGCAGGAGTTTGAGAGCAAATAAAGAAGAAATACATGATAATGTGTCAAATTATGTGGTTTGCTGAAGACGGATGTGTTGGGCCATTGGCACAAATAAAACAGCGACAATGCATTTCCATTTTCTGGACTATATCCCACTGGAAATCTAATAGGACCATGGTGCTGCTACAAGAGAAATCCAGCAGGAGTTTGAGAGTGAATGCTAAAGAAGAAGAAATGAGGTGTCAAATGATGTGGTTATTTCATAAGCTGAATGCTATTTTGTATGTTCATCAGAATAATGTATCACATAAATTGATTTTAAATGCTATCTCTAGTTTGTTACTTCTTGGAACATCCAGCAAGACAATAAGTATAAACTGATGTATATTTTTTATTATGAAGAGTAATTCTACGATTCTATTTAATATTTTGAAGTTTATATGTTGACCTATTTGGTTCATGTTAAGCAGATGTGGACTATTTGTTACAGAACAAATTTCATACATTATTAACTAATCAAACTTTTGCTAATGGCACATACAGTGCAGCATCCATTTATCTGTACATAATGCACTGAGAGGCCCCCCTTTCCTCCCTCCCCTGGAACACCCTTTGGAGAAGGGAGCTCTCAGTGCATTATACGAAGATCGAATTAGCTCTAGCAGATGCTTCAAGTTTTTATTTCCACGTGACAGAAGCTCTCGATGAAATAAAACTTACTATTAAAAAGATAAAGTACTAACACTACTATAAGAGAGGAAAGCAAACAAATCTATATATCTTAATTTATTAGACAAAGGTGTTGGACTTACATCGGCCATGTTCTCAGAATGAACAGCCTAAGAATTCCCCAGCAGTCACTATATTGGGTGCCACCTGGAGTAAGAAGAAGAGGGAGACCTAGAGATACTCTACGAAGAACCATTAATAGAGAAGGCATGTCAATGAACCTAAACAACACGCAACAATTGAAAGACCTGGCAACACAAGGATAGAAATGGAAAGCTATGGTTTATGCCCTATGCGCCGCCTATGGCCCTGGAGGAACATAACATAACATAACATTAAAAAGATGGACTGTTATCACATGATGAGGCCACATTTACGTAACATGTACCACCTAAGTTACTTCAATATCAACAACACTGAATCATTCATTATGTAATGAGCTGAGTAATGTATCATGTGAACACACTCACCAGTGGACGGCCGAAGACGTGTTCAGACTCTACACTCGATGACAGCCTTTAAAAATAAAACGATGCTATTAATGTATGAAATTACATGAATATCATTTTTTTTCCGCTGTCATATCTGCAGCTCTATAGAGTAATCTCTGCTGATCACATTTCTGACTTGCATAGTTGGGAAATATTTGCCCACTCAAATAGAATATCACCATCAAACATTTAGTTCTATGTGTTTAATTTCTAACACTTGAAACGAAAAAATAACTAGTAAATGAAATAGATATAAAATAAATACATATTTGGGGCATATTAAAAGACATGACAACTTGTTGAAGACATTATTTGAGGGTAAAGTCGAGGGGAGGCAAACAAGGGGTAGACAGCGATACAAGTGGGAGAGAAACATCACGAGTTTGACAAGTTAGTCTAGCAGAGTGCATCACCAAAGCAAGAGACAGGATGTTTGAAGTCTGTTTGCAGCTAATCTTCATTTTGGAGATGGTACTTGATTATGAAGATGAAGTTCAGTTTATTTGCAAGTAATGTTATTGTTCTAATACTTGATTGCAAGTAATGTTATTGTCCTAATACTTGATTTCAAGTAACATTAATGTCCTAATACTTGATTGCAAGTAATGTTATTGTCCTAATACTTGATTTCAAGTAACATTAACGTCCTAATACTTGATTGCAAGTAATGTTATTGTCCTAATACTTGATTGCAAGTAATGTTATTGTCCTAATACTTGATTTCAAGTAACATTAATGTCCTAATACTTGATTGCAAGTAATGTTATTGTCCTAATACTTGATTGCAAGTAATGTTATTGTCCTAATACTTGATTTCAAGTAATGTTATTGTCCTAATACTTGATTGCAAGTAATGTTATTGTCCTAATACTTGATTTCAAGTAACATTAATGTCCTAATACTTGATTGCAAGTAATGTTATTGTCCTAATACTTGATTTCAAGTAACATTAATGTCCTAATACTTGATTGCAAGTAATGTTATTGTTCTAATACTTGAATTCAAGTAATATTAATGTCCTAATACTTGATTGCAAGTAATGTTATTGTCCTAATACTTGATTTCAAGTAATGTTATTGTCCTAATACTTGATTTCAAGTAATGTTATTGTCCTAATACTTGATTTCAAGTAATGTTATTGTCCTAATACTTAATTGTCCATACTAGATCTTCCATGATGTTGCTTACCATGCCCATAACCGTGAAGACCTTTTGGCTGGTATTGATGAGTTCCTGGACCAGGTTACAGTGCTGCCCCCTGGTGAATGGGATCCATCCATCCGCATTGAACCACCACATTCTGTGCCATCACAGGTAGGTAATCAGAAAATTACTCTTGTAATCTGTCATAACTTCACAGGTCGATTATTAAAAACTTATTTATTTAGTAATTTGTAGCTTCACATCTTAACATTAATACATCATTGGAAAATGCAAGCCGCATCGCTGAAGACAGAGAATGGTTCAGGGAGTTCATTAAGAAGACAACGTTCTGGAGAAAATATGTCATATGACACACCTTCACATCAGAGGAGAATATTAGCCTAGTTGATAGTGAGCTTGTCGTATCACCAGATTATTTCATTTGAGATTTGAAACCACTTCCAGACCCCAAAAAATCTAGCTCATGATTTCTTGTCTGACACAACGACTTCTCTCCGACCCAGCTGTAAATGGGCACCTGGCGCATGAATTGGGGAAGGTAAACACAGGAAAGAGGAAAACTAGCCAGCTTATCTAATAGTTACTGTGGCTTAGTACATGAAGAGTTATTTTCATCCTCGATGGTACATTGCAGCCATGGAACCAACCTTTACCTTGCCTTCACATCAAATAGATGATGATGAATTGATATGATAACTGCAGCCTACCCTGTACAGCCTACCCTGTACAGCCTACCCTGTACAGCCTACCCTGTACAGCCTACCCTGTACAGCCTACCCTGTACAGCCTACCCTGTACAGCCTACCCTGTGCAGCCTACCCTGTGCAGCCTACCCTGTGCAGCCTACCCTGTACAGCCTACCCTGTGCAGCCTACCCTGTGCAGCCTACCCTGTGCAGCCTACCCTGTGCAGCCTACCCTGTACAGCCTACCCTGTACAGCCTACCCTGTACAGGACATTTTTATTCAACTATTGTTGAATTTTGAGGCAACACTAATACATCCAGTACAATGTAGATGGTCAGAGTTCAAACCATGAGCTAATTCTCCTGAGTAGCTTGTGTGAGGTCTGCCCATTATCCACTCTACCACCGAGTCAACATGAGTAGACTTGACTTGAGTGTAATAATAAATCATAAAAGAAATCAAAGACAAATTTAATATACAGAATTAAATAATATACTTGACTGAACATTGTAATGTAGAGTTCCTTGGTTGGCTACTGATCCAGTGGTCCGTTGGTCCATGCCCTTTGACCCCTAAGTAGAGATAGGTCAAATATAAATTAGTATTTTCATGTGATGAGAAAGAGAATTGATCATATTTATAGTAAGTAGTAAGTACAATGCAAAATAGTGATGTACTGTCAGTGAACTAGTAGGACTAGTCTGGTCCCCATTGTTTATAGTAAATCAAGTCTGTTTATGTTTAGTAGGACTAGGCTGGTCCCCATTGTTTATAGTAAATAAAGTCTATATTTAGTAGGACTAGGCTTGTCCACATGTATTATAGTAAATAAAGTATGTTTATGTTTAGTAGGACTAGTCTTGTCCCTAGTGTTTATAGTAAATAAAGTATTTTTATGTTTAGTAGGACTAGACTTGTCCCCAGTGAATATAGTGAAGCCTTTTTAAATTTAGTTTCCATGAGATGAAAAAAATGTATAAACAATTTTTTAAATATTATATAGGTGACAAAACCATTCTTTCCACAGTGGAGAGTTTCAATATTCACCACAATATCCTGTCATAGGGCCTATTAATGACATTAAACAACCATCCATTAGAAACTTTGGTGTTTCAGTAAACAGATCAAGTAGGAATTAATTGGTCCCTATGTGCCATATATTACAACCTAGCACTGAGCATTCTTTCACAAGTAAATATAATTACCATTTGCTACTTACAAGCAGTAGTGTTATGATTTTTAAGAATATATGTAATTGTTTCCATATTCTCTGCAAAACAAGCTGTGGGGAAACCCAAGATTACCTAAAACAAATTGCTCTATACATGACCAATATTGGACTGGGTGTTTAACAGTTGATACAGAAGAGAAAAAAAAATAAGTTCCCATTAATGAAATAAATTTTGTAAAATCTGTTGAATTTTCAATATAATTTGACAGTGTTTTTCAGTGTGTGACATATGGAAGTGGACTAAGTCCATACAAAAAAAGAATAAAGTTTCCATTCACTAAGATTTGGTAAGAATATGGACTCGCTTGCTAACAAAACAATTAATTTATTCCTGGACAGGAAGGCAGAAAGACTGCTGGATCTGGTCCTCCACTTCCCAATGGAAAGTTAATCATGATAGAAGAAGCAGATGACCACACTGATGTAACTCTTGTGCGAACTGGCAGGTTAATGTCTTGTACATAAACACTTACACATATCTTGCATAGCCTGCATAGACAGTGATGTAACTCTTGTGTGAACTGGCAGGTTAATGTCTTGTACATAAACACTTACACATATCTTGCATAGCCAATGACACTATCTTTCCTTCAAAATTGAATCTTTTTGCCTATTTCTCACTAATCAAACACACTGGCATACATCAACTGCCTGTTGTACATCAACTGCCTGTTGTACATCAACTGCCTGTTATGCATCAACTGCCTGTTATACATCAACTGCCTGTCATACATCAACTGCCTGTCATACATCAGTTATACATCAACTGCCTGTCATACATCAACTGCCTGTCATACATCAACTGCCTGTTGTACATCAACTGCCTGTTGTACATCAACTGCCTGTTATACATCAACTGCCTGTTGTACATCAACTGCCTGTTATGCATCAACTGCCTGTTATGCATCAACTGCCTGTTATATATCAACTGCCTGTCATACATCAACTGCCTGTCATACATCAGTTATACATCAACTGCCTGTCATACATCAACTGCCTGTTGTACATCAACTGCCTGTTGTACATCAACTGCCTGTTATACATCAACTGCCTGTTATACATCAACTGCCTGTTGTACATCAACTGCCTATTAAACATCTATTTATCTATCTATTGTCTTGTTCAAAACTGCGGTTGCTGCAATCTCAGTAGCTGCAATGTTCTCTCTGTCTAAAGTCAGCCTGTTCTATTTCTCTTTGTAAAGACAATTCATTATATGCAAACTTGTTCTCATTTGTGATGTTTATATAGTAGTCCTACTCTCCATCTGTCAATTTTCTCAGATTTCAAATACAGCTTTGAGAACTACCTTTATTCTATTCTATTATGTCATCCCCCACTTTAAATCTCATCTTTGTATTTCATAATATATAAATCTCCCTCTAACGTGTATATTACCATCTATAAATCTCCATCTGACTTATATAGCATCAACCATGAATCTCCATCTGGCTTGCATATCATCTCCCTCAATAAATCTTCATCGGACTTGTATGTCATCTCCCTCTATAAATCTCATCTTTTTATAACATCTCCCTCTATAAATCTCATCTTTGTATGTCATATTCATATATAAATCTCCATCTACGAGGCGTGTTCAAATGAAAACGGGACTTGTTACACCACGCGTGATAGAGCGCACTGATATTGATGACATTTTGCACTAGTAATGAGTATCCAATAATTTACATACGGTCACGTGTTCATCTTCCCAGCATGCATATGTGCTGCAGAAGACTGTTAACAATATGGCGGGTGTGATTCCGAACCCGTCCAAAGTGAATCAGCGTGCTGTGATCCAGTTTCTTTCATTTGAAGGATGTCAAGCAGTAGACATTCATTGGAGAATGAAGGCAGCATATGGTGACATGTTTGTCGAGGACCAGAGTGATGGAGTGGGTGCGTATGTTTAAAGACGGACGTGAGTTAACGGCAGATCTTGCACGGCCAGGTCAGGCGCATATTGTTGCAACAGAAGAAGACACTTTAGACAAGCTGCATAAGGCCATCAAGGCTAAGCGACCAGGCAGACTTTCTCAAGGTGTGATTCTTCTCCACGACAACGCTCGTCCGCACGTCGCAAAAATTGTGCAGGAAACATTGGCAAAGAAGAATTGGGAAGTTCTTCATCACCCAGCCTATAGTCCCGATTTATCCCCGTGTGATTTCCATTTGTTCGGACCGTTGAAGAAAGCACTAAAGGGACAGCGATTCAACAGCGACGCAGACGTGAAGACAGCGGTGACCACATGGTTCAGAGAACAGCCACGCAACTTTTTCTCGGACGGCATTCGACGTCTACCTAAACAGTGGGATGCATGCCTAAATGCATACGGAGATTTTTTCTGATGAACCCAGGTGCATTCTTATTCACAAGTGGTTGCTTTGTTAAATTCCGTTGAAAATATTAAATTGCGTATGATACTTTTTAAATAAATCCACAAGTCCCGTTTTCATTTGAACACGCCTCGTAATATGTATAATAATCTATTCAATCTCCATCTGACTTGTATATCATCTCCCTCTATAAATCCGATACACCTATATATCCAGCTTGTATGTCTGGCACTATCAATCCATATCCCTTTCATTAAGGTTGTTTGGAGGATTGGTAGCAGACATCAAAAGAAAAATTCGATGGTATCCTAGTGATTTCAAGGATGCTGTCTCATTACAAGCAGTCGCATCATTTGTGTTCTTGTACTTTGCCTGTTTGACTCCAATTATTACGTTTGGTGGCTTGTTAGAGGATGCAACAGACATGAATATGGTAAGTCAGACTGCTTCTATCAAGCACTTATGTCAGTTTATATAGTTGTTGTTTCAATCCCAAAGAATTATGACCAATTAACTCTCATTTCCTATGTGTACTGTGGTGGGTTCTCCTGAGCTTTGTTTCATATCCAGATGAATCCAACTTTCAGCGGTGTGAACCAACTCTCAGTGGTGTGCACCAACTCTCAGTGGTGTGCACCAACTCTCAGCAGTGTGAACCAGCTTTCAGCGGTGTGAACCAACTCTCAGCAGTATGCACCAACTCTCAGCAGTGTGCACCAACTTTAGTGGTGTACAATACTTCAAGAAGAAGTCTCCTGCTGAGAGGGGAGATAGTTCTAGGTGTTATGTGGTTTCTCTACTTTTCAGCAACATACAGCATTGAGACACAGCTCTCCTGCCAAGCATCCTATCCTGTCAGAGGTATCCATAGCAACCAACCTCTGGACCATGATCGCTGAGATGAATAAGGCAGTCAGGTATGCATTACCGGCCATCCAATGTTGCTTTCTCTAGGAATGTTGTTCATTTCAAGAAAGACAATAGAGTTAACATCCATTTGAGAATTTGACCAGAAGTTGCTTCTGCTTGCATTTTTAATAGGCTAGTGTCATCCATCTGTCACAATTTATTTGCTCCAGTTTTCAGACATACTTGTGTAATCTGCTTCCATCTAAATCTGCTTTTGGCAAGCCCCTACCAGTCTGTTATATTTATCTATAACATCTTCAGTTCTGTAATCGCAAAGCATACCCTCTATATTTAATTATTTTACAGGACGTGAACAAAACAAGATACAATGCACATGTTCATTGATAGGATACTACTAGATTTTAGTACCTTAGGAGGGGGGCAGGGCTATGCATAGTGTTTACAATGAAATATGATATAAAATAAAATATGCGTAATTTTAATGCAGTGTGCTAAAGGTTAACAACTCTACATATGAAAAAAGAACTATTAAAGGAAATAAAAATCAAACAAATTAAGTATTTTGAAGATATTAAATGACATGACATCTTCTACTTGAGGGTAGAATTGGGTGGGGGGGGGCAAACAAGATGTAGGCAAGATACAGGTAGGAGGGAATCATCACAAGATGTAGGCCCACGAGTTACAGTCTAGCAGAGTGCACCACCAAAGTCAGAGATAGAGGATGTTGAAGGTATATTGCAGCCATTTTCCTTGTGTTCAAGAGGTCATGGGTTCAATTCCAGCTTGTGATATATTGTTTACAAAAAGTGAATTAGTTCTACTTGTTATATAGTATTAAGATCACCTGAATAGGAAGCTAGAGCTCTAACAACTCAGTTATCACATGTCTATAGTCTACATTTTATTTAGCATTTCACCTGAGGGTAAAAGAAAATGAGGAAGGCCTTTAGCAACCCTAAAGAACACCATACTTAAAGAAGGGAAAATAACAGGCTGCAAGACCATGCAAGAATTAAAACTGCAGGCAGCAAACCGCAACACATGGAAAATCAAAACCTCTGTACTATGTGCCCCCTGCGGCATGAAAAAAACTAACTAACCCAATAAAGAGGCCTGTGCTCTAACAATTCAGTTACCATCTATAGTGTACATTTTATTTAACATTAAACCTGGACAACCCAACTAGGAAGCCAGTGCTCTAACAACTTATCTATCATATCTAAATAACCTACATATATTTTCTCCAAAACCTTAATTCTGTCACAACTGGGTGTAGAATATTAACAGCAAAATGGATTTTTTTCAAATAACAGGCTGCCTTAGAATCAATATTGTCTGGTGCTATCTGTGGTATCATTTACTCACTGTTTGCTGGACAGCCGCTGACAATCCTAGGTAGTACAGGCCCTGTCTTGGTCTTTGAAACAATCCTTAATCATTTCTGCAAGTAAGTGCGACATTCATTTTGAAATTAATTTGTATACATTTTTGTGTTTACATCGCTTTGCTTCAGTAATTATGATATGGTTGATATTAAACTGTGAATAGTTGATGCAACAAGCTCAGAGATTATTCCACCATTGTTTTTTTCTGTTTGTTTTTAATTTCACATTTTCTTGACATTTATCATCACAAATTTCCATTGTATTATTCTTATTTTCTATTCTCTTATTTTCAGTCTTTCAGTCTTCTTGCTCCCATCTGATTGTTCCTTGATTCTTGATTAGAAACCAGCATCACATTACATGGGGCATTTCTATAAGTGCTCTGCTCTTCATTTCAGCAGCTATAGGAGAGTGTGCAGACTCAAAGTCACAGTCACTTTTTTAATATGTGATTGCTGCATCTTTCCACAGGACATAGTTTCTCCCTTCATTTCTGGTCTACCCCATTTATGTTATGCTTTGTATCTACAAATTATCACATCCAGCAAAATCTTGTTTATTTATATAGTAACTCAACGAAAACAAATGTGACAGACCTTTGTTAATAATTAGTTATATTTCTTCTTCTTCTTTCGTTCACTTGAAACATGTCTATATCTGTAATTCTGTCTCCTTAATAAAACTCACTGTCTTTTGTAGTTCATACAGTGGTCCATAGAGCTTTGATTCCAGTGTTGTTTCCTCTGGCCAATATGTCTGCCTCAGCATTTCATGTTCAGAACACTCTTGAAGTAAATGTTTGGCACTCTGTGCTGCCTGTCCACATGTACATATGGCCGTATTGCCAATCTTGAACTTTTTATACATGTGGCTGCGGGGTCGGTTGTGTCCTGTTCTGAGACGTAGAATTATAACTTGTTCTGATCTGTTCAAAATGTGATAGGCATCTTGTGTTGGTGTTTGTGGCTTTCTTATTGACTTGATCATCTGTTTTATAAAACATAAGAGAAATATACTGTACAAAAAAATGCTAAATTTTTGAAGTTACTTTTATAAAAGATATTCTCTGATTGGACATCATTCAACCTATCGACTGTGTCCACCTGGTCATTAACTTCTTGTGGTTACCTGAAAACTTGCTGATTGTCAAGAACCACTTTTGGAAGTACTGAAATGGTGTAAACATGTTTGGTTTGGACATATAAAGAGACATGACTCACTTTATAGAATTATTTTGCAAGGAACAGTCAAGGGTTGAAGGAAAAGAGGAAGAAAGAAAATTCTTGGGAACATCAGGAAATCGTCTGGGCTTGAATTTTCTACACTCCTCTGAATGGCTTAGGATAGACACCTTTGGTGGGCCTTTTGTGTTCATGTCTCCATTGTGGCACCCATATGATCTTAACTAGTTGCAGGTCTTATTATTATATATAAATCACTTACTTCCCATCAATTACTGTCAGCTCTATTTCTTCTGAAAATTGTGCCATCAATGCATGCATGTCCCACCAATATTTGTCCTATCTCGATAAGACCTTTTTGGGTGAACTTCAATTCCATGTATTTGTCCAACATAAAACTGCTACTTAGCCTATTTTTTATTTTGTTCTATAGGTCATTAACTTATTCATAAACATAGTTAGAAGTGATTTTCTCCAAACCTACCTGTTGGATCCCAGAGATTTTTGGCATGCAACTTTTGAATATCAATGACACTAAAATGTTGCTAGTATTTAGTCAATAGATGTTATGAGTTTTGCAAATTAGCTGCTTATTCTTTTTATGTTTTAAGACCATTGCAAACTAGAGTAGCTAAATTTTAGATTTGATAGTACACACGTTATTTTCCAGTTATATTTTATTTATAGTTACTCCTGTTGGCATTCCCAAATATTTTCATGTTTTTAATTGGTCACTGTACTAACAAAATATTGCAGTGACCAATGAATAGTACAGAAATATTCATACCAACAGGAGTGATGTAATCAGTGAGTTTACCTTTAAATCTCAAGTTAATTGTGAACTAAAGGACAATTTCTCAGTTTGGAAGATTTTTGTGTTCTGGTCTCTATTGGGTTGGTTTGCTACATGTGGAATTCAAAAATTGTAATTTCATAGGCACATTTCACTACTTAAAAATTATTTTGAAAATATGACAACTGTTTACTGCAGAAAATGTTATAGGCATATTAAATACAATTGAATGATATTGATAGATTTTATAACCTATAAAATACATTTTTTAAACTAGATACATTTTCTACTAAGAGCCAAAAAATATTTACATAGCGTCATTGATATTTTTAGTTGCATGCCCAAAATCTTTGCAATCTAACAGACAGTTTTGGAGAAACTTGCTTCCAATTATGTTTATGAATTTGTAAATGGATTACAGTATTGATGTACTATATATTACATTTAATATGATTTTTACTGTCTGTTATAGAACTATGCAAGATTTCATACTGTCTGTTATAGAACTATGCAAGATTTCATACTGTCTGTTATAGAACTATGCAAAATTTCATACTGTCTGTTATAGAACTATGCAAGATTTCATACTGTCTGTTATAGAACTATGCAAGATTTCATACTGTCTGTTATAGAACTATGCAAGATTTCATACTGTCTGTTATAGAACTATGCAAGATTTCATACTGTCTGTTATAGAACTATGCAAGATTTCATACTGTCTATTATAGAACTATGCAAGATGATATTATCATTGTATGATCACAATGATATGATCACCATTCATACTGTCTCTGTTATGGAACTATAGCAAGATTTCATACTGTCTCTGTTATGGAACTATAGCAAGATTTTATACTGTCTTTTATAAAATAATGCAAGACTTCATACACTATGTGCTCTTTCTCATAGAGACAATGCATTAGATTATCTGGAGATGCGTTTGTGGATTGGAATATGGACAGGAGTTATATTATTTGGTATGGTGGCCTTTGACCTGAGTGCTTTAGTTCGATACATCACTCGGTTCACAGAGGAGAGCTTTGCTGCCCTAATATCACTCATCTTCATTGTGGAAGCCATATTGAAGGTATCTTATTGTGGTCTTTGACCAATCAAATTAATATTCTATATATATAAAGGGATGTTATTAACTGTTTAGTGTTTCGTTGTTACATGTGGAATATTATTACATACTAAATGACGTATCTGAGAAAAGTTGCAATCATGGCTGTAGATAAAAAAAAGTCCTCCCAAAAGTCTTAACAGCAAGTGTGGATATGACCAACCATCATTCACCTGAAGAAAGACAATAGACAACTATGGTAGTATTTCGTTTATAGAATTGTACTTTTACATGTGGTGTCCACATAGAATTCTTGAAATTATGCAACAGGACAAAGTTGTCAATACTGAAATAGTAATTAGACTGAGCAATACTACAGTATTTTCTATGATCAGTTAATGTAGAATCAACTGAGATACACTAGGAGGATGGAAGAATTTCAGAATCATATTTGTCATTCTTTCTTTTCGCGTTATACCCGTTGCAGCATCAGGGGTTGAAGAGTTCTCTGGAGACACCTTTTTGTGTGCTTCATATAGGCCTAGGTTTGTTTTCATCATTTATTCTTTTATTTCTGTAATCCATCTTTTGCATGATCTGCTCCTGGCTTTGTATCATACTCATTGAGTCATAATAGGGGTTGTACGTAAAGGATGGGTGGAGTCATTATGTATGTTCATTTTTGTGTTCCTGAGGATACTTCAATACTTGTATGGGATATTCATTGTTGTTGTTGTTGTGAAAGTCCTTGTTTCAGTTGGTCTATTCTCAGTAGCTTGAGTACAAAGGCTGAATATTTGGAGGAGAACACATATTTATTGGGGGGAGGATGTTGTTGGTCAAGTATGGAAAATCTGTTTATTTCTTTTAATTAGCAAAATGGCTTCATCTTCCACTAGTTAGAGAGATCAAAGATTTAGCAAACATCAGGCTTTTTTATTCTTTGAGGGTTTTATAATTGAAGATATTATTTCAAGTGATGTGTCGGAAAACAACGTTTTCCATTTTGACAGTGGAGATTATCAATTGTTGAAAATTTGAAAAGAAATAGACCTAAAATTATTGGTAATTGAAAATAACAGCTAAAAAATTATAAAACTGTTCCCACTGCAATTGTTTCTGAAGAGCCCAATGGGCCTAGTGACAGCAATGATAATCTGACACTATGTTATACAGAAAATAGAGTTAGGCCTAATGATAATATTGAGTGGAATAAAGTTCAAAAGAATGATTTTCTTCTTCTTCAATTGTCATTCTCAAACTCCTGCTGAATCTCTATTGTAGCAGGACCATGATCCATTCTAGATTTCCAGCAGAATGTAGTCCAGAGAATGGAAATGTGTTTTCTCTCGGTTTTATTTGCACCAATGGCCTGACACATCTGTCTCCGACAGGAAACGAATTTTTTTTGTTGGGTCATCTCTGTTTAGATTTACTGTGTCTGGTTTCACAATATTTAATTCAGTTCTGAAATTTGACATGAAGCACAAAAAATAGCATTAAAACACTAGGCAGTTGAAAGAATTACTTCAAAAAACAAATTATGATCAGTAAATGGACAGTCAAGAGGCATCTACTTTAGTAAGATTAGATAGCAACATTTCAAGACAATTAAAATTGAGTGTGAGAAGAACACCACAATGCATGCCAAACTTCTGTTTATCTAACATCCCTGTTTGTGATGTAATTTTTGCATTTTATTTTTACAATTCTTATATTTTATATGGATTCCACATTCATTTATCTTTCTTTTGATACCTTATATGACCTTCTATAGCTAACACTTTGTCTTCAGGAAGCTTGCGCCTAAATCATGTTCTGTCCAAAAATTACACCTAAAAATAATTAAATCCAAACCCCCAGAATAATTCCTTCCTGAAAGAGCTAATATACAACTTTCCCAATATTTTTTTTTCAATTTTGCATACTTGAACACTTGAAATACCTACACTTTAAATATATAGTAAATCATATTTTTATCATGGCAAACCTTAAATGGTGTAAATACAGATAAAAGGTGCTATATATGGATTCCAATGCATTATTGGAAATTGTGTAAAGTGTTGTTAAATAGAGAAATTGTTTATAAAAGGATGTGCTATCCATGGATTTAGCTTGAATCATTTATATTTCTTTTCAGCTGTTAAAGATTACCAGTGAAGACCCTCCTAACCTTGATCCAGACCACAATCCTAATTACAACTGTTCCTGCTTTGTTTTTGGCAACTTTACATATATAGATGGTATGACATTTCCCTATAATGAGTCCATCAATGGAACGTATCGAAACTTCACTGAAATAGATGCATCTTCAAAAGAGGGTCGGATGGCATGCAAGAGATTAGAAGGAATATTAGAAGGAACAGGTTGTAACACACCTTTTTATGTTGCGGATGTATTTTTCTTCTCGTGTATTCTGTTTATTGGAACTTTTACACTGGCAATGTCCCTCAAACTGTCCAGAAATGCAGCATTTTTTCCAACAGTGGTAAGTTATATGTTTTGTAGAGTTTTCTTGGCCTATGTTATGCCACTGTTTAAATTTTATTAGATCTGTTATGTATTATTGCACCCTCCTCGTCATGCTTGCAGTACACCCATAAATGTTGAATCTCTTTAAACAATTGCTATTTTATTTAATTCTCATTCCCCTAAATATTTGTAATGTGTATCTCTATGACAATACTTGTGTATGCATACCTTGGATATCAGAACCTTGGATATCAGAACCTTGGATATCAGAACCTTGGATATCAGAACCTTGGATATCAGAACCTTGGATATCAGAACCTTGGATATCAGAACCTTGGATATCTCTGGTGTTCAATGCCTGCCATCAAATTATTTTGTGACAGTGCCTTTATTTTTACTGTTTTCACTGTTTGTCTTTATTTTTATGAAAAAGTCCATTAAAAAAACACATTGAAACTGCCTTGTATGCTGTTACTTGTATTTTTTTCATACCCAAACTCTATAGTCTTATAGTCTGTGCATTCATTGTAAAGCTTATTGACTTTTTGTTTAATGTGCACACAATCACTTTACACCAATGTAGATCTCTGAGGTTAATCTAGTTGCTTTGTGTTTATTAAAATTGGGCCGCAATATCTTGCTTATATGTGCATTATTTTTTAATCTGTTCATTGATGATCAATTTAGTCAGCTGCAGAAGAAACATGGAAATACATTATTTCACTAGACTTGTGAGAATACTTGAATAAAATGAAGTCAGTCTTCTGCAGTTCTAATTCTATTCTCCATAAGTTTTCATTCATCACATTAAATACTATGTGTGTTTAGTTCAACCTTTGTTTACATAAAGCTGGGGATTTAGGACTATGCTCTTAAGCTTGTTCTCTGGTAGTACATGATGGACAGTGCATCAAAAATATGTCACAATCATGGACATCTAAGTGATGCAATCAGAAGAAAATCATCAGAAAAATGGAGAACAGTTAGATATTGCTGCATGACAATGCGCAGACACATTAATCCCTACTGGTAAAACAGCACCTCACAAGGCACAGTGTGATTACCTTGGAACAGTCACCATATTCTCCCGATTTTGCACTGGCTGATTTTTTTTCTTGTTCCCTCAACTGAAATCAGGACTGAAAGGACAGAGGTTCAAAGATGCAGATGACGTTATCACTAATGTGACAAAACAGCTAAGAGAAGTGTCAAATAATGGGTTATCCGAATGTTTGCATCATCTGTATGCATGTTGACAGAAGTGTGTAGTTGCCAAAGGAAACTGTTTTGAAGGAAATGTATTGCAGATAATTCATTTATTGCTTATTTCTATATAATCCACTACTTCTGGTAACTTTTTGAAGCTATCTCGTAAATGTCTTGAAATATATGAAATATACTGTACCAACAGAAGAAGAATAGCATCCAATTGATGAGACCATGACAGGCTTTCATAAAGTAATTATCATTCATGGAAGGGAATGCAGAGATTGGGGGAAGTGGACAGGCAAACCTGGAAATTGACCAGCTTATTCCTGATAGCTCTGGAGATTATATCATTGTGTTTATACTGATGGACATATGCAAGGTGGTAAGAAGTTCTGCTAGGGTTTTACAGGCAAGATCATGGCAGAGTCATAGCTGAGCTGGAGTTTTACAGGCAAGATCATGGCAGTCATAGCTGAGCTGGGGTTTTACAGGCAAGATCATGGCAGAGTCATAGCTGAGCTGGGGTTTTACAGGCAAGATCATGGCAGAGTCATAGCTGAGTTGGGGTTTTACAGGCAATATCATGGCAGAGTCATAGCTGAGAACATTGGAGCATACTGAACAACTACATCCAGTACAGTACAAGGATGGAAGTTGAGGCTACTACTGCTAGCCTTTTTATACCATTTCAAGCTGAAGTACAGAGTGGTGCTTCTGGAAGATTGCAGGTATGAGTAAAGCATTTCAACTTGATGTGTTTAGTAGAAATTTTAAGCTCGTGATGTCATATATTTTTGGTTATTTTCCTGCAGGTGAGAGGGATCATGAGTGACTTTGCTGTACTAATAGCCATTCTCAGCATGGTACTGTTAGACTACTTGATAGGAATTCACACTCCAAAACTGAATGTGCCAGAGAACTTTGCCGTAAGTTTGATTTTTGACATTGTGTTGGTGTAACAAATGTTCAAACCGTATACTTTGATGATACAGCTGTTTTAGTTTTAATATTAACAATTAACAATAGCATAAGTGTCAACCTATTGAGACTAAAAACCATACAAAAAATTCTTTTAAAAAACCATACATAATCAGGAAAATGGTTACACTCTCACAAGGGGGGGGGGGTTGATTTATTTTTAAAAAGAAAAAAGGTCTTCTGAGAGAAAAATCGGTAGATGGAGGGTGTTTGCCGACCTCTGACTAAGTCAAGTAATACAATTAATAGTATCCTACTCAAATGCATGTTCTGCTTTGCTAAAGGGGGAAAGGGGCTTGACATCCCCCTCCTATCTTCAGCCTTGTTGGGGCATGTCCTTGGGGGTAAAGAGTTTATTATTTTTAAAAACCTTATTACATTTTTGTCTGTTACTTCCATCTTGTCTTTAGAAGATTTATGGCTGCTTTAGCACCCCTTGCTTGTTGTTCAGTGTAAGTAGAAGATGTATGGCTGCTTTAGCACCCCTTGCTTGTTGTTCAGTGTAAGTAGAAGATTTATGGCTGCTTTAGCACCCCTTGCTTGTTGTTCAATGTAAGTAGAAGATTTATGGCTGCTTTAGCACCCCTTGCTTAATGTTCAGTGTAAGTAGAAGATTTATGGCTGTTTTAGTACCCCTTGGTTGATGTTCAGCGTAAATATCATGTTTAGAAGATTTATGGCTGTTTTAGCACCCCTTGGTTGATGTTCAGCGTAAATATCATGTTTAGAAGATTTATGGCTGTTTTAGCACCCCTTGCTTGATGTTCAGTGTACATATCATGTTTAGAATATTTATGGATGTTTTAGCACCCCTTGGTTGATGTTCAGCGTAAATATCATGATTTAAATTTACCCCCTCCCTCCCCCATTTACAAAAATGGTTTGAATATCACCAACTCCTTCGCCTTTCCTGCTTTAATAGATGTTTTTGTTACACTTACACACTGTCAATAAATACACATATCTGATTTAGACCCTAAATACTTAAAGGATAATATATATTTCATCAAAGATCTAATATATAATATTTCTATATGCCATAAATAAAGCGGGATGCTTTAAAATTACCATAAGCATATGAGAGAACAAACAGCACACAATTATGTATATTTGAAATACCATTTGTTGTTCTGTCTTTTCCTGGCAGCAGATTTCTATATCTCTATTAGCTCTATATCATGAATAATTTTAAAATATGGGTAGGAGTATGGATTATTACATTTATATGCCTAAAGATTGGATTTAGGCTGTACATATTTTATTATTTAACTTTAGGCCTACACTACCTGTGAGGCAAACAAAAACTTACAATATAAATAATGTATGCACACAGAGATACCCGGTATGTACTTATGACTTATGTATGTAACCCAACACTTTCATATTACAGCCAACTAACCCAACACTTTCACATTACAGCCAACTAACTCACCACTATAATATTACAGCCAACTAACTCACCACTATAATATTACAGCCAACTAACTCAACACTATAATATTACAGCCAACTAACTCAACACTATAATATTACAGCCAACTAACTCACCACTATAATATTGCAGCCAACTAACTCAACACTATAATATTACAGCCAACTAACTCAACACTATAATATTACAGCCAACTAACTCAACACTATAATATTACAGCCAACTAACTCACCACTATAATATTGCAGCCAACTAACTCAACACTATAATATTACAGCCAACTAACTCAACACTATAATATTACAGCCAACTAACTCAACACTATAATATTACAGCCAACTAACTCACCACTATAATATTGCAGCCAACTAACTCAACACTATAATATTACAGCCAACTAACCCAAAACGACAGTGGCTTATCAGCCCTTTTGGCCACAACCCTTGGTGGACTGCAATAGCTGCTCTCATACCAGCTCTACTGTGCACCATACTGATTTTCATGGATCAACAGATTACAGCAGTCATTGTCAACAGGAAGGAAAACAAACTTCAGGTAAGCAATAACCTCATAAAAGAAATTGGCAAAAATAAAATATAATTCATGAAGATAAAAAAAACCCATAAAAGTTAGTTTCATTGGTAGAATTCTTGTTATCATAAAATAAATGAATGGAGAGTAGGCACATAGATATGAATTTGGTTCGTGAGAATTAACAAATGATCACTTGTGATGGGCAAACAATGATTATTGTAGTGATATATAAGAAATATAATCTATGATTCATGATGATAATGGATATGACTCAAAAGATCTATCCAAGACACAGTCTTTCACCAGACATATAAGGAATTACAGGTCCTCTTGTAACATCTTTTAGACATGAAGTCCTTGAACTATCTTCTATCACTTTCTCCTTTGGCTTTATACTATTCCTAATCTTTCCCCTCCAAGCAACATGATCCATATTTATGCCTGTATCATACATATTATATTTAAATATGTCTTTGTACAGAGGTAGAGGTTGACCCTGATATCTTTTCCCAGACTATAATTCTCCTAAAGTAGACCATTTGGTTTTCTGCCACTTTCATCCTTCTAGTGTGCCCCAGCCATTGAGCCATTGCCATTCTTTCCAATACATCAGTGTTAGTTACTTTGTTCTGCGACCAAACTCCAAGAATTTACATCAGCACCATATATGAAAGCTGTTTAGTTATATCTCCTGGTACATATAGGTTACCCTTGTTTCACTCTCATAGGGAAGGGTGCTGAGGACACATGTTTGATAAACCATAAGTTTAGTTTTTATAGTTAATTTTCTGTTTTCCCATATCTTTTTGTTAGTCTGTCCATCATTCTAGATGCCTTGCCAATCCTGATGCTTATTTCTTGATCGAAGGATAATTTATTGTTGACTGAGGATCGTAGATGTAATTTTTCTGAAAATCTTGTTGAACTAATGCATTTGAGATATTCATCATTTTTTTCTTATTTCAGAAAGGCTCTGGCTACCACTTGGATCTGTTTATCGTAGCTGCGCTGATCGTAATCTGCTCATTCCTGGGTCTGCCTTGGTTTGTTGCTGCAACTGTTCTGTCAATCAATCATGTCAATAGCTTGAAGAAGGAGTCACAGTGCTCAGCTCCAGGAGAGAGACCTAAGTTTCTAGGAGTAAGGTGCGCTATATAAGACCAACCCTGAACCTATGCTTCACAAGATATGAAATGTTTAACTGTCAATAGCTTTACAAGAATTCAAGGTCTATCCACCTATATGACTTGTCCTTTGCAGAACATTGTCTTTACTACCACTCTGTAAACCTCTCAGTTCTGTGCAAGCTGTCCAACCTCTTCCAGTGTCATGTTCACACGGTATTCAATATTCTATATCCATCACAGTCCTGGTCTGCATCGTTGTTTCTTGCCTGGAACTTTCAGTCTAAATGTTCTCAAACCAGTAAGTCAGCTAACATCACAAACCAAGGCATATCCAGGACAATATATCAACATGGTACCTTGAACAATCAGTTACAAACATTAAGAAGCTATATTTTTCCAGTGGCAAAAATGATTGTGAGATATAGACAATAACATCTGCAACGGAAAAGAAAATATTGAAATTTTAAATAAAATCTTATATATAAACATCCTAAGAATATCATGGACAGAAAGAAGAACCAATGCAGATGTCTGGACAGACATGAACATAGAAGAAGACTTGTTCTTCAAAACTATCAACAAAAATGCAAGCCTAACATATTTTGGACATATAAAAAGACATAACAGGCTAGAAAGATTAATTGGAGGCAAAAGTGGTCACATTTGACAGGGATCATTATCATGTGCTGTGTCAGAGAGCAGTCGATCATGGATGTTCACAATTCTGTAGCTCAAATGTCTTGAATTAGGATTGTTGTAAACTTTGTCACAATGTTAAACTATAATCCTCTGGTTCTCTCTCTCTCTCTCTCTCTCTTTCCTTCAAATTTGTCTATTGTAGCTACTCTCTCCAAGCTGTCTTGTTAACTCATTCCCTAAAGAGTTTTAGGGATATATATTTATATATTTATATAAACTTTATATATATATATTAAATAAATATATAATATATATATATAATATAAATAAATATATTTATATTTTTTAAACTTTATATTTATTTTTCAATATTTACTTACCGTACTTACTATAAAAATGTGTACGCTTGTGTAACACAAAAGCACCCTTCCTTATCTCATAATGTGATTAAAATATAATGACAACTTGGTTGGTGATTAACCCATATTTCCTGTTTGTCCTATCAGTGTTTCATATGTGTCCTATCAGTGTTTCATATGTGTCCTATCAGTGTTTCCTGTTTGTCCTATCAGTGTTTCATATTTGTCCTATCAGTTTTTCATATTTGTCCTATCAGTCTTTAATATTTGTCCTATCACTACAGCAAGTAAGATTGTTATCTGAAGCTAGAAAATTTCTAGAAAATCTCCCATTTTACATCCAAAATAATCCTTAGAAACACTAACTCTAAAGAAGGAAGTAAAATCTGATATAGGGAGCATGAGCAACAAACTTGTATTCATTTGGAAATCTATCATCAACATTATCTAACACTCTAGTATACACGTATACATATATACACCATATCTAACATTCTAGTATACACGTATACATATATACACCTATACATCATATCAACAGACAACTTATCCTATTCAAATGATGAGCTTGCTTCCTTGCCAGAGATGGTCTAGAACCTGGGGACCATTGCAACAGAAGAAACAATACTTTTATCTGAGCATTTACTAGAATGTAAGCCCAGAGATAGGGAAGGGTGTTCAACACCCCCACCTCTCCCCAACTTCATTGATTTTCAAAATAAAGGTCATGAAACATCTCATGAAAATATAACTGTTTTTAAAGGTACCACCACCTCCACAACCCCCCCCCAACCGAAGATGCTTCTATGACTTATCATCATCTCTGCAGCAAAGGTTAGCTGCAACAGACTTCAAACATCCCCTGTCTCTTGCCTTAGTGGTGCACTCTGCTAGACTGTAACTGTCCATCTCATGATATTTCTCTCCCACTTGTATCTCTGTCTACCTCTTGTTCACCTCCCCTCAACTCTACCATCAAGTAAGGTCTTCAACAAGTTGTCATGTCTTTTAATATGTTAAAAATACTTTATTTGTTAAATCTTTATTTCTTTTAATATGTTAAAAATACTTTATTTGTTAAATCTTTATTTCTTTTAATACCGGTAGTTATTTTTTCATACAAAGTGTTGTTACAACTTCTTTAATCATTACCTCCCCTTTCCATGAAGATCCTATTCTTCTGTATATCCACATTTTAAAGTCATCAGTTCTGTCTCTAGTTGTTTGTTTTCATCTATTTCTATGAAGTTCACCTTGTTCTTCTTTATATCTTCTCTATGTGGTTATCTATGGCTACAGCCTTACTAAAACGTAAAATAGTGTTTTATTTTATTTTCAGGGAGCAAAGAGTTACTGGCACACTCATTTTTCTATTCATTGGTTTGTCCGTTTTGCTGACCTCAATTCTAAAGGTAAGGAACATCTTCTCAGTCAGAATATAATTCAAGTTCGAATTTTTCTGCTGATTTTGTAGCTAGTAAACCACAGAAGACAGATGTATCAGTTCATTGGTGCACATAAAACGGCACAACACATTTCCATTCTCTGGACTACATCCTGTTGGAAATGTAGTAGTACCATTGTCTTGCTACAAGAAGAGAACAAGTGGGAGTTTGAGAATGAAGGCTGAAGAAAAAGAAGACGTATCAAGGAAAATGAATTGCAGAGATATGTTTTGTATTGCCAAGTATTTGTTCTCCTCAGCGTTCTTGTGCAGTACATTTATTTTCTTCTTCTTCAGAATTTATTCTTAAACTCCCACTGGATCTCTCTTGTAGTAGGACAATGATGAATGATCCTACTAGATTTCCTACAGGATGTTGTCCAAAGAATAGAAATGTAAAAATACATTCAATATCAGTGTAAAAATACATTCAACCTCAGTGTAAAAATGCATTCAATCTCAGTGTAAAAATACATTCAATCTCAGTGTAAAAATGCATTCAATCTCAGTGTAAAAATACATTCAATCTCAGTGTAAAAATACATTCAATCTCAGTGTAAAAATGCATTCAGTGTAAAAATACATTCAATCTCAGTGAAAAAATACATTCAATCTCAGTGTAAAAATACATTCAATCTCAGTGTAAAAATACATTCAATCTCAGTGTAAAAATGAATTCAGTGTAAAAATACATTCAATCTCAGTGAAAAAATACATTCAATCTCAGTGTAAAAATACATTCAATCTCAGTGTAAAAATGCATTCAATCTCAGTGTAAAAATACATTCAGTGTAAAAATACATTCAATCTCAGTTTAAAAATACATTCAATCTCAGTGTAAAAATACATTCAATCTCAGTGTAAAAATACATTCAATCTCAGTGTAAAAATACATTCAATCTCAGTGTAAAAATGCATTCAATCTCAGTGTAAAAATACATTCAATCTCAGTGTAAAAATGCATTAAGTGTAAAAATACATTCAATCTCAGTGTAAAAATGCATTCAATCTCAGTGTAAAAATACATTCAATCTCAGTGTAAAAATACATTCAATCTCAGTGTAAAAATGCATTCAGTGTAAAAATACATTCAATCTCAGTGAAAAAATACATTCAATCTCAGTGTAAAAATACATTCAATCTCAGTGTAAAAATGCATTCAATCTCAGTGTAAAAATGAATTCAGTGTAAAAATACATTCAATCTCAGTGAAAAAATACATTCAATCTCAGTGTAAAAATACATTCAATCTCAGTGTAAAAATGCATTCAATCTCAGTGTAAAAATACATTCAGTGTAAAAATACATTCAATCTCAGTGTAAAAATACATTCAATCTCAGTGTAAAAATACATTCAATCTCAGTGTAAAAATACATTCAATCTCAGTGTAAAAATACATTCAATCTCAGTGTAAAAATGCATTCAATCTCAGTGTAAAAATACATTCAATCTCAGTGTAAAAATGCATTCAGTGTAAAAATACATTCAATCTCAGTGAAAAAATACATTCAATCTCAGTGTAAAAATACATTCAATCTCAGTGTAAAAATACATTCAATCTCAGTGTAAAAATGCATTCAGTGTAAAAATACATTCAATCTCAGTGTAAAAATACATTCAATCTCAGTGTAAAAATACATTCAATCTCAGTGTAAAAATACATTCAATCTCAGTGTACAAATACAGCAATTGTTTCTTGCAGTTTATTCCAATGCCAGTATTGTTTGGAGTCTTTCTGTACATGGGAGTGTCTTCACTGAAGGGCATGCAGCTGATTGATCGTATTATGATTCTTCTGATGCCACCGAAATATCAACCTGATTTTATGTACCTGCGTCATGTTCGTACCAAGCGTGTACACTTGTTTACAGCTATCCAAGTACTGTGTCTCTCGGTGCTGTGGGCTATTAAATCAGTCAAGGTTATTTCCATTGCTTTTCCTGTTATGGTAAGTACTTTTTGGTGTTGCTACGATGAAATAGATTATCAGCCATTACCGAGGGTGTATGCACAATATTTAGACATCGACAGTGCTATATTAAAAAACCTCTATAAAATAAATCTCACACAAGAGAGAGCTCTGAAACTTTCTAGTTTTGTAAATTGTTAATAGAATTAAATTACAAAAGCTAGTGTTTTATATAAGTGTTATTTCTGAAGTCTCATAGCAGTTTCAACAACCATTGAAATTAGTTAGTATAGTGCTAGGATCATAAATGTCATTATAGGGATTGTATGTACTTGTCAGACATTTATGTAAATGTGATTTGTATGATACAGGCATTGATATGGAATCATGGGAACAGGATGCCATGGATTGTGTTGCATGGACGCCTGTGTTGTCCCAGGGCCCGAAAGGGGAGCAAAGAAAGCAACACTGTTTACCTTCCATGCATGTTGTAAGAGGCACTAAGTAGGTTATGGGATGGAGTTGGCTGTCCCATCCCATATAGGGTCAGTGACCCAAAGCCATGATGAAGTCGGCTGTGTCAGGCCAAAAGGCACAGATATCACAGCAATGCTGTAAACCATGACACAACGCAGTCCGTTCTCTGGACTACATCCTGCTAATATGCAGTTGTTTGAGAATGAACACAGAAGAAGAAGAAGTGTTGCATGGAGGGGAAAGATCAGGACTGGTATGAAGACAAAGGAGAATGTGATAGCTTAAATGCAGCATGTATAAACAGATACATCACAGTACTTGATGGTACACGTGGGGCCTGTGATTCCTTGTACATACTTGTACAGATACATCACAGTACTTGATGGTACACGTGGGGCCTGTGATTCCTTGTACATACTTGTACAGATACATCACAGTACTTGATGGTACACGTGGGGCCTGTGATTCCTTGTACATACTTGTGGAAGAGTTTTTGTGGCTCAGATTGATCTTGTCAGTCACATCGATCACCGCAATGGATCGTAGATTATATTTTGTTATATAGCACAAGAATAATACTATTGTCTGGAAAGACGGAAAATTGCCTACTACTTCTGCTGCTAGTCAGATGTTATTGTTTTATATCAGAGATTGCTGTGCTCTAGAGATTACTATGCCTTGTTATCTGCATTTGCTAACTCTTATATTAGTATGATAATTTATCATGTGTTTTATGTGGATGTGAGTCTTGGACAATAAACAAACTGGGAAGTGGGAAATTAGAGGCAATACATAATACAGTAGACAGAGAGCTGTGGAGTGTCATGATCGCCTATGCCAGCCGACATGGCACCTGATGATGATAATGATCATGTGTTTTGAATAAGCTAACATTAATATGCTGTGTTGTAATTTTACTTTTGCAACTTGACCCAACACACATTATTCTTCTTCTGTGCTAGTTCTCAAATTCCTGCAGGTTAGCAGGATGTAGTTCAGAGAACGTAATGTGTTGTGCCATGACTTACAAGTTGGTGCAATATCTGTGTCTTTTAGCTTCATATATCTGGACTTCAGCATGGCTTCTGGGTCACTTTGACCCTTTATGGGATAGGGGGCTAGGACAACCAACTCCACCTCTAAAACCTCCTTAATCACCTCTTATGATGTGCATGGATGGTAATAGTATCACTATTATTTGCTCTATCTTCTGCCCCGGCAGATGGGCAGTAGCACATCAAATTTCAGCATGCATTCTGTTTGGATTAGCTTTCCTGCCTATGATAGTCACCATCTGAATTTGATTGTATTGAGATGGACAGGATACACTGAACCATTTGTCTCTGGAAGACTGACTCCTGATAAGCAAACACATAAGTAGAATTGAACTTTGATCACTTGTGTCTACTCAGAGGAAATGTTCTTTATCTGCTTCCTCAACAACCCTCATGATCTTAATCTGTTCAACACTTTGTATTTTCTGTGAACTCACTTCAGGGACATGGACTTCTAGTTAAGTGTGTAAAAAATATGGCCACTGACTTCTTTCCATGCATGTAGTCAGAGACAACTAAGGAAAGTTAGAATGTTAGGCTGATAAGTTTCATCAACGTGTGAAAAACTATCATTGTCACTGCCTATCTTGTCATGGTTTCCTTAAAGAGCATCAGTATCATACTTGTGAGGTCCAGGGTTCAATTTCATGAAAGAACTTGGTTTTTCTCTGTCGGCGGATAAATTTAAAACATTAGCCATGTACCTGACATGGTGACAGCAAAAGCAAGCAACCTTTATCACACAGCTACGAGAACTCTCTTTCTGCAACTCCCTACCAGAAGAACACAATATTAAAACAAGCCCATACTGAATTGTCATTTCTGACATTAAGTACCAATGTGTTTGTGCATGATAGAATTCATGTAGTAGAGGGTCAACAAGAACCAATGTTAACAATTGTGAAACTTTGTAAAATTCGGTGGTACGAGCACTTGATGAGATATTCCTTGATGACGAGAGATGTTCTTCAAGGTATGGTGGAGGGTGGAAAAAGACAAGGTGACCAGAAGAAGACATGGCTGGATAATATCAAGGACTAGACAGCATTTGAAGTTTCCAAACCCATCAGGATGGTAGAGGATAGAGATGCGTGGAGATCTTCCTGTTTCTCAATGTCACATTCCTTACCCTGACAGGTTATGGCTTTTATTATTAGTATTATTATTATTATAACAAGAAACATTAAGTATTCAGTTTTGTTATTTGAAGATTCTCACAATCTTTTATTTGTTTTCTTATTTCAGTTACAAACTTTTAAAAAATACTTGCTAAGTTAAAATTAAGATTTAGCTATAAAGAACACAAGACAAATATATTTGTCAGGAAGCAAAAAATAAATAAATTTGTTGGTTATCATGAACTACTTTTGGCAGCGGTGAAACGGCGTAAACTTGTTTGGTTTGAACATGTAAAGGAGACTTAGCTCACTTTCTAAAATATCTTCTTCTTCTTCTTCTGGATGAAAGAAGAACAGAGGTAATCTAGGATTTATAACATCAAATAATGTTCTGGGCATGATTCTTTTACATTCCTCTGAATGGCTGAAGATAGAGTTGTTTGGAGAACTTTTTGTGCTCATACATACAGTGTAGCATCCTTACAACTCTGACGAGTTATACATACAGTGTAGCATCCTTACAACTCTGACGAGTTATACATACAGTGTAGCATCCTTACAACTCTGACGAGTTATACATACAGTGTAGCATCCTTACGGCTCTGATGGGTTATACATACATTGTAGCATCCTTACGGCTCTGACGGGTTATGCATACAGTGCAGCATCCTTACAACTCTGATGGGTTATACATACAGTGTAGCATCCTTACAACTCTGATGGGTTATACATACAGTGTAGCATCCTTACAACTCTGACGGGTTATACATACAGTGTACCATCCTTATGACTCTGACGGGTTATGGGTATTATTATTATTATTTGTTATTATTATTACTGGTTATTATAAGTTAACATTTACATCATATATGGAAATAACAATGTAATGTGATATTCTTGGTTGAATGATTTCATATTTTATTTCATCTGACAATCTCAGGTGCTGGCAATGTGTTTTGTTCGCAAAGGTATGGACAGGATATTCAGTCAGCAGGAACTGAAGTGGCTAGATGACATTATGCCGGAGGTTCACAGAAGAGAGAAGGAGGATGAAGAGAAGAAACAGGAAGAAGTATGAACTTATTTCAATCATGACATCTTGTTTTGTCTTGTCTTTGATTCACCAGTATCAAGTCACTGAGCATCAACTCTTGATGACTTTAATGTCACAGTATGAGCATCAGATCTTGATGACTTCAATGTCACAGTATGAGCATCAACTTTTGATGACTTTAATGCAACTCAGAGCATCAGCTCTTGATGACTTCAATGTCACATTATGAGCATCAGATCTTTATGACTTTAATGTCACAGTATGAGCATCAACTCTTGATGACTTCAATGTCACAGTATTGAACTGTGCTGTTATTTTCAGTTATTGAGTGCTGCTGTATAAAATTTTCTCAATGCTTTAGTTATTTGGTACAAGCAGGACACAATGTATGTTAGCTTGCATTTTTATTCTCCCCCCCCCCCCCTGAGAGATACATCTCTACGGCTCTGTATACCAGAGCCTGAATTGGACTCATAATCCATCTGAGGGCTCACAAACACCAAACCCATAACTGGCAACTTATTTTTACAAATTTGTATTTTTTACAATTTATATGCTTATTTTAATAAAAATATCCTTATTTAGCACCAAAAGAACTTTTTTGGAAATTTAACATAAAATGACCTTTTTAAAAAACATTTTTAATTATTATTATATTGTTGTCTGAAATCCATATCAATACAAAAAATGTGTACTAGTTGACACTTATGTAAACGTAATTTGTCCTTTTTCAATCCCATGTCCATCTTTGCTTACAAAGAAGAAGCATCATCACAACATGTTCAGCATGCCACAATGTTACTGTTCTTTGTTCCTCTTCCAGGAATCTGTAATACAAAAGCATCCTGGGATATTCACTGCAATTATTGTTTTCTCTGTTTTACTCTTCATTGTTTTGTATTTGATGTGTATTTTTTATGTAGCTTATTTTTGTTTAACTAAGAATTTGTTCCACCTCAGATGGTTCCCTGGGGGTGACATGGATCAGAAAGTTGACTTCTTTTGTGCTCATTCTTCACCTCCTGCTAGTAAACATAATGTAGCCTAGAGCAGTGTTTCTCAAATGTTTACTGCAGTAGACTGGCAATTTATTACCAAACATGCAAGTGATGAATGTGGGTGATAAAAGGTGAAAAGTCATAGGGCCTATATCTATATATAGAAATGAACAAGTCTATTGTGTCTGCCCAGTATAGAAATCTAAAAGCTTCACTGATTCGTATGAAATTTGGCATGGTGACTAGGTCATAATCTATCCCGTAGTCAATATGAGAAATCTTAAAAGAAGATAATTACTGTCTAAAATCCATATCGATTGAGTATCAATGCAAAAATCTCCCAGTGACAGTTATGCAATAACAAGATTACTAAATTATATAAATAACATTGTATGCACTCAAATATATCATCATGGTAGTGTAGAGAAAAAATATTTTTTGGTTTTTGAGTCATGCTGTGATTGGTGTTTGATCCCAGAAACAGTGGCGTTTTTTCCCAACATGTATAAAAAGATAACATATTCCTCGCTAAATATTCGCATTCCTTGGGTTTTTTGTTTTTTTGTAATAAATGTTTCCATCAAATCACATAGGCCTTTCATGTGCCTGTATATGTATATATTTAGCAATGTATGTCTTCATGTGCCTGTATATGTATATATTTTTCAATGTATGTAGGGCCTAATAGATTTTTAAAATTAGAACTGGGCCACTTCTAAAAGGTCGGAATACCGAATGATTAACAAATTAAATTCTACACAGGTTATATCTTAATGCTCTTCAGGAATGGGATATCTGATTTGTTGGACCTATTAATTATAAAGCCTGTTGAATTTTAGAAAAATGTTTGTTATAGTACTTAGTTTTTTTAATTCTCACCCGTGCAATGTCAGTATTACCTCTCGTGATGTTGTTGTTCGTCCATCACATGTGATGATGCCATTTGTTACATCCACTTTTGAACATTCAATTTTAGTTATGTCCTTGATTATGAGTTCGTAGATGGCTAATGAGCTCTAACTATTCAAGCTGTAAATGTCCTTGGACAGTTCGGACATGGAATGACGACAGTAGATAGATCTTGGTCTATCCGTGACTTTCTAGCTGCTCTCCGCTGTTGAGCTGCTGCATTTTTCCTCTTTTCACAAGATGATGCGCTCTTATCCCATGATGTATATAAAAATTTGCAGATCAGTCACTGATGGCTCATGGACTGACATCAGTCCACAGAACATTGCTTTTAGAAGCACTGGTCTAGATAGTGAAATGTGTTGTGTTTATCATTACAGCTTGGCAGTGATATCTGCACCTTCTGATAATGGTCCTGATAAAAGTGGGATGTCTGGTTATCTCGAATATATACATCTTCCAGGTTAATCCAGGAATAGGGTAATAAAGTTTTGCTAATAACTAGAAGTACACATAATAATACACACAAAAACAATATCTGGTTATCACGAATATAAACACATTCAACTATTTTCTATTTTTGTTACAGCAACGACGGTCACTCATCGAAGACTCAACAGCACTTCCTATGGCAGCACTTGGTTTCAACATATCTAGTGAAAGTTGGACAATTAAAGCAGACATTGATGCTCTTAATATTTCTGAGGAAATGTCTAAAACTGCCATGTGGAAGTCCATCATGTCCAACGAATCTTCATCAAATCTCTTGTCCCAAATTGGAGAAGATGAAGGCAACCATAGAAGCAGCTCCAAAAAGTAAGTACAAAGTTCAATATCATCCAAGAGAGAGAAAAGTAAGAGTTTCATATTTCTTAGCATGATATTTCAAGTCAACAGCACAACACTTGACATCAATAACTTGTACCTGAGAATTCAAGTCAACAGCACAACACTTGACATCAGTACATTCAGTAACTTGTACTTCTTCTTGAGTGTCCATTCTCACATTTATGTTGGATCTCTCTTGTAGCAGGACAATGGTCCTTCTAGATTACCAGCAGGATGTAGTCCAGAGAATGGAAATGCATTGTGTCGCTGTTTTCTTTGTGTCAATGGTCCAACATATCTGTCTTCAGCAGATAACTATACTAAATGCAATATATGTAAAGTATTTGTTGTCTGATTTAATAAGTAATTTAGCATATTTATTATTATAATAATAATAACAAAACTCATAACCCATCAGAGTCATAGGATTGCCATATTGAGACATTTGATGCAGCAATGTTTTCATGTATAGGCCTATCTACCATCCTGATGAGTTTAGAAACTTCACACCCTGCCTAGTCCTTGATGTTATCTAGTCATGATCTCCATGCCAACTTTTTTTTGCTAGATAGTTCCAGTCTTGTTGTTTGCTCTTGTACTTTTGCCTCTATTATCGCCATCAGATCGATCTCATCAGCAAAGCAGGAATTAGAAATATAGTGACCTAAGAAAAATATTTAGAAATTGTTTAACTCTTAGTCTACAGTTTGTCTTTCTGAAAGATGAATAAATAGTTTCCATATTCTGGCTACCGGTAATCTTTCTTAAAGATGATGGGAGACATTGGTAGACATTGCTAAGAAAGCCTTCACCAAAAGCCTTCATAAAAATACTGTAGGCTAGTATTTCGTCCAATCACAATATTCTAAAGGTCTTGCCTCATAACTATGGTCAGCCATAGTTGTAAATCATAAGTTTACTGGTTGGTCTTTGATCAGTAAAGACAGTGCAAAACTTTCGTAAGAAGTTTGCGTGTCAACAAGCATTCAATCATCACAGAACTTTTATTTGTGCTTAGAAACATTTGATACTTTCCAAATAGTTGTACAAATAGATATATAAGTCTACTTGACAAAACAGCCAACTTTAGATGATAGTCACATGTTGCTGAGTCTGTAAGTATTTTTTAATATTTAAGCCCATTGTTTTGTTTTCGAGTGTTGCGATAATTAGGCCTATATTTTATCAGAGACCTTCCTCTAACGTGCTGCGTATTTCTGCTCTTCGTACAAGACAATAGACACATATCTAACAATTAGATTTAATTCTGCATATTGTGATGTCGGCCTATAGTATATCACTAGGCTTACAAATAAATCATATATTTCACAAAGACTACATGTAACCTGTAAAATATACGCTTTTTTACAACTTCTTCAACGCAAGTCAACATACACTGACATCATCACACAACATTTTTTTGTACATAGAATATTTCTGACATTATCAATATTTTTCTTTTAACTTTTTGGGGTTTTTTTTAAAACTTTGCTATTGTTATGTTTTATTGGAAACTTTCATCGAATATACTATGTATTTCTGCTCTTCAAACAAAACAACTGACACATATTCTGAACATTTCATTCAATTCTGTACATTGTGATGTAGGCCTATAGTACATCACTGAAAGTTTACAAATAAATCAAATATTGCACAAAGACTAAATGTAAACACACTCTTAATTTTGTTGCTTAGAAGGATTGCATACAAATGTGAGTTTAGATCACGTATACTATGAGTCAAACATTTTATATAATGCAGACACTTCAGGGAACGAACAACAGGCATTTAAAACTCAGTGTTATTGCAAAAATTATAGATTTTACTCACTGTTCAGAATAGATTATACATGCCTAGCAGATTATATTAGTATTATTTTAGTGTTCATTCTCAAACTCCCACTGGATCTCTAAATTTCCAGCAGGATGTAATCCTGAGGATGGAACAATTTTAGTCCACATGTGGTCTCATTTTTTTTTTAATTGTGAGAAATGGTTCTTCTTTCGTTCACTTGGACTGTGCTTATACCTAAATTTTTGTCTCTTCTAGAAGCTTGACTGTTTTATAACATGTACTGCAGGAATAACTTCATTCTGTTCTGAGTCACTTTACCTAAATTGTGATTGACATAAGCAGTATTGTTTTTCATAAATGTTGTAGTGTCATTGATGTTACACTAAATATCCACAATTCATGTCACATAGTGTCACCAGCAATGTAAATGAGTGCATGTGACTTTATGGACACCCTATATAATATTACAGAACTTTATGGACACCCTGTATAATATTACATAACTTTATGGACACTCAGTATAATAAGCTTATTACAGAATTTTATGGACACCCTGTATAATATTACAGAACTTTATAGACACTCAGTATAATAAGCTTATTACAGAACTTTATGGACACCCTGTATAATATTACAGAAAATACACAAGATGTAGACCTATATAATAAATAGATGAACAGTTGTTCAGATTTAATTTATTTTATTAATTAATCATTCTCATATGTTACTCTGATCTCTGCACTCTCAGATTTCGGTAAGTTTTAACTTTTCTTGTGATCTTACATGCTTGTTGTATGATCATTTTTTTCATTAGTAATTTGAGTTTCAATATTCAACATACATTTTTTAGTTATATCCAATATTCAATATCCATTTTTTATTAGAATATTTTGTTGGTGGGAAAAATAGCTATATATATATATATATATATATATATATATCTGCAATAACTCATCACACAGCCTTTGGAAATTACCTGCTTAAAATTCATATTTTGTAACAAGCAATGTATACTGTGAAACATTTTTCATATTTGCTGCTGACAATGTGCATGCATAAATGGTTATATATAGGTAGAAATAAATCTAGTTACCTGTGATGTTGACTTTAACTTTACACTGTTAGTGTTGTCTTCAGAACATACTTTGTACCAATGGCACCATTCTTTAGCCTTAGCCTTACCAGAGCATGAGTCCTGGTACCAATTTTATGCATCAGAGCTGAAAATGGGAGGCTTTTTTGTAAACTATGAGTGACAAATGAATGTTTGAACAGGTTGCTTGGTCGTCATGTGAGTTACTTTTCCAATACACAACCACAGCCCCCCCCCCCCCCCACCATACTCTTTTAAAATTTAAGCTCAATGATATAGAATACATTTAAAGCATAGATGGATATTGTAAGAACCTGATATGTGGTTGGTTGGTCGGTCGGTCTGTCGCTTGGTTGGTTGGTTGGTTGGTTGGTTGGTTGGTTGGTTGGTTGGTTGGTTGGTTGGTTGGTTGGTTGGTTGGTTGGTTGGTTGGATCATGATCATTGCACTCCAGACACGTTCATAGGTGCTGCAATCTCCTCGTGGGTGTATCCACCATTCACTACCATAGATAGGAGGGGGTGAAGGTCTGGGGTTTTCACACCCTCCATCCTTTGGAATTTAGAATATAATTGTTGGAGCTTGAACTTTGATTAATAGGTGGGTAAACTCCCTCATATCCTAATGATTTTTGACAAAAATTTCATCAAATGTCTCATACACAAAAATTCTGCACTCGATAATGGATGAATGACCCATTTTTTTTTTTAAAACCCCTCTAATGCCTTGGTTTAATCCATATTTGTTCAAGGTTATCTTGATATTTTCCTTCCACTATTTTCTTTGTCTACCTTTGGCTCTGTATCCAGATATTCTTTTGTTATATGCTCTCTTATTGGTATTTGATTGTGGTTCATTCTATAAAAGTGACACAGCATGGGGGAAGTAAAAATTGTGAAGTTAGTAAGCATCATATATATATATACTCATCAGCATCAAACACATAACCTTCCATGGCCGTAGGGGGTGTCACTCTGGAAACATCAACACAAAAATTTCACCATGTATCTCTGTTATTGTGTGTTGATGTTTCCTAAGCCACACCCCCCTACGACCCTGAAAGTTTTGATGATAATGAGTATATGTGTATAATGTCATATAACTTTTAGCATTTTTTTTTGAATGGCTGCTAGTAGAATGAGTTGAAAGTGGAAGAAGAAGAGGAGGTGAGAGGAAAGTATGGATTGACAATATTAAACACTTTCCTCTGAGCCCCTCTTCTTCTTCCACCCTCAATGCATTCCACTAGCAACCATTTAAAACGAATCAGTATGTTTCTACATGAGCCACTGAACGTGTTTATTTAATATTAACTGAAACTATTCTTTTTGACATTTAAGAAACATTTGCTGAATCAAATCTGCAGTATTTTACAAAAATAAAACCTTGACCTCTCAATATTTTGTCAGGCCCAAGCCAGCCTGTTGGTTGTTGGTTGATCCAACGACAACATAGAAACTCAAAATGTTCCATTATTAAAAGTCAACAATTTTACATATTTAAGCACCACTTTAGCATTGGATGGAGACTCATCAAAAGAAATTTTACACCGTATTGCCCTTGCAGCGGGTGCTTTCAATAAACCATGTAACATCTGGATGTCAAACACACTAAGAAACACCACAACACTCAGGTTGTTTAACTCCAACATCATCCCTATTCTATCATATGGATGTGAAAGTTCGGAAAAAAAAAAAGCCACAGATAAGAGACTCAACTCCTTTAAAAAAACAAATGCTTACGTACCATTCTGAATGTTAAGTGGAGTGACTTTAAATCTAACACTACTATAAGAGAGGAAAGCAAACATACCTATATATCTTCCTTCATTAGACAAAGGAGTTGGACTTACATCAGCCATGTTCTCAGAATGAACAGCCTAAGAATTCCCCAGCAGTCACTATATTGGGTGCCACCTGGAATAAGACGAAGAGGGAGACCTAGAGAAACTCTACGAAGAACCATTAATAGAGAAGGCATGTCAATGAACCTAAACATCACGCAACAATTGAAAGACCTGGCAACACAAAGACAGAAATAGAAAGCTATGGTTTCTGCCCTATGCGCCGCCTATGGCCCTGGAGGAACATAAAATAACATAACATGTTGGTTATATGGATAGGACTAATGTTAGAACTTCTTATTTGCAAGCAAGAAGAGTGAAGTCTCATTGACACAGTGTTTCCAATAATAAACCAAGTGCAGTTGTCTGAGTTGCTGTTTGGAAGCGATTCTGTACATGCATCAGTACCATATGACATTCTAAACTAGTGTTTACCTTGTTACACAGGGTTGACTACATCTGACAGTGGTATCATTGGTGCAGTTTTACTATAGTCAACTGTTCACAATTGAAATTTCTGGCAATTTCTCTAGTCGCCATTCCACTGACAAGCATACCATCAGCTTTTCATCGCTCTCATAACATAAATCGAGGCCAAAAAAACATGACAAACCTTCTTTTGATAAAAAGCTAGAATATGCCTTTTACTTGGCAAAATTGTCTTCATTAATGTGCAAAATTTCAATATGTTTTGACTTTTAATAGAGTTAGAATATGTGTATTTGCTGTTTTGCATGCGAAGCATGAAAAATGCAAAAGAAACATCACATCAACAAAACAATGGGACTGCACAAACTTCATCACTTGCATGTGTTCTGGATTGAAAAATACATAAATATTTTAAGCATGAAAACAAATCATGTTTTTGATGTGTTTTTTATGGTTGCTAGTATAGATCAAATTGCTCGATGTTTGTCATTATGGCATGAAAAAAAAAGTGTACAGTTAGTAAATATATAGATCAAACTGCTGGATAGGTTGTTATCATGGCATGAGAAAAGATCACAAATTGAACTTATTAACACCACAAGAGACAGAGTTATGGAGAAATATGTTCATCTACGGTACTTGGACATTTCACTTGGCTGAATGATTCACTGATTGAATGACAATTTTTTTGCCATTCGTTTTCAGACTCCCACTGAATGTCTCTTAGAGTAGGACAGTTACAATGGTCCAACTAGGTTTCCAGAAAGATTTAGTCCAGAGAATGAAAATGCATTGTGCCACTATTTTATGTGGCCTGACACATCATACTTCAGCATTATTGATTGACTTTTAGGTTAACTGAATAGTTACTGATAGGATGATTGATTGACTAGTTGATTGATTGTTTGGTTGGTAGGTTGATTGATTGATTGGTTGGTTGGTGATTAAGATTGATTGACTAATTGATTGATAGAATTATTGAAAATTATCATTATTAAATCACAATTTCGGTATGGAAATGGTCTTTCTTGTTGTATGACCACATGTTACCCAACTCAGGCAAACTGCAAACACAAATCATGTGTGTTCTGGCCATTACAAAAAGTCTCCTAACCATCTCATGAATATGAAACAGTCTCACAGAATATTAAAGGCAATGAGATATCGACCTAAAGGTGGTAAGTGCTTGCATCTCATTGCAATGCTTGGTTTTCTTTCGAGCACAGACAACTGCATGTTTACTGAATTTGCATGTTCTCATTCAGTGAAATTCTTCCTTTTTTAAAGTACCTATTTTTGGGGAAATTTATATGTACAAGCACACTCCAGTTTATTGGAACATTGCTGAAGGTACACTGAATAGTCTTGCCAATACTTATTTTATTTGTTAGCCTTGCTTCCGTTGATGCATGTTTGATATTTGCTTCATCAGCTGCAGATTTGTACTGTTTGAGTAAGCAAACAGAGACTTCCAAATCAGTCTAAATTATCTCTGCATTCACTATTATATTGATGTTGCCTGGTTTCTCTTCATTAAATATTGATGTTACCTGAATTTTCCGCAATGAAATGTTGATTTTTCCTAGTTTCTGTCAATTAAATTTGTATGTTAGTCTTACCTGGATTCTCTTCATTAAATTTGTATGTTAGTCTTACCTGGATTCTCTTCATTAAATATTGATGTTTCCTGTTTGCTCTTTATTAAATATTGATGTTGCCTGGTTCATCTTCATTAAATATTGATGTTCCCTATTTGCTTTTTATTAAATATTGATGTTGCCTGGTTTCTCTGTTCTATCCCAGATCGTGTGCCTACCTCTGTTGATTATTTCCCTTGGCTATGTTTATTATAAGAGTCGCATCAAAATTTCATCACAGATGTTATCAGAAAACGCCGTTGGTCCTACATCGGGCATGTCCTACCTATGCGCAAACACCAATAGAATACACCACCAATCTCTTGAATGGATATCTACAGGCAAAAGAGCAAGGGGTAGACCAAAAGAAACACTCAGAAGAACAATACTTAGAGAAAGTAAAACAACCAATATTCATACTATTCAAAAACTGTACAGAATAGCTTTGTACAGACAGAATTGGAGAGATCTGACCTATGCGCTAACTTCAGAGCAAAAGGAAAATGAATGGATGAATAATGAGATCATGTGCTAATTGTGACATCAGTGAATTAGAACTGTCAAAGATATGCAACAAATTTGTGATTAATTCAGATGCTTAATAATGAGTTTGTGCATTACTTGTATCTTGTTTCAGTTAGTTGGAATAATTATTCTACAGAGTATTACAACATTAAATTCATCTGATCTGTCAAGTGCATTGAGTGGATTAATGTTTGAGCAATGTTGTTTGCCTCTCAAGTTCTTAAATACAGCAAACTTTGAATATCTATCTTTCATACTATCTTAACGGAAAAGTATATATGAAGTTGGTGGGGGGGGGGGGTTTAATGTTAAAACCCATTCCCACATCAGGAACATACAAGTGGGCTGTATTCATGAACATACAAGTGGGCTGTATTCATGAACATACAAGTTGGCTGTATTCATGAACAGTGACTTGATGCTGTTGGGAGGTCAGCAGTGGTTAACCAGAAACAGTCTGACTAGTGTCACCTACTGCACTTGCTCAGTAGCGATGGTATTATTCCTTGACTTTCCCAGAGCATCAGCACTGGTAGCCTATTTCCTGGTGGCTGGGTGAACCATGGGAGTAATTTTTACTTCAAACCATGAATAATGAATATATTCAAAACAGGATTTGCTGGACAGTGTGCGAATTACTTAACATTACACTACCATGGCTCCTTTAGTTATAAAAATCTTTAACACTGAGTCACATATTTTACCTTCGTTTTAAACATCTTCAACACTGACGTCAATATTTTGCGTTCATTATAAACATCTTCAATACTGACTCCCATATTGTGCCTTAGTTATGAACATCTTCAACACTGACTCCCATGTTTTGCCTTATATGTTACAGAAATCCCTATACAATTTATAACTCTAGGTGAGATTTATATATTGTGATGCACCCTTGTTATCCGTAGGCCTATCCATGAAATTGTTTTTATATGCTATCATGTTTGCTTTGCCTTCTTAATACATTTTACATATTGTCTGTGAGTGATGTGTACATATAACAAACAATTAATTCATTCATATTTTTGTGGGTTTTTTTAGGTTGTGTTTTAAACTTTTCTTTAACTAAGAGAAAAACATGAAATCACTGCTATAATTTTAGAAACTAAAATGTTAACATTTCTCACTAATGTTACTAGTAACTATTTCTTACATTTTTGTTCTGAATACTTCGGCTGATTGATATATATATATATATAAAATAGTTTTAACAAATAGTTACTAATGTTAATTAAAATGTTATAATTTTCAAAAATACGACAGTGTATTTATAAATTGGTGTACATTACGGTATGGTTGTGAATTTGTTAATGTTTTAAATGCGTCAGTAGTGATGTGAAATTCTTTGACTGCCTCTTCTCCTTCCACCCTCAACTATTTCTTTTGAAATAATTTTCTATAGTGAGTCGTGTCTCATTACATGTCCAAACCAATAAATTGTATACCTTTTCACCGCTGTCAAAAGTAATTCTTGATAACCTGCAGGTTTGCTTTTATTTGCCGCCGGATGAATATATTTGTCTTGTATATAACTAATTCAAACATCTGTAGCACTTTTTTTTAATAGTCTGCATCCTTCTTTCTATGTCTGCATTGAGTGTCAGCTTTGACATCCATATAAAAAGTATAGAACTAGCGAGTCTGAATAGATTGATCTTGACTGTAATACTGATCTTACTTTACCATATCATATTCAACCTTGCTATGAATTGGATAAACTGTATGGGAAACTGCTAAAACTGTATGAGAAACTGCTAAAACTGTATGAGAAACTGCTAAAACTGTATGAGAAACTGCTAAAACTGTATGAGAAACTGCTAAAACTGTATGAGAAACTGCTAAAACTGTATGAGAAACTGCTAAAACTGTATGAGAAACTGCTAAAACTGTATGAGAAACTGCTAAAACTGTATGAGAAACTGCTAAAACTGTATGAGAAACTGCTAAAACTGTATGAGAAACTGCTAAAACTGTATGAGAAACTGCTAAAATTGTATGAGAAACTGCTAAAACTGTATGAGAAACTGCTAAAACTGTATGAGTGTTACTATTGAGATGTGTTGATTATTTTCTTGTGAAATCAGCTGTAGCTGTGGCTGTAGTTGTACTCTTGACTTAGCAAGTCAGAACAAATATACCATACCTGTATTTGTACTTTCTAGTGACATCAGCTGTAGCTATGTTTGTACTTTCTAGTAAAATCAGCTGTAGCTGTGTTTGTACTCGCTAGTGAAATCAGCTGTAGCTGTGTTTGTACTCGCTAGTGAAATCAGCTGTAGCTGTGTTTGTACTCGCTAGTGAAATCAGCTGTAGCTGTGTTTGTACTCACTAGTGAAATCAGCTGTAGATGTGTTTGTACTCACTAGTGAAATCAGCTGTAGCTGTGTTTGTACTCTCTAGTGAAATCAGCTGTAGCTGTGTTTGTACTCTCTAGTGAAATCAGCTGTAGCTGTGTTTGTACTCACTAGTGAAATCAGCTGTAGCTGTGTTTGTACTCGCTAGTGAAATCAGCTGTAGCTGTGTTTGTACTCGCTAGTGAAATCAGCTGAAGCTGTGTTTGATCAAGTTACTTCAAGGATTAGAACATGGTTTCTTGCTGGTGTCTGAAAGGGAAGTAAAGAATAGCAACACTGGTTACCTTGCTTGTCATCATCATCAAGTGCCATCTTCGCAAAGAAATTTGGCTGAAACAGACCTCCAACATCCCCTGTCTCTTGTTGTGGTGGTGCACTCTGCTAGATGTAACCTGTCCATCTTGTGATGTTACTCTTCCACTTGTATCTCTACCCCTTGCTTGCTTCATTGCTGTGCAATGATCATCACTAATCAAGATTCTCTTGTGCAATGATCATCAATAGGACACAAATGACATCAGAAGGAAGTGCTGGTATTAAATTGGATATAGACCAAATGTTGATTATGAAAACTGGCTTCATGAATTCAATAATTATGGGGATATCCATAGCATAGTGATTAATCTCTTCGCAGTGTGCTCAACAGGATGTGGGTTTGAATCCAGCTTATGACGTCTTGTTCACAACGTTGATTTTTTCTGAGATACCATTGGATTATCTTTTCACAATACTGAGTTATGTGATATGAGAGGCACTCTCAGCAAGTAAGTGTCATTCCATTGAGAGGAACAGAGTACATATGGGAAAATCAGAGTACAGTGAAGTCAATCCTCTATAACTTATGAGCCTTTGAGGTTATAATTATTCAAAGATGGGTACCTGCGGTAGTAAAAAAACCTGGAAGAGCCAAAACAACATGGAGGAGTTGAGAAATTGATAACAATGAGCACAACTGAAACACAATACAGAAAATAGCTGAAGACAGAGTAGAATTCTTTTGTTGCTGCCCTTAGCTCCCAGTGATGGTGATGATCAGTGTCTAGGGTAGACAAAATCCATTGTGTTTATTTATGTGTCAGAAATATGTTAGCTTGTGTTTATTTATGTGTCAGAAATATGTTAGCTTGTGTTTATTTATGTGTCAGAAATATGTTAGCTTGTGTTTATTTATGTGTCAGAAATATGTTAGCTTGTGTTTATTTATGTGTCAGAAATATGTTAGCTTGTGTTTATTTATGTGTCAGAAATATGTTAGCTTGTGTTTATTTATGTGTCAGAAATATGTTAGCTTGTGTTTATTTATGTGTCAGAAATATGTTAGCTTGTGTTTATTTATGTGTCAGAAATATGTTAGCTTGTGTTTATTTATGTGTCAGAAATATGTTAGCTTGTGTTTATTTATGTGTCAGAAATATGTTAGCTTGTGTTTATTTATGTGTCAGAAATATGTTAGCTTGTGTTTATTTATGTGTCAGAAATATGTTAGCTTGTGTTTATTTATGTGTCAGAAATATGTTAGCTTGTGTTTATTTATGTGTCAGAAATATGTTAGCTTGTGTTTATTTATGTGTCAGAAATATGTTAGCTTGTGTTTATTTATGTGTCAGAAATATGTTAGCTTGTGTTTATTTATGTGTCAGAAATATGTTAGCTTGTGTTTATTTATGTGTCAGAAATATGTTAGCTTGTGTTTATTTATGTGTCAGAAATATGTTAGCTTGTGTTTATTTATGTGTCAGAAATATGTTAGCTTGTGTTTATTTATGTGTCAGAAATATGTTAGCTTGTGTTTATTTATGTGTCAGAAATATGTTAGCTTGTGTTTATTTATGTGTCAGAAATATGTTAGCTTGTGTTTATTTATGTGTCAGAAATATGTTAGCTTGTGTTTATTTATGTGTCAGAAATATGTTAGCTTGTGTTTATTTATGTGTCAGAAATATGTTAGCTTGTGTTTATTTATGTGTCAGAAATATGTTAGCTTGTGTTTATTTATGTGTCAGAAATATGTTAGCTTGTGTTTATTTATGTGTCAGAAATATGTTAGCTTGTGTTTATTTATGTGTCAGAAATATGTTAGCTTGTGTTTATTTATGTGTCAGAAATATGTTAGCTTGTGTTTATTTATGTGTCAGAAATATGTTAGCTTGTGTTTATTTATGTGTCAGAAATATGTTAGCTTGTGTTTATTTATGTGTCAGAAATATGTTAGCTTGTGTTTATTTATGTGTCAGAAATATGTTAGCTTGTGTTTATTTATGTGTCAGAAATATGTTAGCTTGTGTTTATTTATGTGTCAGAAATATGTTAGCTTGTGTTTATTTATGTGTCAGAAATATGTTAGCTTGTGTTTATTTATGTGTCAGAAATATGTTAGCTTGTGTTTATTTATGTGTCAGAAATATGTTAGCTTGCATTTTTTAAGTTTTGAGGAACCAGTCTTCTCTATATTCAGGTCCTTGTGCATGTCTGCGTTGGTTCGTCTTCCTGTCCATGACATTCTTGCAAATGTTCTGTAACATTTCGTTTGAATTACAATATTTTATTTTCCATTGAGGATGTCATTGTCCTCACAACCATATGTTGCCACTGATAAAAATATAGCTTCTTAATAGTTGTGATTTTGTTTTTCTGTATACTACCTGCCATAGATTTTTCATTTTGATTTTTATTTGTAAGGCCATTGCTAATCTCTTTCTGATCTCTGCAGACCAATCTCCTGTGTTGTTGATGGTTAACTTGAGTTATTCAAAGTTTCTGACATTTTCTATTTGTTCTTTGTCAATGACTATTGTAGGTGTGAGTTCATTTCTACTAATATGCATTATTTTTGTCTTTTTTGCATTGAGGAAAAGATTATATACCTCGCTATGATGTTCAACTAACATAATAATCATGTGTTCTAAACTTGTGAGGCTCCGTGATATGAAGGGTGGTGTAATTTGCATACCTAATTTCTGGAATCTCATGTCCTCTGATATTAGGATGTTGAAACTGTTCATAATGTGGGTCTTCTCGTACATTTCATATGATGTTTAAGAGTAGAATATCATCAGAATATAGACTCATGATGATTTTGTGTGTAGTGAAGTACAATGAAACTTATGATGAGACACTCTTTTCAAATAGATGCTTTACAACCATCAAAAAAGTGGAAGTCACAGTTCTGGTAATCCAGTCACCATGAAATCCTGTTAATAGCATTAGAGCTAAATTATAATACCACAGGTTGACAATTTTGGTCATTTCATCTCAAATTTATTTGTTAGATTTATGTGTTAAATTTATGTGTTAAATTTATTTATTTCGACCAATCCAAAAAAAGTTATACCTATAGGTCATATAGAAATAACAATGATATAAATAAAATTGATATAAATAACAAATTATCTCACTTATTATTTATATAAATAACAACTTATCTTGACTTGTATTGTCAATAGAAATAACACATTATCTCATTTATTCCGATATAAATAACAACTTATTATCACTAGAAATAACAAAAACTGGATGCAATGTTGGGATAATATTCTGTACATTAATCGAATAACTATGAAATTATTTCAGACCACACAATAACAAACATCGTGGAAAGAGGTAATTAGATTGGTAAAAGATCAGACATATTACAGAGGGGCCTTAACTTCTACTAACATTGTTATCATTTTCCTAGAAACATTATTTTCCTTTATGCAAAAGATTTCATCCTACGAATCATTTTATATTTGCAAGAAGTCATGACTATTAAAAATACTTGCAAAGTTCTATTAATTTCATCATGATTGCAATATTATTGTTAACTCTTGTATATTGTCTATACTTTATATAGAATTTACTCTTTCAACAGCACGGTAACCTAATTGATGGTGAGCTTGCTTACTATCACAGGGTTACAATGTGCTAGGTTTGAAACCAAGTCCGGACAGATAGTAGATCTGGGTAGTCATTTTTCACCTGACACGACCACTCCTCCAGTTGACCAAACTGTTAATCAGCACCTGACGTATGGGAAGGTAAACACAGCAAGGAAGGAAACTGGCCTCCCTACCTAACAGTTGCTATGGTTTAGTACATGAAGAGTTATCTTTATCCCTGATGGCAGGTTGCTGCCATATGACCTACCTTTACTATTTCATTGAAGATGCTTCTATAAGCATTCTGTGGTATTTACCCTTAAGCTCATACTCTTTGCACAGAAATTGGGAGTCACAATGTAGAATTTACAGGTTATTTTGAGGAAAAAAACAGAAGGCAGCAGATAGGATTTGAACCAGGTCCATTCAGTTGGCATCTATTTGTCTCACAACTCAAGTCAATATATTTGTCAAACGTTTTCGAATTTTAACGTGAGAATGGTAACAGTAAGAAGCAGAGGAGGCAAGGAGAATGTGGATTCAAGGATTTACCAATGTTCTGAGACGTTAAAATATCACTGCATATCAAGCAGCTAAACTAATTGTCAGTACGAGTATCAGTGATTATGGCCAAATGCCTGACTATTATACTGTGGAAAGTGATATATATATATATATATATATATATATATATATATATGGATGTGAATCATGGACAATCGCCAACAAAGTGAAAAATAAAATCGCAGCATTTGAAACAAAATACTACAGAAAATATCCTCAGAATAACATGGATCAAAAATATTAATAATGTAACCAGAAGAGAAATGAATGTAAAAGAAAACTGACTTAACAGCATCATTCTTTCCAGAAAACTACAATATTTTAGCCATATCAAAAGCCATGACAGCCTAGAGAAGACCATAATGGAGAGAATGATGCCAGAGAGATTAACAAGAAGCAGACCAAGAAGAAGATGGACGCAAGACATCAAAGACCACCTGAACATGACAGTAACAGAAACTGGAAAACTGGCTCAAGATTGACAGAAGTTTTGAAAGGCTGTGATGACTATTACATTCTGTTCAGGATATGCTATCTGATGATGATAAAAAACTGATTATCATTTTTCTTCTCAAGTATTCATTCTTAAACTCCCACTGGATCTCTCTTGTAACAGGACCATGGTCCAACTGGATTTCCAGTAGGATGTAGTCCAGAGAATGGAAATGCATTGTGTTGCCATTTTATTTGTGCCAATGGCCTGATACATCAGAGATCATCATTTAATCCTGTGATGCCCAACAGTAAAAGCAGAGAAAATACAATAGATTCTCAAGTTGCGAGGCTAATAAGCGCCAGCGTATTAGACCTGGTTCAAATCCTAAATGCTGTCTTCTGATTTTTGTCTGTAATTCCTAATTATATTAATCATTTACCCAGGTTATTTCGACTAAAATACTGTATGATCCATTCGAAAATATAGTATGGTAAATTTACAAGTTGACAAGCAAAATACTTTTGAAGTAAAATTGAATGGAAATTTCAGAATTTAATATTTGTTAGATGATGAGGCCTCACTGTATATGTAAGATTGATATATAATTGTAAAATATATATGTTGTATATACATAGGTTCATGTTAAGCAGATGTAACCTATTTGTTTTTGTGGAACTAAATATAGTCTCATAAAAAATGTAACCAGTGTTAGTGTACAAAAACATAACATTTATTGTGTCTCTTTATTAGAGCATAGTTGAGGAATATACCTTGGAGGGGAGACAGTGTATATTAGTTTTTTGGGAAGGGGTGAGGGTTTGTTAGTTAGTTGTTGAGGGATGGTTCAAGGATTAATGTTAGATTTTTCATTTTTGGGGGAGGATGTTTAGTTGTTAGGAGGGGCACGGTTTCATGTAGTGGGGGTGATGGTGGCCAACCACCGCTGGCAGTGTCAGCTTCCATCGCAATTCTTCTGGATGCATCCATCATTATAGTAATATAGAGTCATTGGGTGACCGTGAGCTCATATCTTTTCTCGAAGGCGCAGTACTCGAGTTTTTAACAAATGTACTGCAACTTTCTCTGTAGCTGGCAAGCTCAGTAAACAGAAATCTGCGATTGCTTTAGCCATGTAGGTTTAGCATTGTGTCGTCTGCTAATGATGTGATATTTCTGTGACGACATGAGAGATGCGCAAACTATAACACAATGTGCATGGTTATGTGCAAAGCATTATAAAAGTTTCAAAAAGTTGGACTGTTATCATATGATAAGGCCAAATTTGCCTAACATGTACCTATACATATGTTATATATTGTTTATGTAGTGTGTATGCTTTAGTTTGGTAGTGTGTATGTATAGATTTTAGTATATCTAGATGTGCTTGTAGTTCTTCTTCTACATTCATTCTCAAACTCCTGCTGACTAACTTAATTCAGTCTGGAAAACAGTAAGTGTCAAGTCATAGTTTACAGCTTCGCTGTGATGTTTGCACTTTTCAACCTGACACATCTAATATCATCATGGCTTTTATATCACTTTACTATGTGGGATGGAACAGTGAACTTCATTTCGCCCTCAAGTCTCCTTTGTTGCCTCTTATGACATGCATGGCAGGTCTTAGTTTTGCTGTTCTTTGTCCCCCTTTTTGTCCTCGGCAAAACACTGGTATGCCAAGACATAAATTTGTATGGATCATCTTCCAGAATATAAAAACTGTGCATTGCTATTTGAGAATCTCAGGGTTAGACATCTAACAAAAACATAGAGTACCTTCACTTTGTGCATCCTGAAAACTGGGAATCTTGAGGCTCATTATTTGCAGTGATTATGCTTAACTGTTAATCTCTGTACGGGTTTTCCTATTATACCAAATACATTTAGAAGTCTCTAAACCAGTGCTTTTCAAAGTGGTGGGATGTGGACTGATACCGGTTCACAAGCCAAAAGTGCAAGTCGATATATATACATCTTCTTCTAGTTCACAGTTTAACATTTCTAGACAGCAAGTTGTTTTCTTGATACATGTTGCTGTATTTGAAAACTCCTCAAGTCTCCCATTCAGTTTAATGTCTACACCGCAAGTCTACCAATGTCAACAAAAAAACATCTTATCCACAGTATCTTCATTCCAACCCTGTATTACCCATGTCAAACATGGTCCTTAACAACAAAACATAAGAGACAACTGGTTACAACAGAGATGAGATGTCTGAGAAAAGCGACAGGAGTGACCAGAAGACACAGAATTAGAAACGATGTCATAAGAGAAAGAGTGGGTGTCATATCAATTCCACAATACATACAAAACCAACAGATACAATGGTTTGGTCATCTGGAAAGAATGCCGTGTGATTCATTAGTTTATAAAGCATATATGAAGAGAGGAGAAGCAGAAAGAAGAGCCAGGGGTAGACCTAGAGTACGCTGGATCGACAACATCAAAGAGACATTACATGAACACCAAATAACATTATATGAAGCTGCCAGAAAACGAGATCAAGAACATTGTATCTCCCTCGACACACGTAAAGGATAAAAGAGGAAGGAAAGAAGAAGACAGCAAGTCTGGTTTTTTTTTTTAATAAATGCTGCTGTATTTGAAAGCTCCTCAGTGCTTGCATACATCTTTCAGTGGATATCTCCTATACACATCATATAAGACCTTTGACTCTCAGCACCCACGATGGTACTTAGCATATTGGAAAACAGATTGCTGGTCCACTACAACAATAATTTTGAGAAACACTGTTCTAAAGAACCCTAAGCAATGAATTATTTGCCAGCTTACCAACAAGTTTCTGGTGCGTCTAAGTGGCAGTTTAGCAGCTAGTGATACAGAGATTGAAATATTGTGTGTGTGGACTGTTGTATTTTTATATGTTGGAAGATTTCATTTATTAATTTATTGGCATTCCACCAGAAAGACCATATAACTCTTTCGGATCAATAACAATCACTAATTATCTGCTATTGAAAGAAACTCTATGGGATCAATAACCATATATTTGGTTTCAATCAATCATAATGTGAACAGTTTATAGTTCATGGTTCACTAATAAGAATTTAGGCAACCCAATTCTTGACTGCAACTGTCTTTAATCAGTTTTTAAAGACAAAAGATGTTTGTTTTAGTGAAAATGGAAGTCAAAGTATTCTTGCGTCTTTAAAAACTGATTGTTTTTACTCTAACATTTATTTGTTTGTTTTTTTCTGAAAAATAATGACAAGTCCAACTAGTTTTTCTGGTGAATGCTGTATTCTACCCTTCCCCTTTTCTTAAATCCTGAAATTTGTGTTCTGTAATTGTGTGGCATCTACAATTCAACAATAGGAAAGCCTCACTATTTTGATATGTCATTGATGACTTACGGACTGTTGTATAATAGTTGGTCTGATAGGCTAATAGTGAGACTTTCAGACCTTCTTCATGTGTATATAGTGAATAATAACAACATGAATCTGTTATTTAGATAGTTTTTATGAATACATTTCTTTATTTGGTAAACAGTTGTTGATGTTGTTGGATGTAATCAAGAAATGTTGAATATATTTTGGGGGCATTTGGGGGGGGGCATTTTTGCTGTGAATTTATTGGAGTAAATTGAAGTATTGTATGTGCTGGAAATCAATGATGTTATCATTTACAAAGTCATTTACAAAGTCATTTACAAAGTCATTTACAAAGTTACAATGAAATATGGTAGTGAAATAACAAAACATCTGCATGAAAGATGAAAGATTGACATGAGGTTGTTTCATGTATTAGGGTTAGGGTTAAGCACTATGTGTTAACCTATATATAGGGCCTATATTATTTTAAACTTATTCAGATGACCATAACTAATTTATTTCACATTATTTACTCAGTAGACTCCAAGAAATATTATAAAACCCATAATTTCTACAAGAATATACCCAAACCAACTTGTGACTATCTAATAGTAGCTATTTTTTTCAAATATAGTTCAGAAATGATATATATATATATATATATGTGTGTGCATACAATATTTGTATTAAGTTTTGAAACTGTGTCATGCAGAATATGGTGAAAACTACTTTGTGCCTTACTGTATGTTGTTTTTCTTAGTGGGAATTTCATACCAACGAATACTGTCTTTTCTATCACTAAAATTACCGGTATATTTAAGTTGATTTAAACATTGACTCATTACACATTTTCTAAGATTTTAATTTTTAGAAATGTGTGTTTTACATGTACAGCAAGATAATATTGCCGATGTTCTCTTTTTATTACTAATATCAATATTGATAATGGCGATGATGATGATGGAGATGGTGACAATGATGATGAAATAATCCCTATAGCTGTGAGCTTGTATCTCTTAAAAGCCCATAGAATTTCTGAGAAAAGCATAGGCCTAGATCCACCTGAGTTTATTAATCGACTAAACACTAAACATACAGTTTACTGTCTCAAAGGAATGGTTTAAGTGAGTTTATAGATGCATGTCCAGAAAGGGAGACATCCCGGAGTGGCAGTTATCCCAGGATGATCACATCCTGTCAGGAGTGCACATAAGGGCTATACGTCTGGGTCAATTAGTTATCAATCCTCCATCAGATCTCTTGACCCAACTACAGTGATGACATGCCTAGGAGACCCCACCTAGGAGACTGTCATAAAAAGACAAAGATGCAGTGCCCACTGGCCTTCTTCTCTTTGTCATCCATGAGGACTTTTTGATAGCAGATGAAAAATTCAGAAATTGGCATTTTGGAAAGAGTAGGCCCTATGTCACATGATGATGACAAAAATAAATATAAAATGTCAACAACTTTAAATATCTTGGGTCAACCATGAACACCACAGGCAATTGTTCAGTAGAGATCAGAAAGAGATTCGCAATAGCCTTTAAAAAACCTCACAGATGAAAAATCTGTGGCAAGTGGCAAATAGAAAAACAAAGTAACAACTATTAAGAAGCTATTTTTTTTTCATTGGCAACATATGGATGTGAGGACAATGACATCTTCAATGGAAAAGAAAATATCAGCATTCAAAAGAAAATGTTATAGAAAGGTCCTAAGAATATTATGGACAGAAAGAAGAACCAATACAAACATCCACAAGGACATGAACATAGAAGAGGAATGGCTACTCAATACTATCACAAATATATGATATTCAAATATATGATATTCAAATATATGATATTCAAATATATGATATTCAAATATATTATATTCAAATATATGATATTCAAATATATGATATTCAAATATATGATATTCAAATATATGATATTCAAATATATGATATTCAAATATATGATATTCAAATATATGATATTCAAATATATGATATTCAAATATATGATATTCAAATATATGATATTCAAATATATGATATTCAAATATATGATATTCAAATATATGATATTCAAATATATGATATTCAAATATATGATATTCAAATATATGATATTCAAATATATGATATTCAAATATATGATATTCAAATATATGATATTCAAATATATGATATTCAAATATATGATATTCAAATATATGATATTCAAATATATGATATTCAAATATATGATATTCAAATATATGATATTCAAATATATGATATTCAAATATATGACACATGATATTCAAAGACCTGAATATGACACTAGAAGAAACAAGGCAGCTATCACGGAGCCAAGAGGCTTACAGAGGGGCAGTTAGGACAATGCTCTGTAAAGGAAAGGTAACATATACGCAGACTAAATCAATGTTTATCATGCTATTTCTTAGACTACCACAGGTAGCCACTTCAGGGTGTCTTCAGTGAAAATAAGAATGACTGAAAGCCTTTCAAGTAGCCTCTTATATTTTAAGAGTTAATGCACAGATCTTAACTGACGACGATTCTAATGTCTTGTCTATGTAGTAACAATAAGAGAATCAGAAATGTCTAATGTCTTGTCTATGTAGTAACAATAAGAGAATCAGAAATGAAAACAGAAGACTAACAAATATGATGCCATTTCTAGATTACACCAAAAGACAAAAGATTAATTGGTCTTCGCATTATTCCAAACTACCATCAGATAGTGCACCTCAAAAACATTGCTATACATACATGATAGATATAAAGCCAGAGGTGGGCTATGCAAAAGATGGATTACAGAAATAAAAAGTCACAAAACAAACATATATGAAGCACAAACAAAAAGACAGTTTCCAGAGAACTCTTTTTGCCTCTGACACTGCAATGCATAAAGGGGTATAAAGCAACAAGGAAAAAAATGTAAGAAAACACAGATGATAATAAAAATTATAATAATAACAATAATCTCATTCTATTTTCTTCTCCAACAGAAAGCAAAAAAAACATAGTTCCAAGAGGAATGGTAGCAAGCCTCAACTTGGGGGTGTAGAGGAAGAAAAGGAGGATGCACACGGTGCACCAACAAACTCTGTCATGTCTCCTTCCAAGAAGAAAATACCGGTCAAGTTTTATATTGATGATCATGATGACCACGAGGAGAAAGAGAACTTGATCAAGCCACCTGACATTGTCGTGGACCCACCTAGCGAAGTACATAGCAGGACTCCAGACTTGGAGAGCATTCATGAGCCAAAGTGTTGATTTCATGCCAACACTGGGTTATCAAACTGGGTAATGGGATCACAACTTTGTTCATTGTTGAAATATCCAAATATTTGTGTTGTTGCCCCAGCAAATTTATGTATGCATGTATTGATTCATGTATTATTGAAAGACATGTGTGAGATTTTGTTAAAAACGTTTGTCATTTTGTTTCATACATGCCAACTCTTGTAGACAACCTCACTTATGACTTTAATAATCCATATTCCACTTGGTCATTGTCTAGCCTCAAGTGGATGATGTTGCTGTGTTATCCACACTTACAATTAAGCATATCGGTGGGAACTTTAACTTCTGCGCCAATACCAGATGGGTCACACAGATTGTGTTTCGTCTATATCTGTTCAAAATATCTTTGATTTATCTATCCATCGTTATATTGATTTTCTTCTGAAACAATAATCAGAGCAGATTAAGTTCTACCTTGTACCTATGTTAAAGCTGAAACAAACCTGTTTTGTGATTTACTGTATAAGAATAACATCTCATCATTGAGTATATTTCAGAAATCAGAGTATTTATTTTTTTTCCTTGAGCCCGGTCATTTACAGATATAAACATATTTCAAATGAATGAAAGAAGAAGAAGAAAGGAGACTAAAGAATTTGTACAGAAATAATTATGACCATCAATATTTCAAAATATTAACCTTTGCACAAATTGTGGAAAATCTAGATCATATTATAGTTAATATTTAAGTTGGCTATATGCTATTTATTTACGTATTTATAAAATAACACGTTTCTTCAAAACGTGTGTACACGGGTTTCCATAGAATAAAGCCACAGCTACTTAGAACACAAATTGTAAGATACAAATTATTCAAGAAATGCAGGTTTTTTCTTCTTCTGCATTCATTCTCAGTTTCCTACAGATTAGCAGGATTTAGTCTGAAGAACAGAAAGCGTTGTATCATGGTTTACAGGTTAGCTGCAATATCTGCTCATTTTGGCCTGATACAACCAACTTCATCCTGGCTTCTGGGTCACTTTGACCCTCTATGGAATGGGCTAACTTTGCCCCAAAACCTCCTTAGTTGCCGCTTATGACATGTGTAGAAGGTAAAAATAAAATATTTAGCTGTTCTTTACCAGGCCCCTGTAAAACACGGGTGAACGCCAAGTTATTAACATAAAAGAATGCATTGGATTATACAAGATAATAATTGATGTAACATTTCTCTTGTGTTTGAATAGCTTGCAATAGTTCTTCATAATTCATGATGATGTTTTGTGTATGAGTCTTCATAATTCATGATGATGTTTTGTGTATGAGTCTTCATAATTCATGGTGATGTTTTGTGTATGAGTCTTCATTATTCATGATGATGTTTTGTGTATGAGTCTTCATAATTCATGATGATGAGTTATGATTAGAATAAAGTGTAGAAAATAAATTATGTTTATAATTTGTAGCAGAACTGACACAGAAATAATTACTCAAAATATGTAGATATATATATATATATTATGAGTACTCACGATTTTCTCTATGCGCAAAATCACAACTTATTCTACATAAACCCACATTTTCAAAGTCAAGTATTATTTTAGAAACATGAGCTGTTTCTAAAGAAAAAGAAAATTATTAAGACCTGATGCTTTTTAACTGTCAGTGAATTTTTAGACAGCATATATACATTTCAGAAGTCTGTGGGAACTACATGAAATAATCAGACCTATGTTTTGGTCAAACTATGATTAAGTTTTTGCACTAAGTTGGGGCTATTCTGTTCTCTCACTGCCTGTCCAAAATGATGGCTGGTTATTTGTAATGTTCAGTGGTTCTGCTGAAGAAAGAGCAGTTTTTACAGATCTATAATTTTGTCATGCCCAGGTAGCAATATTGATAAAGCTATGTGGTCTTCCATGTACTACCACCATTTCTCTTAGTCAAATATTCAGTATTGATAACATCATTCATACCTGGGCCACTTACAAATAGCAGAATTCAGATAGTGGCAGATGAGATTTGAACCAGGTCCATTCAGATAACACTGATTTATCTTGCAACCTGAGTTCACCGAATTAGACCCATCCACATCCCTTAAAAAATTTGATTTTAGTCAAAATTTCTATCTATCTATCTATTGTAATTTCCACTTGTGCCATTAAACATTATTGGGGGGAATTCAGAATTATTTGTCTTTAGCCATTTGAGTTGCATTGGCCATGCCGTAAGCCCGTGTCTATTTAATGTTTCTTTGATTGTTTCTGCCCATCTAGTTCTTGATCTTCCTCATGCCTTGTCGCCTGGTCTTTTTCTGATGTATATTAGAAGAGCTGGTTGATCAGGCTCCATTCTCATGACATGGCCAAAACATCTGTCAAAATTTCAAACATGAGTATTCTCAAGTTACTATGAATATGGACACAGACAATAACAATACACATATTGACATACATGTCAACTTCATGAAAAGTCAATCTGTATTTAAGAAAAAATATTCCCATAGTTCTGTATTTGATTATCACAAATAGCCTACTTCACTAAAGGTAAATACTAAATGTCAATATAAGAGTATTCAGTCAGATATATGTCCCTTTGGATAATCTGTAGATACAGTACTTTGAAATATTCTTTACAAGATATATAAAATCTGTAAAAGCGGACAGATATTCATTGCACACACACACATCTAAATTCTAAATTCCTCAAGGACCAATTTGGTTGGTTGGTTGGTTGGTTGCTGATCCAGCGGTCCATGGGCTCATGCCCTTTGACCTAATGCCATTAGATGGCATTATATTGCTAGGAAGTCTGTGGATTTTCGGCCCACCCCGGGACAGAGCCAGAGAATAACTATCACACCTCCAGGAAGGTAGGTTTCAACCTATGCACTGCTCCTAGCCACTGTAGCCAAGATAGGGTTCACTGTGCTCATTCCCCGCCACCAGTTGACTACTGGTTATGCCGAACTTCTCTATTGCTCCAGGCATGCAACCAAATGTTCAAGTCAAAAGGATTGTCACGTCCTGAGTTACTGTGCCTCTATGATGGGCCTCAGCCATAGGAAAAACAGTGATGTCAGTTTCCTCCTCCTCAGTGCTGCACAGTACATCTCTGGCTCCCTCCCAACCACAGAGGGTGCATACATATATATTCAGGCAAACATGTAAAAGATTTCAACAAAAAAAACAAAATCATAATTGTATAGATGACGTGCCATGAAGCTTCTATAAGAAGATAACCTCAATATAACGGCATGTCATCCACTAAGGTTTTCTGTTGCATGGATGGTATGTCTAGTGGGCCATTGTGAGACCCACAGACGCAACCACATGCGTAACCAATTTGGAAAACATGTTGATTCAAGTTGTTAGGTCAATCAGTGTCAGCTGAATGTACCTAGTTCTTCTTCTTCTATGGCGATTATAAATGTACCCAGTTCAAATCTCATCTGCTGCCTTCAGATTCCTTTACTTGATGCTTCCTAATTATATATTTTTTTAATGCACAAATCACATTTGTTAAATTATGTGAAACAAATCTCAAATATGTCTCATAAAGTTCATAAATTATATAGAAGCTAAATCATCTTTGATGTATTCAGTATTTCAATAAATTATATAGCAGCTAAATCATCTTTGATGTATTCAGTATTTAATTTTTGCACATGTTGTTTTTTAACATATCCTATTTAGGATGTAGTGATGAATCCATCTTTTTTATAGATGTAGTGATTCTCTACCTAATGTTTTATGCTTAGCATTAGGTTGCCATTACTTTGTGAATGGTCTGGGTATACAATTGCATGAGCTGAATATTGAACGTGGCACCTTGGCCATCTGAAGCTCACTTTTTTTTTAGCTTTCTACCATAGAACCGAAGGATCTCATGTTTTGAATTACAGACAAATTCAATTAAAGCAACTTGGTCCATACTGATAAAATATTGCTGCAATAATAGATATTTGCTATGTACAGTACAAACAATAAAGAATGAAAATAATTAGGGATTGTGATTGGAGTTGTTAAATAGGGAGGGTTTTTTTTTATAAATGTATGCCTCTAGAGAGCTTCAATCATCATCAAGTCTCTTCTATGAAGATTGATTGCAACAAACATCCAACATCTTCTGTTTATTATTTTGGTGCTGCACTATGCTAGATTGTAACCTGTCCATTTTGTGAAGCCTCCCTCCCACTTGTATCTCTGCAAACTCTTGTTTGCCTTCCCTCAACTCTACTCTCAAGTAAAGTCTTCAGCAAGATATCATGTCTTTTAATTTATCCAAAATGCTTTTTTTTTGTTTAATCTGTATTTCTTGTAAGAGTTTTTTTTTTCATACACAGTAGCTCTTTGTTTGTGTTCTCTTTCCACAAAGGTTTGCCTTGTTATTCAGGGTTGCCATATTGTTAAAGTTAATTTTTTTTTACTATTATAATTTCAGGTAAAATATTGCTAAAAATGACCAAACTTCTAATACGTTTTCAAATTGATCAATGATAGAAAAAAAAGTCCAAACATAAAGTTCATTAGCAGTAACACTTAAAAATGGCAACATTATACTTTAAAATGGCCAAATTTTGGCAACCCTGCTATTGTTCTACATATCCACATTTCAAAGGCATAAATTCTGCCTTCTGATTTTTTCTTCACTATTCATGTTTCCAAGCTATACTTTAATGTAGTATAGATGTAGCATGTTATGATTCCAATTTTTAGTTTTTTTATGATTTGTTTAGATGTTCATATTTTCTTCAGGTCATTGAAAGTACTTTTAGCCATTCCTATTCTCCTTTTGCTGCACGTGTCTGCTTGTGTACAACAATGCCACATCCTGGACAATAATTTTACTAGTCATCTAAACTATGTGAAGTTACTCAACAAAGGGACATCCTCCAATTCCATACACATAACTGCTGCTGGAGAAGATGGAAGATCATATTATTGAATACAGTTATAAAGACGGGAGTTGGAAAGGCCCCCATATTGGGCTGCAGGCACAAAGGACGGCAGCTTCCAGAACTGGCTCAGAAAGCAATGGCTAACTACTGAGACATATACACTGCCAAGAAACTCATAATGATGACACTGAACAAGACAGTAGAAGAAACTGGGCAGCTTGCACAGAACGAGAGGCTTACAAAGTGGCAGTGGGACAATATGCTGTAAAGGACACATTACATTGAAAGATAGATTCTCCTTTTAAATTTTGTTTCACACATACCATTTTTTGGTGATTATGTTTCCTAGATACAGGTAATGGTGTACACGCTTTAGAGGAATTCCACCCTAGCAATAATAATCCAAGTATATCCAATGTAATACAACTAGGATTAGTACAACTGATGTTCAATTTGTAGACCCCAGTTATAAGTTCAGTTGCATAGCCAATGCAGTTTGAACGAATGACCTTTTCTGTGTTTGAACAACAACCAAGTTGGAACTGTAAGATGCAAATATTGATGAAACACAGGGTAATAAATTTTTGCTAATCATTGGAAACATGAGGTAATGAAATTTTCTAATTATATGAAACATGGGGTAATGAAATTTTCTAATTATATGAAACATGGGGTAATGAAATTTTCTAATTATATGAAACATGGGGTAGTTAAGTTTTTATAACTACTGGAAATATGAGGTAATCAATTTTTGATAACTACCGGAAATGCAAAGTAATGAAGTTTTTCTAAATGTCAAGGGGACCACGTAGTGCAGTGGTTAGCGCACTGGCTTCGCATATTAGTGGTCCTGGGTTCATTCCCCAGTTGAGGCGGAAATGTTTTTCAGATCGCAATGATTCCCAGGTCGACCCAGCCTTAAATGAGTACCAGATTAATCCGGGAAGTAAAGACTGCAAGGGAGAGGAGATGGCTACCGCCCTCATTTGCAGAGCCACTGAAATGTGAGATCACTAACATCTCACACCTCTACGGCATTAATAAATGCTATTGGTTACTTTACTTTAATCACTGAAAATGGGATAATGAAGTTTACTAATCACTGGAAGCACATGATTATTTCGCTTTACTAATCACTAAAAACAAAAGGTAATAAAATTTTGCTAACTTGCTAACTACTGGAAGCATGAGATAAGGAATTTTTATAATCACTGAAAACATAGGTTAATGAAATTTTGCTAATCATTGGAAACAGAGGGTAATGAAGTTTAGCTAATTACTAGAAACACAGGGTAACGAAGTTTTGCTAATCATTGGAAACACATGGTAATGAAGTTTTGCTAATTATTGGAAACACATGGTAATGAAGTTTTGCTAATCATTGGAAACACTGGGTAATGAAGTGTTGTTAATTACTAGAAACATGGAGCAATAGAGTTTTGCTAATCATTAAAAACATATGGTAATGAAGTTTTGCTAATTAATGGAAAAAACAAGAAAACATTAGTACTTCGATGGATTCTAGGCCATTCACAAATCAGGTGAAATGAGGTGGTCAGCTAATCAAAACTGGAAGTCACTGTCAGTCACAATAGACAGAGAATTCAATTTCTTTTTCATAAATGAAGTTTGTCATCTAAAGTTGCATAAACATCATTTTTATAATGAGGTCACCCTAACAGACTCAACACATTCATAGAAAGTTTGGACATGGTGACACCAATATGTGTCGCTTTGAATGTGGTGACACCAATATGTGTTGCTTTGAATGTGGTGACACCAATATGTGTTGCTTTGAATGTGGTGACACCAATATGTGTCACTTTGGACAATCTGCAGAAAACAAAACATATTTTATAGAACTGCCGACTGTACCACACCACAAGAATAAACTGTGGCCATCTGAGAAAGCTCTGATGGGAAATATATATGGCAGTGTCTTAGGGCTATTAGTCATAGTTCAGCTCATTGAAGAAATTATTACTTTTTTAGTTAAATGTGTCTTCTTCTTCTTCTTCAGCGTTCATTCTCAAACTCCTGCGGATCTCTATTGCAGTAGGACAATGGCCCTATTAGATTTCCAGCAGGATATAGTCCAGAGAATGGAAATGCGTTGTGTCACCGTTTTATTTGCGCCAATGGCCCAACACATCCGTCTTCGGCGGGAGTTAAATGTGTCTAAACTGGATCAATTGTCATATGGGTCTCCATAAGTTACGTGTTTGTGGTAGTTATATACGACAGGAGCAAACGAGCTAGGACCGTGACTTGTGAGTGTCATCTGTTGTGATGGTGTTTGTTTTAAAAAAAATTAATTACAATAAATTGATGACAGTGAGGTACACACTGACATATGCTACAATCGTATATATGTGAATTCATGTGGTCACCAACACGTTCAATGTGGCAGAATTAGACATTATTAATACAATACTGAAAGATATAGGATAACTGGCATAATTAATAACATTGTACTTAACGAACGTGCAACAAAATAATAGTGCGTCTGTTGAAAGAGATTTGAATATGATGTCACTGAATGTCTGTGATTGCTCCAGCTATGTTTGTATAAAGATAAGTTGGGAACACATCTGCACTTTATAAAACAATTTGATAAAATGTACTAATGAATCCCTATCAGCGTATAACACTGAGAGGAGAATGAGAAAGACATAGACACAAGAAAGCACACACAAATTGACATTTCAACCAAAATGCCTTTATCAAGAACACAAGAGAAAACAATGAGTAACGGACACCAATGTCAATGCTCACATCATAAAGCTACATGAAAGTAATTGAAACAGTTGTTGGTAATTGAAACAGTTGTTGGTAATTGAAACAGTTGTTGGTAATTGAAACAGTTGTTGGTAATTGAAACAGTTGTTGGTAATTGAAACAGTTGTTGGTAATTGAAACAGTTGTTGGTAATTGAAAAAGTTGTTGGTAATTGAAACAGTTGTTGGTAATTGAAACAGTTGTTGGTAATTGAAACAGTTGTTGGTAATTGAAACAGTTGTTGGTAATTGAAACAGTTGTTGGTAATTGAAAAAGTTGTTGGTAATTGAAACAGTTGTTGGTAATTGAAACAGTTGTTGGTAATTGAAACAGTTGTTGGTAATTGAAACAGTTGTTGGTAATTGAAACAGTTGTTGGTAATTGAAACAGTTGTTGGTAATTGAAACAGTTGTTGGTAATTGAAACAGTTGTTGGTAATTGAAACAGTTGTTGGTAATTGAAACAGTTGTTGGTAATTGAAACAGTTGTTGGTAATTGAAACATGCACATTTATTTGTTTAGTTCATCAGTTATTGGTGTTGGATGCGATGAAAAAAATATTCAATGTTATACTTTGGGGTACTTTTGTTGTAAATTTATTAGAGTAAATTGTGAATATTGCTTGTGTTGAAAATAAATAATGTATATTATATCTTCAAGATGTAGTCCAGAGAATGGAATGAGTTGTGTCATAGTTTACAGATTAGCTGTGATATTTGTGCCTTTCGGCCTGACACATATGACTTCGGCATGGATTCTGATCAATAATATAGGACAGCCAACTCCACTTCAAAACTTCCTTAGTTTCTTCTTATAACATGCTTGGCAGGTAACAGTGTCACTATACTTGGCTTCTCTTTTTCTGGCCCTGGAATCACACTAATGATAATGTTATGTATGTAATAAATGAAATATTGCAGCGAAATTACACAATCTATCTCATTTAACTCTGTGATGTTTTAGTGACATCAGTTACTCAACATGTGATGTGATTGTTTTTAGTTCCATCAGTTACTCAACATGTGATGGGATTGTTTTTAGTGCCATCAGTTAAGGTAAACTGAGTTATGAACCAGCATCATTGTATTGGCTCACCTAAAATGTTCAGCTGCCTAGTTAGTGATTGACCAGAAACATATGTGTTCAGCTGCCTAGTCAGTGATTGACCAGAAACTGTCTGACTAGTGTCATCGACCACACTCACTCAGTAATGAATGCGTAATTCCTTGACCTTCCTAGAGCATGAACACTGATACCCTACTTCTCTGTGGCTGGGTGAACTACGGGAGTAATTTTTCTTTCAAACCATAAATAACAAATGGACTCAAAACCTAGATCTGCTGGTCGATGAGCAAATGGCTTCACTACTGTGCCACAGTTCCCGTTAGTCATAATCATAACACTTTAAGCCAAGTTTTTTGTACTATATTCTCTTTCAAGTGCAGGACATTTTATGAGCATGCATGAACATCTGGCACTAGCAAGAATCTCTGATGTCATTTATTTGGGTGGCAGATATTTCTGAAGTTTTGTATTGGTGTTATGTGAAATATGATCTCAGACCGCGACTATTTTTCTTAGACTTATATTTATCAAATACTAAGGGACCAATTATATTTTTCATCTACCAAGGGACCACTTATATTTTTCATCTACTAGGGACCACTTATATTTGTCATCTACCACGGGACCAATTATATTTTTCATCTACCAAGGGAACACTTATATTTTTCCACTACCAAGGGACCACTTATATTTTTAAACTACTAAGGGACCAATTATATTTTTTATCTACCAAGGGACCAATTATATTTTTCATCTATCTTCTTCTTTCGTTCACTTGAAACATGTCTATATCTGTAATTCTGTCTCCTTAATAAAACTCACTGTCTTTTGTAGTTCATACAGTGTCCCATAGAGCTTTGATTCCAGTGTTGTTTCCTCTGGCCAATATGTCTGCCTCAGCATTTCATGCTCAGAACACTCTTGAAGTATATGTTTGGCACTCTGTGCTGCCTGTCCACATGTACACATGGCCGTGTTGCCAATCTTGAACTTTGTATACATGTGACTGCGGAGTCGGTTGTGTCCTGTTCTGAGACGTAGAATTATAACTTGTTCTGATCTGTTCATATTTTCATCTATCAAGGGACCACTTATATTTGTCATCTACTAGGGACCACTTATATTTTTCATCTACCACGGGACCAATTATATTTTTCATCTACCACGGGACCAATTATAATTTTCATCTACTAGGGATCATTCTCATAAAACACCTCATATTCTTACAGTCCTCATAATTATAGGGCAGTATTCAGGATGTAACTACTACCCCAAATTTTTGTGGCTGTATTAACTTTTTAAGCAATATAAATACGTCCAGTAGTTTGCTATTTCTTTACGAATGGCCTGGAAGCACAATTGCCTGTGGTAGGATTTGAATCCGGTGCCTTGGCCGTCACAGACACGCTCTGTACTTCTCTGCCACAAAACCTGACAATGCATAAAAAAACAAAATAATATTTGAATCCTGTGTAGGATATTGCTTTTGTCCACCTTGACTTCTTAGGTTTACCATTTATACATTCAATCACATTGCCAGTATAATATGGATGGCCAACTCTTCTTACCTCTAACCATAACAAATCTGTGCACATTTGGTTAGTGAGACTGAACTACTAACCTTTCAGCCACTGAGCCAGCATGCTGTATCAATAATATGTGCATTAGATATCATCAAGTGAAACAGGCTGAACTCATGCAAAGAATGTGTGTTGAATGATAACATGTAAATAAAATGAAATGATAGTCTTGTGAAGTAAAATGTTGCATAATTTGTTATTACCATATTCTTGCAAGGATATAGTAATCAAGGAAAACTTGCAATTTATCAAGAACACTTTTGGCAGTGGTGAAACGACGTAAATTTGTTTGGTTTGGACAAGTAATGAGACACAATTCACTTTCTAATTCTATTTGCAAAGAACAGTCATGGTGGAAGAAAAAGAAATGGACAAAGAAAATCCTGGATTGACAGAAAATCATAGAATAGTTTGGGCATGATTTTTCTACACTCCTCTGAATGGCTGAGGATAGAAATGTTTGGAGGCCTTTTTGTGCTGATGTCTCTAGTATGGCACCCCTACAACCCTTGTGGGTTATGTGTCGTATTATTATTATTATTATCGTTATTATTATCGTTATTATTATTATTATTATCATTATTATTATTATTATTATTATTATTATTATTTTTATTATTATTATTATTATTATTATTATTATTATTATTATTATTATTAAGCAAGACAGTATTTTTGGCCATAGTGATTTATTTTTCTAGACAATATTTATGCTCAGTAGAATAAAATTACGAATTTTTAGGCAAAATTCTCCTGCAGTTTGCCATTACTTTCAGGAAGAAATCCATTAATTGATTACTGATATCATCTTCTTCAATGTTTATTCTCAAACTCCCTCTGGTTCTCTCTTGTAACAGACAATGGTTCTACTAGATTTCCACCAGAATATAGTCCAGAGAATGGAAATGTGTTGTTTACCCATTTTATTTACATCATTGGCCTAGCACATCCATTCTTGGTGGTATTAAAACACATCCATTTTCACCTGACATTTTTAACAGAAACCAAAGAAGAATAAAAAAGTATTAAGAACAGTAAATGTGCAAGAGGTTGACTAGTAAACACCATTATAACAAGGCAGCTAAGATTTTTTATGTTATATAAGGAGACATTATACATACAAATTAATAATGGAAGGCATAGTTGTTGGTAAGAGGGGTAAGGGTTGCACAAGATGGATAAGGAAAATAGAAAATAGCTTGGTTGTGTGCTCTGTTAGACTTTATCCTGTCCATCTCTAGATGTTTAACCCCTTTTACAAGATTTCTTCGGTAGGCATTGAACTAAGCTGAAATCTCCTGGGTATGAAAGAAAGCTCTGTGAAATACCCCATTGCTCATAGGAAGTAAGAGCAAGTTGCTCGTAATTCCTGGGGATAGCAACAAACAAAGAAACATCTCATGATGTTTCCCTCCCACTTGTATATTGTTCTCCACCACTTGACTCTACCTTCAAATAAGGTCTTCAACAATAAGGTCTTCAATAATAAAGTCTTCAACAATAAGGTCTTCAACAATGTGCCATGCCTAAAGTATTGAATATGTTAGATTGTTACTTCCTTTAATATTTATTTTTGGTATATACAGTGTTGTTAGAACCTCTTTGTTTGTTTTCTTCTCTTCCTGTGAAGTTCTCCTTTTTCTTCTATTTATCCACATCTCAAAGGCATCAATTATATCTTCTATCAGCTTGTTCATTATCGATGTTTCTGAGCAATACATTAATGTAATGTATAATAGATGTAGCATTTTATAATTCTCATTTTTAGCTTGTATGTAATTTGTTATGACAATCAATATAAGGTAACTGCATGAAACGTAACAATAATTGTGCTTATGTAAAACACAGGTTTTTATTACAGTTTCACTCAGACACGACGGACTAAAACTAAAACTAGTGGGTAATGATGTATGTGCACATAATTTGTTTAGATGTTAATATTTTCTTCATGTCATTGAAAGTACTTTAAGCCATACCTATTCTCCTTTTAGCTTCTGTTTCACATCTGCCATCATTTGTGATTAGTGTCCGAGATCTTTTTTAGATATAGAAATGTAGGCATATATTGTATTTTCTCCAAGATTCAGGTACTTGTCTACATGTCATAGTATACTTAATAATAATACTGTAATAGGTTGAATGCTTACAAGTCGAATCATTTGAATATAAATACAAACATATATAAGTAATAACTCAGATGCTGATGGATCTAAGTATTCAGATTTTCAATTTTTCAATAAACCTTTAACTCTTCAGGGTCGTAGTAGTACCACTCTGGATGCTTCCACACACAGTATCCAGCAATTTCTATCCTCAGCGATGATTTATCCTCTGTATGATTATCCTTTGTAATATTTCAGTAGGCGAAAGGTTTAGCTAGTGGTGCATTATTCAGATATTGACACGTGTAATCAATGTTGACAAATGCAACAATCATATATTCAATCTTCCAAAGATGGATGAAAATGGATGTGTCTGGCATTGACGCAAATAAAATGGAGACACAATGCATTTCCATTCTCTGGACTACATCCTGCGGGAAATTGAGTAGGACCATTGTCCTGTTTCAAGAGAGACCCAGTGGGAGTTTGTGAGTCAATGATGAAGAAGAAGAAAATATATTCCAGAACAGAAGGCAATGTGTACATAAAGTACCCTGATATATTGTCCACATATTTTTGTCTGCATATAACATAACAAATATAACTGTCTCTAAATATAAGATGTCTTTATTGTTCCCACAAATAAGAAAGTGTGTTTTGACTACACAATTATACAAGGAATGTAGAATTACATATTTTCGGAATGTTATGTTTGTATTTTTTGTGGTTGATTTCTTTGATAACACTTTAGCTTCCATGATGAAGTCTAGTCACATTTAAAACTTTTTGCTTCCTATAATCTCTAACCATATAAACAGCAGGTCAATCTGTTATATTGGATTTTTGTTGGTGTCTGTAACCAAATTAATTTAACTCTGTTTTTTAACAATTGTTTTTGAACCATTACTTTAATCAATTATTATATCATGTTTTTGAATGATTACTTGATTCAATTAATATAGAACTATCATGTTTTTTGCATTACTTGAATCAATTAATATATCATGTTTTCCTATTACTTGAATTAATTTATATGTAACTGGGTAGAAGTAAATGACCATAATATCGCTTGTTTTTATTAAGTATAACCAGGTGATTTACAGCTATTACAATATTACCCGTTTTAATTGAAACAACCTGGTGATTTATAAATGTCACATTTTTGTCTGTTTCAATTAAAATGTAGTCATGTGATTCATAAATTTCATAGTATTGCCTGTTTTAATAAACTTTAAACATGTAATTCATAGCTGTTGCAATATTGCTTATGTAAATTAAACTAACCAGGTGATTTATAGCTGTTACAATATTGCTTATTTAAATTAAATTAACCAGGTGATATATAGCTGTTATAATATTATATTGCTTGTGTAAATTCAACAAAGCAGGTGATTTATAGCTGTTACAATATTGCCTGTTTCAATTAAACTGTAACCAGGTGATTTATAGCTGTTACAATATTGCCTGTTTCGATAAACTGTAACCAGGTGATTTATAGCTGTTACAATATTGCCTGTTTCAATTAAACTGTAGCCAGGTGATTTATTGCTGTTACAATATGGCCTGTTTCATTTAAACTGTAAACAGGTGATTTATATCTGTTAGAATATTGCCTGTTTTAATTAAACTGTAACTAGATGATTTATAGATGTTACAATATTGCCTATTTCAAATTAAACTGCAACCAGGTGACATATCCAAGATGTAAAAGGAAGTGTGAGCCAAAATTGAGAGAAGGAGACAGTCATGTGTCCATATAGAGATATAACATCTGTTTATATATAAGCCATATTGGAAACATATCCCATATGTGACATTGTTATTGAATTTTTAAACGTCACTAATGTACTGCATGCAATTGTATTACGGTACTTTCATGTTAAGTGGGCACAATTATTTTACTAAACGAATTTTAACGTGAAATGAAATATAGCATAACCAGGGGGAAAAGTTAAAAACTTACCGGTAGAATACAGATACAATAAAGGGAAGCAATCAATGTAAATAACAGAATTTTAAAAAATTAAAATCCACAATGGAACAAGAGTACAATCTCATTTGTCTGGTAACCGTTTTCATTTCACAGGAGGTACATAATATCCACATAAGCAACATTCAAAGACACCATTATTTTGTACATGAAAAATGACATCATACTGACATGCTCTGTAATCAGCACAAGATTTATCTAAAAAGTATGATTTTGTAAACTTAATAATACAAATGTAAGTGCCAGCTTAACAGGAAAGTACCGTATTACCAGTATAAATTATAGGATCAGCTTTCAAATCATGAGCATGTTTAAATAAGTTCAGATGGTGAGACTAACCTCTCTACCACTAAACCAACATAAAATAATAATAGTGTTATTGACATCTATGAATGAAAGAAAGGTTGTTGATTATAAGTGGACACGAGAAACAATGCAAGAAATGGAAATAAAACAGCAATAGGCTGCCAATGACAATCTGTAATAATTTATCACAATTACGAGAAACAAAACATATTGTAGATTTATTATTCAGTCTTTAATACAAGTATGAAAGACAATGTCATTTGAACATCAATATTAACCCTCTAACTGCGATATTGTTCTCAGTACAATATTAACCCTCTAACTTATATCTTGTTCTCAGTTCAATATTAACCCTCTAACTCAGGGGTGGGCAAACTTTTTGTGCGGAAAGCTACTGGAGGGCCACATATAATATTATGTATATTTTTGTTTAAAATTCTCGGTAAGTAATCAATTAAATATTTTTATTGTAAAGAAAGGTAGTTTTACATAATGTTGATAACTTCTGAAATAAATTACATTTCTAACAGACTTACACTATAACAGTATATTTTCTAATATGGATAAAAGGTTTTGCAATTATTTTAACAAGATATGAAAAATATTATGTTGCATACAGTTACAATATGGGTTCATATCAATAGTTTTAATTAAGATTTTTTTAAAACACCATACACATACAGTCACAACAGTTACAGCTTTATTGTTGTTATTAATTTCTAATGAAATGTATGTAATTGCTTGTAAGATTTTATAATTGCTGTGAAATCTGGAACAACTTCACTTGTAGAAATTTGCATGACTGCATTTAAGTTGCAATCAGATAATAAAGATCTATTCTTAGATTTGTTGAATTTTAAGCAAGAAAATGTCTGTTCACAAATATATGTAGATCCAAATAATGACAAAAATTTAACTGCAAAGTTTTTTAAGTTTGGGAATGATTGTTCAGGCAAAGAACCATAGAAATCCAACAAACTTTCAGACTTAAATTTTTCCTTTAGGTAATGATTGGCTTGTAATTCAAGCAACTCCAACTGTATGTACTCTGGGGCTTTATCAGCTTCTGCACTGAGAGGAGAACTGATAACATTGAAGTGCTGCTCCAAGTTCTTGAAATCTTGAAATTTTCTTCTGAATTCTTCAACCAATACATCTAACAGAGCTTTGAATTTTTTAGACTTACGTAAAACACAGGTTTATATTTTGTTTCAATGGAACACCACAGACTATATCTAAAACTAGTGAGTAATGATCGGCAATGATTATTCTGTTTATTTATTATAATGATGGGCAATGATTATACCCACTAGTTTTAGATATAGTCTGTGGTGTCCCATTGAAACAAAATATAAACCTGTGTTTTACGTAAGTCTAATTGTTGTTACGTTTCACGCAGTTACCTTGTATAAATTGTCATTTATAATTTTATACACATTTCATCAGAAATAGTTTCTTGTTTCAGCAAAGGGAATTGACAAAACATGTTTTCACTTGCTTGTCTGGAAAACAGTGAGAGTTTGGCTTGAAATGATTTTGACTTTATAATTGCCATTGAAATAATGGAAAAGTTCAATGAACTGAATGTTAAACTTCAAGGCAATGGTGTGTTTGCACATGAAATGTATGTTCATGTAAAATCATTTCAAGCCAATCTCTCACTGTTTTTACATGAACATACATTTCATGTGCAAACACACCATTGCCTTGAAGTTTAACATTCAGTTCATTTAACTTTTCCATTATTTCAATGGCAACTATAAAGTCAAGCTTCCACTCTGCATCAACAATGTTAGCATTGAAGTCACATTCTATGTCCTTCATCTCTAGAAAAATTACTATTTCTTCTTTAAGATCCCATACTCTCCTTAAAACCTTTCCGAGACTCAACCATCGAACTGTACTGTGGTACAGGACATCAGAATGTTCAGTTTCTAGATCGTCTAGTGATGCTCTAACTGCCTGTGATTGAGTTCTCTTGATCAGATGAGGTTTATGACACTGACAACTGGGTCAATAACATGCTTAATTTTTAAAACAGATTTACACAAACTTTCCTGATGAATCACACAGTGAAGTGGTAATCTTCTTCTTCTTCTGCGTTCATTCTCAAATCCTCCAGATTAGCAGGATGTAGTCTGGAGAACGGAATGCGTTGTGTCATGGTTTACAGCATTGCTGCGATATCTGCGCCTTTCGGCCTGACACATCCGACTTCAGCATGGCTTTGGGTCACTGACCCTATATGGGATGGGACAGCCAATTCCATCCCATAACCTCCTTAGTTGCCTTTTACGACATGCCTGGAAGGTAAACAGTGTTGCTATTCTTTGCTCCCCTTTCGGGCACCGGCAACACATGGGCGGAGTGGTAATATTACGTGGTCAGGATATTCTGACTTAATCCTATCATTGATCAACTTTATCAGTCCTATATTTTTCAATTAAAGCACGAGCACCATCAGTTGTAATACTGGCCATCTTGTTCCACATTGACCCAGCTCTCTCAATACAGCTACTAACAGCATTGAATATATCGAGGCCAGTGGTAGTGTCTTTGATCGACTCAACACTCAGTAACTCTTCAAAGAGTTTAAAAGAATTGTTTATTCCACGTATAAAAACTAATAATTGAGTAGTATCCTGTACATCAGTACTCTCGTCCAAAGCAAGAGAGTACCACAAAAAATGCTTCCAAAAAATGGTCATATCTTCACTTATCTTTCCAATGCATCTGACCACAGTCCTTCTGGATAGTGTAATACTGTCAAATTTGTTGTTTTGTTCTGGACACAGAATGTTTGTTGCATCTAGTAAACATTCCTTAAAAAATTAACCATCAGAAAATGGCTTGTTGTATTTCACAATTTTGTGTGACAACACCAAATTGACCTCTGTTGCGGCATCTTGAATTGAAGACTATTTTGTAAATACAGTAGCAACTCCATGCATTTTCTTTTCCTTTCTTCAGATGTTAGATTGTGTCCAAAATTGGGATGTTTTGTCTGGTAATGTCTTTTTAAGTTATTTTCTTTAAAAACAGCCACTGATTTGTGACACTGCAAGAAAACAGATTTGTTACCAATTTACATAAAACAATATTTGGTAATCCATTCGTCTTTGAAAACCCGACACTCGTCTTCAATCTTACATTTTTTGGATGCACTCATTATAATAAAAATATCTTAAAATGTTGCAAAATTAACTAAAAACAAATGTGCTTCTGGCAGCGCGAATATAATTTTTTAGATTTAGACTATTTGGTTGCAATATAAATACGGAAATTTGTGAATGGAAACTACAAACGTGATGGTTATTAAAGCACACCGGGAATTCCCCAGGCACTGCACAGCTTAAATGATTGCAAATTGAGTATTTGTGCATTCCATTCATAGGATATTAGGGGGGGGGGGGTTATTTCTGACAATACATTATTGTTGTAACAATGTATTATTAATTATAACAGCTTTTAGCGATATTCTATTTTGTATGCAACATCTTTTTAATATAAACTAAGCATACATCCTGACATAATGCTTCAAAGTTAAAAAGAATTAATTATAATTTGAAAGGCAATTTTCAACCTTTATAAAATTATATTGTTCAAGTACGTATAATCATTGAGAAACATTCAGCCAATCAAATTATGTCAATTCTAGTATAGTAAATAACTCAACATTAAACACTCATAATAAACGTAGTAAAATTTCATTGACGATATATATCAATATTAATATTTAAATGATGTCAAATTGAAAAAAAATATTGTATATTTAATATATAAGAAAGTCGAATTAAAATTCCAGTGGATTTCTGCATAATATTAATAGAATAAAAATCATTTGTGACCATTGTTCGTTTATTTAAAACGTGTTTGAGGGCCACAAAATATCTAATGGCGGGCCACATGCGGCCCGTGGGCCGTAGTTTGCTCACCCCTGCTCTAACTGATATATTGTTCTCAGTACAATATTAACCCTCTAACTGATATACTGTTCTCAATAACTGATCAATATTTCTCCAATAACTTTCCCTCTGTGCCTATTCTTTTTCTTGAGTTAAAGAAATAGGAGAGCTTCTGCGATACTGGATTTGTATTGTCACCAGAAAATATCGGTATATACTGCAGGGATGACAAGTAGACCTACTGACGTTGTGGTGATTTCAGAGTGAAATCATTTTTAGCAATGAAGGGATAAATAAGAAAAACAGATGGGTTAACTGGTCAATGCAGTAAGATAGAGCAACAAGTAAACTGGTGTGTAGCAGCTAAAGGGTTAATAACATAATGTCTGTAATATTTCACATTTCCATTCCATTTGTTTATAAAACTGTTGATATGTGTCTACCATTATTACTGAGGGTATGTCATTTGTGAAGTTTTTGACTTGACATGCTGTTGACAGCTGAGATGTCATGTGTGATGCATTTGACTTAACTAATGGTGTTGACAGAGATATCATATGTGATGTTTTTGACTTGATTAAAACTGTTGACAGAAATATAATTTGTGATGTGTTTGAGTTTACTAATACTGTTGACAGAGATGTCATGAGTGATGTGTTTGATTCGACTAATGCTGTTGACAGAGATGTCATTTGTGATGTATTTTATATCCTGCCCTTACTTGTGCCATATACATTTTTTTTTTACCTTTTATCTAATATGAGATAATGTTCCAATAATTGTGTTCATGAATAAATTGTAGTCCATTCAGCCTTCCGTAGGTACAATGTAAAATGTGCTTGTTTTTGTTCCTTTGCATTAACACCAAGTCTTTTATTGTTGAGTTACATGTCTCATGATTTGTGTTAAAATTTTGCTGTTTTTATACTATTGTTATAGTTAGGCTATGGAGCTGTCCATAAATTATAGTTACCATTAATTTTACCTCTCTTCCCCGTCCCCCCTCACTAACAACTATCAAAAGTTCAAGGACCTTCTTAATTATTTTGCACACCTTGAATTCCCCTCACCTTGAATACAAATTTTGAAAGCAAAAGTATGAGAGATACAGGTTTTGTTTCAATTTTTTGTAGAAGCGTTTTTAAAAATCAAAATATCTTTTTTTTTTTCAAAGCACAGAAGCAATATGGGAATATACTGGTACTGATATCAAATATGGGAATATACCAGTACTGCTATCCAATATGGGAATATACCAGTACTGCTATCCAATATGGGAATATACCAGTACTGCTATCCAATATGGGAATATACTGGTACTGCTATCCAATATGGGAATATACCAGTACTGCTATCCAATATGGGAATATACCAGTACTTCTATCCAATATGGGAATATACCAGTACTGCTATCCAATATGGGAATATACCAGTACTGCTATCCAATATGGGAATATACCAGTACTGCTATCCAATATGGGAATATAGTGGTACTGCTATCCAATATGGGAATATAGTGGTACTGCTATCCAATATGTGAATATTTTCTGGTACTACTATCCAATATGGGAATATAGTGGTACTGCTATCCAATATGGAAGTATAGTGGTACTGCTATCCAATATGGGAATATAGTGGTACTGCTATCCAATATGGGAATATAGTGGTACTGCTATCCAATATGTGAATATTTTCTGGTACTACTATCCAATATGGGAATATAGTGGTACTGCTATCCAATATGGAAGTATAGTGGTACTGCTATCCAATATGGGAATATAGTGGTACTGTATGGGAATATAGTGGTATTGTTATCCAATATGGGAATATAGTGGTACTGCTAACCCTGTATATTTTCACTATCAAGATGGATTTGTTCAGTCGTCGCTGCTCTTACTTTTCCAGAATATCGGGTATCAATTTCTTTAGACTGCGTCCACTTAGGAACCCATTTCTTTGGTCATAAAATTGTTTCCATTTCAACTGGAAATCTAACTTTAGACCACCCAAACTAGGAAACCTGTGACCTAACTACTTAGTTCCATAGATCTTGCAATAGCTATAGGCCTATGTTCCATGGTTATTGTTCTTTAATGTGCCCACTAATTTAACCACATAGATCTCTGTCTAAATAACCGAGAACAAGTAGATAATGCTGTAGTTAACAGATCAAACATAAATATTTGTGTATCTTTCAGCACAGCACATTTGATTTCATCTTTCATTTTGTTCACTTACATAGACTATGATAATCTGTATAATTTCTATAGGGCAACCATGAATGCCAATATTTTCTGTGCAGTAAATCTCTCTCAAAATGGTGAATGCCTGCATTTTCTGTAAGCAATTTTCTCTCATAATGGTGAATGCCTACATGTACCAGAAATTAATCTCTCTTCTCATTTCTAAGTCTTATATAAGCTGAAACTGAGTACCCATACTTGCGAGTTGAATCAATTGTAGCCTTACTGTGCAATTACTCTGAAGCCTTTCATCCGAAAGAGACTGAGTCCATATGAGAGCCCTCTGATTGCAGATATATTGATTGTAACAATATTTGAGTTAATAATGTGCTCACCGTGTGACTAATATGCTGTGATGTACACAGTTAGGCTCTACCAGGGTGGTAGATAAGTCTTCAGGGGATGGGGGGGAATGTTTTTACATTGAAAAAAGCTACGCACCTTGTTTTGTGGGATTTGTAATGATTTTTGGGCGGGAAATCCATCAGTCAGGACCATGGATTCATCTGATTTTTGGGGGAAAACCTATTAGTCAGGGCAAGGGATTCATCTGATTTTTTAAGGAAAATTAATCAGTCAAGGCATGGGATCTAATTTCTTTTGGAAGGGGGGGGGGAATCCATCAGTCAGGCAAGGGATCTGATATTTGGGAGAAAATCCATCAGGGCAAGGGGTTCATCTGATTTGGGGGGGGGGAGAAATCCACATCCATGGACACAAGCCTAAGAGTGTTGGCCAGGAATACAGGAAGAGCAGCTGTACTTCTGTTTCCAGGGTGCACCACGAGGGGTTACTTTTAGGATCTTAGTTATTTGCTAACCCTTAGTCCGCACGAGAGCAATGTGAGACCCTTTGCACCCCAATGGAGGGTGTACAAAAAGGTATTCTGAACTATCCCCTTCTCTCTACAGGCTTGTATATAGTTATGTTTTTGTTTGCTTCTTCTTCTTCTTCTGCGTTCGTTCTCAAAATCCTGCAGATTAGCAGGATGTAGTCTGGAGAACGGAATGCGTTGTGTCATGGTTTACAGCATTTCTGCGATATCTGCACCATTCAGCCTGACACATCCGACTTCAGCATGGCTTTGGGTCACTGACCCTATATGGGATGGGACAGCCAACTCCATCCCATAACCTCCGTAGTCGCCTTTTACGAAATGCATGGAAGGTAAACAGTATTGCTATTCTTTGCTCCCCTTTCAAGCCCCGGCAACAAACAGGCGTTTATTTGCTGCATACCAGTACAGTATAGGCCTACATATTCAAGACAAACTGAACTACCCCCTTCTCCCTACAGTCCTGTATATAGTTATGTTTTTATTTGCTGCATACATGGACAGTATAGGCCTATATATTCAAGACAAATGGAACAAGATAATAATGTACACCAGAGTTGCCAGATTTATGTTTCTGGTGTGCCATTTATCTTTATATTTACTATTATTACCATTTTTCCATTCTGGACTGTAACTTGAGTTTATGATCACTAATGCAGTTAGGAAGGACTATTGAAGAAAGACTGTGCCTAAGAATGTATATGCTTCTACAGTCTGTAAAAAAATGTGCTAAATGAATATTATTCAGAAAATAAAAACAGATGATATATGTAGGGGATGGGTAAAGTCATTAGAGAGCGCTAAAATGTGGGCCTTACTGTACAAAAATAACGCTTATATTTGTCTGCGGACACATGGGTGTGAAGGGAATTTAATGGGCTGACAAATTAGCTAGCCTCACCACTAAACAAATGGTCAGAGTATGGACAGAGAAGACATATTCAGTGCTATTCGTGAGTCCATACAACCAGAGAATTTTGAGATACATGAGTGTGTCAATATCGAGAAAGCACAATTTGGGAGTGAGGATATGCATGACCCCTAGGGAACACTTAGCAAAGATTTCAATAAGAGCACTGAACCAATATAGAACCAGAACCACCAGTCATCATAATCTGAGGGAGTTACTGTAGCAGAGACCTGAACACCTATGGACATGTCCGGTGTGCGAAGATTATAATCAACATAACCTAATATGTAAATCAGTTTTTTTTAAATGAATTATCAGCTCCTTGTTGTAACCTTTCATGCCTTGGTTTAAAAAATAATTATGTTTATGTTTCATGAATTGAATTCATGTTTCAATACTGTTTGTCAATCATTTATATCATATGTGTTACTTACCTTCAATTATTTGAATAAAATCTTCCTTTTGTCATAAGTTGTAATTTGATTATATTGAATACCTGCATATACAATTCTATAGTGTACGCAGTTGTGGGAGCTGGGTGTTCCGTATGATGTTGGAAGGATGGCTCAGAATACACAGATGAAAGAAATAAAGTAATCTTGTCTAAAGATTTGCCATAGCTACATATTGTAAAATATAGTCATACCGGTGCCCACATGTTGTTGAAGCCCAAAGGGTAGCAAAGAATAACAACACTGTTTGCCTTCCATGCATATCATAATAGGCAGATAAGGAGGTAATGTGTGGAGTTTCTGTCCCATCCTGTATAAAGTCAAAGTGACCCAGAAGCATGCCGAAATTGGATGTACCAGGCTGAAGGACACAGATGTCTTACATAAATAACCAAAATATTGGAGGATGTCCAACAAAATGGAAAATGCTGCAGTAGCCAGACAAATAAGAGATAAATACTAAATAAAGTAAACAGGTTACTGTAGATACCAAACTATCGATATACAATAATAATAAATAACAATAAAACAGAGAATGATTATTAAAATGATTTTTGATAATTGTCTTGTTCTATGTTTTATTGTTATTTATTATTATTGTATATCGATAGTTCGGTTTCTACAGTAACCTGTTTACTTTATTTAGTATTTACCTCACAGATGTCATACCACAGATGTAAACGATGACACAACGTTTTACATTCTCCAGACTACATCCTGTTCATCTGACGAAGTCTGAAAACAAGCACACAAGAAGAAGACGAAGAAGAGAGGTTATATAAGAAGAGTATTCATACTCAGTTCCAATCATACACCTATAATAAGCTATCACAAGATTATGTCACTGATTTATCAAGTGGTACACACTTTTTATACTTCTGACACAAGGTTTTGTTTTATTCAGATCAATAATAATTTGTTTTCTAAATGTTACCAAATTGATGAGCAAGTTTGGTAATGGTATCATTAAGTTGATGATACTGTTGTTATCTGTGTGAAATCATTGATGGAATTGTATGTACAATTGTTGAAATGTGATAAACATATCAAGTGTAACAGTGATCTGTATGTTTTGGACAAGTCAGATTGCTTTTCTGTTTCTGAACCAACCTCTTAACCATCTTGATACGACTATAGGTGTGTGATCTCACCTAGCGAGTGTCATGATTTGTTTGATCTCACCTAGCAAGTGTCATGATTTGTTTGATCTCACGTAGTGTCATGATTTGTTTGATCTCACGTAGTGTCATGATTTGTTTGATCTCACCTAGCGAGTGTCATGATTTGTTTGATCTCACCTAACAAGTGTTATGATTTGTTTGATCTCACCTAGCGAGTGTCATGATTTGTTTGATCTCACCTAACAAGTGTCATGATTTGTTTGATCTCACCTAGCAAGTGACATGATTTGTTTGATCTCACCTAGCAAGTGTCATGATTTGTTTGATCTCACCTAGCAAGTGTCATGATTTGTTTGATCTCACCTAGCAAGTGTAATGATTTGTTTGATCTCACCTAGCAAGTGTAATGATTTGTTTGATCTCACCTAGCAAGTGTCATGATTTGTTTGATCTCACCTAGCAAGTGTCATGATTTGTTTGATCTCACATAGTGTCATGATTTGTTTGATCTCACCTAGCAAGTGTCATGATTTGTTTGATCTCACATAGTGTCATGATTTGTTTGATCTCACCTAGCAAGTGTCATGATTTGTTTGATCTCACCTAGCAAGTGTCATGATTTGTTTGATCTCACCTAGCAAGTGTCATGATTTGTTTGATCTCACATAGTGTCATGATTTGTTTGATCTCACCTAGCAAGTGTCATGATTTGTTTGATCTCACCTAGCAAGTGTAATGATTTGTTTGATCTCACCTAGCAAGTGTAATGATTTGTTTGATCTCACCTAGCAAGTGTAATGATTTGTTTGATCTCACCTAGCAAGTGTCATGATTTGTTTGATCTCACATAGTGTCATGATTTGTTTGATCTCACCTAGCAGGTGTAATGATTTGTTTGATCTCACCAAGCAGGTGTAATGATTTGTTTGATCTCACCTAGCAAGTGTCATGATTTGTTTGATCTCACCTAGCAGGTGTAATGATTTGTTTGATCTCACCTAGCAGGTGTAATGATTTGTTTGATCTCACCTAGCAAGTGTCATGATTTGTTTGATCTCACATAGTGTCATGATTTGTTTGATCTCACCTAGCAGGTGTCATGATTTGTTTGATCTCACCTAGCAAGTGTCATGATTTGTTTGATCTCACCTAGCAAGTGTCATGATTTGTTTGATCTCACCTAGCAGGTGTCATGATTTGTTTGATCTCACCTATTGAGTGTCATGATTTGTTTGATCTCACCTAGCAGGTGTCATGATTTGTTTGATCTCACCTAGCAAGTGTCATGATTTGTTTGATCTCACCTAGCAGGTGTCATGATTTGTTTGATCTCACCTATTGAGTGTCATGATTTGTTTGATCTCACATAGTGTCATGATTTGTTTGATCTCACCTAGCAAGTGTCATGATTTGTTTGATCTCACCTAGCAAGTGTCATGATTTGTTTGATCTCACCTAGCAGGTGTCATGATTTGTTTGATCTCACCTAGCAAGTGTCATGATTTGTTTGATCTCACCTATTGAGTGTCATGATTTGTTTGATCTCATGTAGTGTCATGATTTGTTTGATCTCACCTAGCAAGTGTCATGATTTGTTTGATCTCACCTAGCAAGTGTCATGATTTGTTTGATCTCACCTAGCAAGTGTCATGATTTGTTTGATCTCACCTAGCAAGTGTCATGATGTATATACTGCAATACATATGGCTCAGTGGTTTAACATTATCTTCATTGTGCCCTGTAGATACCCAGCCCTCATGTTACATTGAGCTGTCACAAATCTATGACTAGAAAGATTACCTCTATATTCGCACTAGGACATACGGGTGTTGAGGATAATGAACGAGCCAATACACTGACAAGCATGCCCACAGTGTCAATAGGTACATTATTAGATTGATCTAACATATAATGTTAAAGGATCTTGTCAGCTTATAATTTTTTCGGATGTGTGAATCATGGTCGCTTCTATGACTGCGTGAGATTAGTGTAAAGAACAGCCTGTAACAAGAAACATAATAGTTATACAAAGAGATTGATGATTGGTTGGTTGGTGGTTGGTTGGTTGCTGATCCAGCGGTCCATGGGCTCATGCCCTTTGACCCAAAAGAGATTGATACACCAGCATGGAAATGGAACTTTCAGCCGCTACACTCTGATTAATTAATTGAGACAGGGATGGAAGCATCTATGTACTTGCGCGATGAATGCGAATGATGACCTGCAGACAACACTCATAACTGAACTTTTGTGTTGAATTGCCTCAATCACAGCATATATATGTCTACATGTACATCTAACAGCTGGTCATTAAAGTAATTTAAGTATGTCAGTTCGTTAGTTTGTTCCTTTTGCAACAAAGATGACACATAGGGCAGTAGTAATTTCTTTCCTTGTTGAACCCCTTGTTGCAAGTTGCTGTAGCTCTAGTGTATTACTTATACCAAATATTGAACTTTCTCTGTTGATTGTTCTGTGTAGAGTTTCTTTTTTAGTTTCATTCTTTAACTACCACCTGATGTCTCTTGTAGGTGAGACAATAGTCCTACAAGATTTCCAGCAGGATGCAGTCCAGAGAATGGAAAAGCATTGTGTCACCATTTTATTAGTGACAATGACCCAACACATCCGAGTTTGGTGTATGTACTAATTGACTTATATTGAATTTATTTTGGAGAAAATGTCAAGTGTAATTGAAGTGAAATATTGGGAGTGTTGTCAGGAGACCAGATATTGATAATTCATTGGTCTAGTTTTTTGTGTGGTAATCTATGAGATTCCAAAAATGAATTCCAAGACAGAAAATGCAATACAAATGTATATAGACCTAATATTGGTTATCTTCTTTGTCATTATCTTTGAATTTCATTTTTGAAAAGATAATTACACTTCAGAATTCAGATTTCCCCAACATCTGATAGCCAACGTCAGAGTTTATACGCCACACCAATAGTCAATGCACAGTAAGAACTAGCACAGGTACATCCGCTAATTTCCAAATTCACTTGGGAGTGAGACAGGGAAGTGTACTAATCCTCCTATTATTCATAACAGACATAGTCATAGATCATATCTGCAAAGTAGCAAAGACAACAGAATAAAACAATCTAAAAGATAGCTTAAACGAATTGCTATTTGCAGACTACCAAGCACTAGTAACATCATCAGAAGAGCAACTACAAAGACAAATAGACAGGTTACATCAAACATGCCAAACCTTTAACATGAAGATAAACATAAAAAAGACCGAAGTAATGAAGATAGGAGAAACATAAAGAAACACCAAAAAAAGTTACGGAATTCACATACCTAAGAAGCAATACAACAGACGGCAAGATCAGCAAAGAAATACACAATAGATGTAGTAAAACATACTAAGCCCTAGGGCAATGACAACAATCTTCAGAAACAAAAATGTTGATTTAAATACCAAAAATAACACTATTCAAAACGATTATTATGCCAATGCTGTGCTACCAGTGCCAAACATGGACAAAGACAGCACAAGACAAACATAAACTTGTGACAGCTGAAATGATATGCTTACACAGAATCCTGACAGAGTGAGAAATGAGGACATTAGACAAAGAACCAGCACTGCCCCAATCTTGGAGTATATAAAGAGAACAGATAAAATGGTTTGCACACATCAGCAGACTACTATCAGACAGCATACCACAGCAAGCTAGGCTACACAGATACAGTGAAGGCAGACCTAGAGGCAGACCATGAAAACGATGGACCATCAAAATAAAAGATGCGACAAATTCCACAATATACTTAGCACATGTGTTGTTGTTCGTCCATGACAAGTGATGATGACCATTTGTTACATCCACTTTTGAAAATTCAATTTTAGTTATGTCCTTGATTATGAGTTCGTAGATGGCTAATGAGCCCTATTCGAGCTGTAAATGTCCTTTGACAGTTTGGACATGGAATAACGACTGTAGACGGATCTTGGTCTATCCGTGACTTTCTAGCTGCTCTCCGTTGTTGAGCTGCTGCATTTCTCTTCTTTTCACAAGATGATGCGCTCTTTTTTATTTTAGAATGCCATGTAGATCTATTTTGTGCAAGTTCTTCCCACGTATCGTGGTCTATTTCAAAGGCTTTCAGTGAGCCCTTTAACGAGTCCTTGTAGCGTTTCCTTTGGCCACCTTGAGATCGTATACCCTTCTCTAGCTCACCATAGAGAAGTATCTTTGGCAGACAATGGTCTGGCATATGCACTAAATGACCTGCCCAACAAATCTGTGTCTGCATCAGGATCGTGTCAATGCTTGGGATACCAGCTCTATCAAGGACAGTGGTATCTGGAATCTTGTCTTGCCATCTGATGTTCATAACTTTTCTGAGACAATTTGTATGAAAATGATTTAGTTTTTTCACATGACGTCTATACACAGTCCATGTTTCACTGGCGTATAGCAGCACTGGAAGTACCACTGCTCTGTAAACTTTCAGCTTAGTCTGTAGGTTAATGCCATTTCTACGCCAAACATTTGCGTACACTCTGCCGAAAGTACTGCTTGCTTTGGCGATACTTAGCACATATAGAAAAGACCAAAGAACAAGAGCCATCTCCAGACAATTCGTTTACCCCTGACACTGAAGGCAACAAAGGGTTTAGCGAATAGATAAATAGAATTCAGATAAGAGTATCTTTATCTGTAGAATGAATTCTCACAAGTTTTGTCTTTTTATCATGTACTTATGTTTGTTTTGTTGAAGTCTAGGAATGAAATAAAGATAATAAATACTGTTTGGAAAACGAAACACAAAGGTGATACTTTATTTTATAGTATCTGTGCAATATGTTGTCTGATTTCTTTCTTGAAGTGAATTTAGTCTTAACTTTTTAATTGTTTTTGTTTCCAGCTTTCCTCAGTGTTGTATTAACTTTCTGCAGTGTTATTTCAACATTTCTCAATTATATTTCAGAATTCCTCTCATGCTATCCCAGCTTTCTTTCATGCTATTTCAGAATTACTCTCATGCTGTCCCAGCTTCCTTTCATGCTATATTAGAATTCCTCTCATGTTGTCTCAGCTTCCTTTCTTCTTCTAGGTACGTTCTCAAACTCCTGCAGATTAGCAGGATCTAGTCCAGAGAACAAAATGTGTTGTGCCATGGTTTACAGTTTGACTGCGATATCTGCACCCTTCATCCTGACATGTCCAACTTCACTCAGATATTCTTTCATGTCGCTTTCATTACAATTCACCTTAGTTGAACTTGCTTACTGGCCTCCTTGGAATTTTTAAAGCATTTTTGGGACCATGCTTTGCTTTCCCTCTGTGACCCCTTCTTACTTAACCATATTGCAATAATGTAACCTGTTACATGTACCATTATTGTGACATGTCTAGTGGCATCTGACCCCTCTGGTTTACTAACTCTAGCAGTAGCTTAACCTTTAGTAAGCCAGATTACAATTACACATTCTTAACCCTGTCACTGGATTCTTTTTTTACAATTTGTGTTATCGTTGGTGGCTGTTTTGAAATCGCGATTAACTTTTTTTTTAGTGATTTGTAAATAACACTAGAAAACTTCTAAAAAACAAACAAAGAGGTTCTAAAAACAATTAATATGAAGAAAGAATTACTAAGAAAAATAAATATCAGGAAATACAATTTTTTGGACACATTCAAAGACATGACACCTTATTGAAGACCTTACTTGGGGGTAACGTCAAAGGGAAGCGAGCAAGAGGTAGGCAGAGATACAAGTGGAAGAGTAACATCACACTATGGACAGGCTACAGTCTAGCAGAGTGCACCACCAAGACAGACAGGAGATGTTGGAGATAGTTTCAGCCAACCTTTGTTGCGGAGACGGCATTTGATGATGATGAAATAACACTGGTCAACGGATACCCAGCCATAACGATGTAAAACATCACAGGTAAACGTATTGAGAAGTTTATTGCATGTCACTTAGATCGAGACCTAGAAGAGAGTCCCGCATTTTTCCGGGCACGCTCGGGGGCTACATAGGCCTACGTAAGAAAGAAGCATGGCGCAACGCCGCTGTTTTCACCTACGACCTATTCGAGGGCTTCCATGCAGGTCTAGAAACGTGTGCTTTCCGTGATTGAGTTGAGGACGCGTATAACAGAGTGCTGTTCGAGTACCTCATCAATATGCTCTTGCTCTTTAATGTTGACCCTTTCGTCGTCAGATAGATACCAGCGGTGTTACTCGAGAGGAAGGTGGCCCTCAGGTGCGGTTGTTGGACACCTAAACCCATAACAATACGCCCAGGCCTTCCACGGGAATCTCCCCTCTCACCTGTATTATTCAATGTCTACATCGTGGCAATAACACAGCAGCAGCTCGACGGACGAGGTAGAATGTTGCCTTTTGTGAACGATATCCTGATATACAGACAGGGAAGGGGCATAACAGAAACTGCCGGATCAATGGAGAATGAGCTAGACCTATCGCATCCTGGTGTGATGATTTCGGGGCACTGATCAACCAAGAGAAGGCTGCGGTGACATGGTTCTCTCTTAATAATCACATGGTAAAGTCTGCGACACCGACGGTGGAGATGAGAGGGTACGATGTAATCAGGACCTCATCCTTACAATACCTGGGCGAACGATTTGATCGTAGTCTGTAGAACATGTTGATCATGCTATTGTAATGACCAACAAAGGTCTTTCAGATCTGAGAGTGATGACAGGGGGTGATATTAAACAATCATAGCAGTGGTTAATCATTCTAAGGCATTCGTAACGTGGGTTTCCTTGAATAATCACATGGTAAAGACACCCATGCCACAAGTTTCGTTGTCCGGGAAAAGTTTAGAAAGAACCAGCACAATGAGATATATGGGTGTTTTTTTTTTTTTTTTTTTACAGAATTCTGGGTTTCAGGGAACATGTTGACCACGTTATCATAAGGGCAGGCAAAAGCAATGAAGGTTATGGCTGCTGCGCATTGTGAGCAGAAGTTGTTATTTCTTTTGTACCAGGGTTTGGTGGTGGCTGTGGTGGAATATGCACTGGCAATTCTGACTCTTAGCCAAACTCAGATCGAAAGACTGGATAGAATCCAGAATGCATATCATACTTGGGTGCACAAGAGACACATCGACAGGAGCTATGCGATACATACTTGACTGCCCAACAGCTGAGCACAGATTACAGTATTGCCGTGCACTGGCGTACCTTCAAATACATGCAGATAAGGAACACCCGTTGCATTCCGAAATACAGAAAGTTAAAGGCAGCAGACTCAAGAGAGGGAGGTCATGGGATGGGACGTGCTGAGGATGTCATACAAAGCATGTGCAGATTACAGGATGTGGCAGCAGTTGCTGAATGGATAGTCTACCCACAGATTTCGAAACTTGTTTGAGAGTAGTAATATCACTTAGCAGGGAATGCAGAGAATGGTGTCCCACAGCTGTGGAGAAAGAAGTGAAGGCGTTGGTCAGTGAGAATACTAAAGAGGGGGATGCGATTATATACACTGATGGATCTGTGATTATACATGTTCGTAGTGCTTGGGCCTTCACAGCTCAGTGCGCAGGTAAAACGACCAGGGAGGAGAGTGGTTCCTTTACGGTCACTAAGAGTAGTATGACCATTGAGACTATGGCGGTGGCCAGGACATTTGAGTAGGTCAATCCTTATATACCTACTAAATCTGGAAAAAAAATTCCATTAATATAACACGATCATATCTCTATAACCAACCAAATTAACGTTTAATTTAACAATAACATTTTACAACAGATAGGATATAACAAATCATAAAATATAGAAAAATATAAATACACTGACAACAAAATTCGAAGCTATACTGTACCATATTATTTTGGATCATAATGTTAATAATATATCACATGAGAAAACAAGGGCGGATAACGTCAAGTTTTGTAAGCTTTAATCAAGATGGCGGATGTAGACCACTGGATTGAAATTGCAAAACAGTGCAAGTATCTCCCAGAAAATGATTTAAAGGTAACGTTTTTTTAAAAAAATCCTATGATTCATATTTACTCAATCATCAGGTAGTTTATACTCCAGCGGACATTCTTACAGAAAATTGACTCAAGGCCTCATACGTAGATGGTCACGGTTGTGGTTTTCGTTTTGTGGTTAGACCCAGTTTCAATCAAAGTCAAGGCTTCCGAAACTTTGAATTTAAAATTTCACTCATGAAGAAAATTGACAGTTTTGTTAATAAACACTTAATAAAAATAAAACAGTGATATTATCTATTAGCGAGAAGCTAAAATATCACTACCTAATGTAAAAACTAGAGCAAATGTGACACACAGGCCATCCTTTTTTGAAGTTTTTGTATTGTAGGCTACTTTTTCATTTTCACTAGGCCCAAGTCAAGTCCATCAAATTTTGATTTTTGAATCTTCGGCATTCCATTTTGGCTCATAGTAATCTTAGACTTCTAAGTAAAGTTGCTTACTTATTAGGCCTAAGTTAAGAATAAGACAGAGTATAAAGATTAAACTTACAATAACTTACAATTAGCCTTGTTGATAATTGCCTGCCTGCTGTCATAAATTTAAGTTTTAACTTAGAAAGCAGGAACAGATTTGTTGTTATTTTGTAGTTTACTGAAGCAAGGATGTAATGGCGCATTTCACGTTCAAGTAACTGTTGTGACCTTTGGCCTGGATTCATGGGGTTTCCTAACCTTTGACGGAAGTCGGTTGTGGAATGTGATCTCGAGGTGAAGTGTTGGGCGGGTAGTTGGGTAAGATGGCGGTTAGGTGAAAATAAAAAAAGGGGGGGGTTAAGGGGGGAGGCGAAGCCCACCCCCTTATATTACATTCAGCAAAATAATTCATTTCCATCACAATTAGAAAAAAATAACCCCAAAAAAAAAAAAAAAAACTTTCCTTCCGGAAGAGGGGGTGCTACATAACCAAATACTACTTCAGGAAAAGGGGGACATTTTGAAAATAGCCCGCGCGTTCATTAGAAGAATACTGTAGTGCACGACAAATGATCTGACATATTCCATAAACTTACGTACTGGTGAAATAAGTGAATATTTGGTGCCCGTTTATGCTATCATTATCAATACACATTGATAGAGACTGATAGCAGAATTGACGGATTCAATGGTTACAACGGATTTGGCAGGAGTCGGCAGATATTTTCTTGGAGTTCTTGTGTGAAATAAAGCATGGATTTATCAGCCAAGATGAATGAGGTACGTATTTAATCTAATTAACAATGTTTATATTTTGGACTAAAAGACTATGGATTTTGCCGTATTCCGTGCAAAATGAATGAAATGGTTGGCTCTACCATTCACAAAGCCATGTCCGCGCAAAAACTCTCCTTTTTTCTTCCGCGGTGTGGCGTCACGGCATCCATTAATTTCATTGGCAGTGCGCGGAAATCCATGACGTCTGGTAGTCCGGAATATAAACATTGCGCTTTTTATAGCACGGTGGTTACTTGAACGAGAAATTTACTGATGTAATTACCATGAAGTGATAGGCTCAGTTATCTGTCGAGTTGACTGAAGAAAAGATGTAATAACCATGTAGTGTCAAGTGATAGGCTCTGTCAAGTGATAATCTTGTGTTGCTTTATCAACAGAAACTCTGTGATATGGTGTGTGAGCTTCTGTTGGAGGAATCTAATGTCCAACCAGTTCAAACACCTGTAACAGTTTGTGGAGACATCCATGGTCAGGTAAATATTGCATCTGATCAGTGTATGTGGGTCAGACAGATCTCATGTATTCCTACTATCTGTAGTTGTAATATGATGTTTCCACTAACATTGGCTGTGAGGAGGATGTGGTATGATTTTCTGCTTTCTTTCCAAATCATTATTCTTGTGCTACTGCATTGAAGCTTAGGGCAGCGACTTCTCTTGCATCGAAATATGAAGCAAAGCAGAAGCAGGTAGACCAAAAATTATAAGAACAGTGCAGTGGTTATTGATTGAAATAAAACACCGTTGGGAACTGAACATGTTTGTACAGTAACACTGCACAAACACTAATAGCACTTCTTATTTTTCTGCATTTGTTCTCTTACTCCCTCAGATTAGCAGGATCTAGTCCAGAGGACATAATGTGTTGTGTCATGGTTTACAGCTTGGCTGTTATACCTGTGCCTTTCTGCTTGTGGCATGGCTTCTAGGTCACTTTGTGACAGTAATTCTCATTCATCCATCCTAGTGGAACCCTTCATACAATCATTTTTCACTGACCCCTTACATGTACCCTTTATTACACATATAAACGAGATCTTGACATCTGCACCTCTTTCTGTAAAAAAATAAAGCAGTGTGATACAATAGCATGAGAATGTCTTGTTGTACATGAGAATTTCTTGTTGTACGTGAGAATTTCTTGTTGTACGTGAGAATTTCTTGTTGTACGTGAGAATTTCTTGTTGTACGTGATAATGTCTTGTTGTACGTGAGAATGTCTTGTACATGAGAATTTCTTGTTGTACGTGAGAATTTCTTGTTGTACATGAGAGTTTCTTGTTGACAGGGTAGCCAACTCCATCCTCACAACCTCCTTATTCACCTCTTACAACATACATGGCAAATGTTGTTTTTGTTGTTAGTCCATCACAAGTGATGTTCACCATTTGTTACATCTATTTTTGAAATTCAGTTAGAGTTACTAGTCTGTCCTTGACTAAAAGTTCGAAGATGGCTAATAAGCCCTATTCTTGTCAGTAAATGTCTTTGGACAGTTCTGGAATGGGAAGACCACTAGATGGTTTTTGATCTACTAATGATGTTCTAGCTACTCTCCACTGTTGAGCTGCCAAATTTCTCATTTCACAAAATGCTGCACCATTTTTGACTAAAGTGCGATATATAGCTCCATTTTGTGTAAAATTATTCCAAGCATCTTTGTCTATTTCAAAGACTCAGTGAGGTCTTTAATGAGTCCTAGTAGAGATTCTTTTAGCCACCTTGAAGACGACAAACGCCACGCTGCATGGACTGTAAGAAGAAATGATTGACAGTATGTGAGGCAGAAAGATGTGGACAGACATGATGTTGTTGTTTGTCCATCACATGATGATGATAACCATTTGTTACATCCACTTATGAAATTCAGTTAGAGTTACTAGTCTGTCCTTGACTATAAGTTCATAGATGGCTAATAAAACCTATTCTGGCCGTCAATGTCCTTGGACAGTTAATATATGGGTAACTATCACATCTTCTTGATTAGAAACTTGCCTCACAGCATATGGGGCATTCCCATAAGTGCTCCGCCCTCTGTTCCAGCAGCCATTCAACTCGATGGTGTTTCGAGTACAATGACGCCTGAACAGACAGACGTCGACATCAAGGCACAACTCTGGCCCTTGTGATAATTTCTTTGTTGTTCTGCCTACCCACACTGTGCCCGCAGTAACTATCACATTTATTTGTTCATTACATTTTATTGTTTTTCATGCCATGCTCATCTTCACTTGCAAAGGAGGAACATCAATGACTACATTGCTAAACTGCCTTCCTTTCATATTTATTCTATGGGGTGTTTGATAACAAAATTAGTTTCAGTTCCATATTCAACCAATATCATGAAGTGTTTATGTTGATATTGCAGTTTTACGACTTGATGGAGCTGTTCCGAACTGGTGGTGAAATGCCAGACACCAACTATGTATTCATGGTATGTATTGTTTAGTTGCTAGAAATCAGACACACTTATTGTTTAGTTAGTAGAAACCAGAGACACTTATTGTTTAGTTAATAGAAACCAGACACACTTATTGTTTAGTTAGTAGAAACCTGACACACTTATTTTGCTGTGAAAACTAAGAACGTCTTGTTGAATATAATAAATCTATGTTTGTTTTGTTACTCACCAAAGACTTGAGTGGCATGTCACCTCTCCCAAATTCTCCTCTTCCCCCCCCCCCCCCCCCACATTTTATCTACGAGCCTGAGCCAGGAGTGTAGCATATAATTCTGGGCCAACTAGTTCATCATTGTTCTGTCAGATCTGTTGACCCATCTGCAGTAATAGTACATTTAGTATTCCTCGACACCTAGGACTTTGCCACAGAAGGACAAAGATTCAATTCCTGCTGTCCTACATCACTTTGCCATCCATGGGGATCATTTGACAGAAGACAAAAGTAAGAAATTCAGACACAGCTTACATTAATTTCTAAACAAGCATGGAAATGTGTTAAAAAATTATTTATTAAAGAAATATATATATATATATATATATTTTATGTATCAAGTAAATACTTTATAAATTGCTTTATTCTGTTAATAAAATATGTTACAAAATATCTTTGTCATTTTTTTCCAGGGTGATTTTGTAGACCGGGGTTATTTCAGCTTGGAAACATTCACACTCTTAATGACACTGAAAGCAAAGTAAGATTTTGTAGTGTTGTGGCAAACCTGTATAAACTGAGCAGAAATATTTATATATCACAAAGCATCTGTATAGAGCTTTTGTCCCCGGACACGCGGGACACCACAGTGTCATGGTACCTGGGAAATTATCGGATAGTCTGTGCCATGTTCATTGTAAAGCTGATCAACCTGTCTTTTATGTAAGTTCAATTGTCCATACTGGGGACAGTTCTGCAGAATATGTTCAGAGGTCTGTTCCACAAGTGCAGAGTGCATGTGTCCTGTCCTCGGGAGAAGTATTATGACCATTCCCTGCCAATTTAGTTAACAGCAAGCCTCTTTTATCGCGTTATCTTCACTTCTGATGGTTTGTATAGCTCTCATTTCTTGATATGAGAACTGTATTTCAGTGGGTACCATCACACTGTGGTGTACCGGGAAATGAGCAAGCTTATGAATTGTCCAAAGAGGGAGGAGAGTACATGCAGGAAGACAATGAGATACCACATTGTGAGGTTATCCACTGAAATACATTTCTGCTCTATTTTGCTTGCTATGTTGTTTATTTTGACTTCTAGATATTGTAGTTTAACACCCTTGAGTTTATGCAGAACAGATAGTGCATCTGTGAAGATGACCTCTTGTTGACAGAGACAGTGTCAAGTATCACGAGGACGGAGTGTTATTTTGCTTGAAGCTCAGCATTGTAGTTGGAGCAGAACTTTCCTGTATGGATGGACTTTGTTTCAGGGCAATGGTCAGGATATGTTATAAAGCTGTCAGCCCCTTCATTTCTAATTGCGATTGTAACTGATCCATTTGGAAGTGTGTATATCCACGATTGTAACTGATCCATTTGGGAGTGTGTATATCTACAATTATAACTGATCCATTTGAAAGTGCATATATCCACAATAGCAGAACTAAAAGTAAGGCTGGAGATGGCTTTAGCGTCCTTGTCAAGGTTAACTGTGATTTGGAAAAGTAACATCAGTGTTGGGTGAAAATCAAACTGTATAAGTCGCTGGTGCTTTCTGTTGTGTTGTATGGTTGTGAGTTATACACTCACTGTGGACATGGAGAGAAGATTACAGGCTTTCGAGTACAAATGCTACAGACGAATTCTACAAATTTCCTATAGGGAACATAAGACCAATGTGTACATACGAAATAAAGTAGAGATGTGTGCAGGTGTTTGGAGCCATTGCTTTCATTAGTGAAACGACGAAAACTAGCATGGTTCGGACATGTGTGCAGGCGCGATTCCTTGTCAAAAACAATACTGCAGGGAACTATCGAGGGTGAAAGAAGTAGAGGAGGGAAATTAAAGGCATGGACAGACAACATCAAGGAATGGACAGGGTAAGATATTTCCACACTCATCCGCATCGCTGAGGATAGAATTCGCTGTAGGACTCTGTGTGCTGAGGCATCCAATGTGGTACCCCTATGACTCTGAAGCATTGCGGGTTTATTGATTGATTTGATTGATATCCACGATTGTAACTGATTCATTTGTAAGTGCATATATCCACGATTGCTCAGGAAATTCTATGTGGATCGTGCTCATTGTAGCAGTTAGCTTTTGAAGATCATTTTTTTCTTTGAGACTGCTGATTGATGTGTTTATTTGTAGGAAATCATTAGTTTGCTCCCATGGTACAGAGAGTAAAATCAAGTCATATATAACCTGAGTACAATCAAATCAATCCCCTTTTTTTTCACCTGTTTTTGTACATTTGTGTATATTTTTTCATGATGTATGTTATTTATGCAGATGGCCCGACAAGATTATGTTGTTGAGAGGTAACCATGAGAGCCGTCAGATTACACAGATTTATGGCTTTTATGGTATGTTTATACGAGTGTCATTGGATATTGTTATGTTTATAGTATTTTTATTTACCAATTATTATTTCATGTATACTATAGAGTTTCTCATTTACCAATCATTATTCCATGAAAACGTTCCAATATCCGATTTTAAACACAGTTGTCGAATTAAATAAGGTCGAACGAATCATGATATAAATATGGAAATCCTTGAATCCATTTCAGTAACACTAATATTTAATTTTTATGATATTAATGTGTTAAATTAATGAACTGTTACAAGAACTATTACAAGAGAACGTTTCACCATCGGTATCAGAAACAATGAAGACCTAAAGCAAGTTGCAATGAAACAAGAGACATGGAAATCAATGACATCCGCCCTATGTGCCGTCTTTGGCCCTAGAGGAATAACTAACTAATATCATGAATACCAAAATAGATTCTCTCGTATCAATAGTTACTATGATTAACTACGAATGTGATTCTCATTGTTGTTCATTGTTTCAGATGAGTGTCAGACCAAGTATGGAAATGCCAATGCCTGGAGATACTGCTGTCGTGTCTTTGATCTCCTGACTATTGCAGCTGTAAGTATCTCTCCATTGAAGCAGGGGTATCACTTCAGTTGTGAATAATTTATACTGTTAAACAAAATAATTCTCTGAACTTAAACTGTACCAGAGTTTGAACATACATTTATGCATTCACCTTCCAGTTGCCAGGACCACAGTTTTAACATACATTTATGCATTCACCCACAAGTTGCTAGGACCACAGTTTGAACATACATTTATGCATTCACCCACAAGTTGCTAGGACCACAGTTTGAACATACATTTATGCATTCACCCACAAGTTGCTAGGACCACAGTTTGAACATACATTTATGCATTCACCCACAAGTTGCTAGGACCACAGTTTGAACATACATTTATGCATTCACCCACAAGTTGCTAGGACCACAGTTTGAACATACATTTATGCATTCACCCACAAGTTGCTAGGACCCAAAATGGGAGTAAAGATTAGCATCACTGTGACCTGCAGTTTGTGTCATATGAGGGGACACAGCAGAATTGTTTGGGGGGGGGGGTGTAGTTGCCTTTCCCGTCCTATATATCAAAGAGACCCAAAAACGATACTGAAGTCAGATGTGTTAGGCCGTATGGGGCAGATGTCGCAAGTAAATCATCACACAGCTCATTCAGTTCTCTAGACAACATTTTGCTAATCTGCAGGAGTTTGAAACTGAATACAGAAGATCCAGCAGAAGACAGATGTTTCTGGCCATTGGTGCAAAAAAAAAATGGAGACATATCTCCATTCTCTGAACTACATTCTGCAGAAAATCTGGTTGAACCATTGTCCTTCTGCAAGATAGATCCAGCGGGAGTTTGAGAATGAACACTGAAGAAGAATTCAGGAGATATATTTTCATGATTGATATCTGTGGGCTAACCACTCTGCAACAACACCTCATGACTAGTGTAATGTACAAAAAATAACTGGCAGTTGTTGAAAATTCCAACCAAGAAAAAAATATATATCATCACGAGAGAGAGAAATGATTCATCTGGGTCCTTTGCCATTGATAAAGTGCTTGTGCTCTGCTGCTTAGTTCTTTCTATGTAAGATTGAAATCAGATTATATATGGATATCAACTAAAGTGCTCATGTGTAGCAACCAGTGCCATTGTCTTCTTTCCAGGCATGTCATAAGAGTAACTGAGGAAAGTTGGGAAATAGGAACGTGATGTTGATTCCAACATTGAAACAGTTGTTAAAGGAAATTTAGTCATTAGTGCAGAGCATGCACGTGATGATGATACTAACATTGAAAAGCAGTTATAAAATCTAATCATAAATGCTGAGCATGGCACATGATAATGATGACACTCAAGCTTGTTTTTGTCTGCATGCTTTTTGAAAGAATAGACTTCATCTCTTGTTATTTCTCTTCTGACAGATCATTGATGAAGTAATACTCTGTGTACATGGTGGACTGTCTCCTGACATTAAGACTATTGATCAGATTCGAACAATTGAAAGAAATCAAGAGATTCCACACAAAGGGGCCTTTTGCGGTAAGTACATATCCCGACTAGGTTCAAGTTATACTAACTGCATAGCTAGCATGTCTAGTATCTGTACACAATTATGTTATAGTATGTACACCTCTTGTACAAGTTGTTGTGGATATCCTAATGATACTCTTGTCCGCACAATGCCATTCTTATAAACCGCAGGTCTTCTGAAGTTGACTTGGTGATCCATGCAGTAAGTTTGTAAGTGTCTGTGAAAGTATTTTCCTGGCAGTTGAAAGGTAAGGGCAGTCAATAAGGGGATGTTCCACTGTTTCATTTGGATGAAGCAGTGACTATAGATGGGTATTTGCTGAGGTCTGATACTGTTGAAGTGGCTATTGATGTGCATGTCCTGTTCAAAACTGAAAGATTAGAGATTGATTTCTCCTGCAGAGTTTGTTTATGTTGTCCTTTGGTTATTTCATTTCACTATTCTATTTATGTCATTTGACTATACTTTTTGACCAGTCAGCCCATATGGTCATCTGTTCAGCCAGAGTTTCCTGGTGTTGTTTATAATAAACTAACTACTCTTGTTCTTGATTAGAAACTGGCCTCACAGCATGTGGGGCATTCCCATAAGTGCTCCGTCCTCTGTTCCAGCAGCCATTTGACTCGATGGTGTTTCTAGTCCAATGCTGCCTAAACAGACTTTGACATCAGGGTACAATTCTGGCGCTTGCGACAGGTTTCTTTGTTGTTCCCCCCACCCACGCCATGCCCGTAACTAGTTCAAGCACAACGTCGACCTGTCAGAACCACATGGTAACTGTTATCGAATGTTACGACTACGGAATTGTATAGATGACGTGCCATGAAGCTTCTATAAGAAGATAACCTCATTATAAAGGCATGTCATCTACTAAGGTTTTCTACTAAGGCATGATTGGTTTGTCTAGTGGGCCATTGGTGAGACCCACAGATGCAACCGCATGCGCAAAACTAACTACTCCCATACTACAAGGTCTTTGCTTTTGTTGTTTTGAGGCACCTCTTTTTGCAAGTCTGTCTGCTGTTTCATTTCCTGCTAGATCACTGTGTAAGAGGATATCTTGTTTTTTAAATGATGATTCACCTATTGCATCTATTAGAATATATAAAACGTGCAAAATGGCAACGTCAATAATCTTATCTAATAGATGATTTGTATACTAAGTTTTAACCTTTAGCACGCTGTCGACGATTGAAAGTCACAGTGTGTGTGTCTACCCCTAAAATTCTGTCGGCATTACCTATTGCCCATTGCTATGCACTGCTTTTGTAATATGGAATCACATGATTTTTAATGTCATGTGACCAAGTATTCACATAATTCTAAGTTAGGACTACGTCATAACATTCACGCTCATTCCCTTACAACGTAAGTTGAAGACAGATAAGTCGTGTTTAATTTCTACTCCGTCTTTTCCAATCGGAAGAAATCTTGAATTGACACTTAGTTCATTTAATTTTGATGGAATTGGATTCCTATAATAAGGAATGCTTGTGGTTTACATTTTTTAAAAAGAAAATCATATATTACATATAACATTAGATCCGGATGCAAGTCCAGAGGAAGACCTAGAACACGATGGATAGATAAACACAACACTGAACAAATATGGATTCAACGCAGTCAAGGTGGCACATCTGGTCTTGGATAGACAGCCAAAGCTGTCATCACCCCTATGTTTAATGGAAAGTATGGATATTCATACCATCATCCACCTGGAAATAGATGATAGACAATATAACAAAAATATTATTAGCGTGATAGTTTCGGAGAATAGACCCAGACATTTCGCCGCATTATAAACAGCATTGAATATAATTTTGTTGTGCGTGGGACTTTATTACTTCTAATCCTAATCTTGAACGAAGTGACATGATTACTACATGTTTTATTTATTTTGCATGCAATATTATGTTGGTTTATTTATGAAACAATATAAATACAATAAGACCTCTGTATGTAGAAAAACTGTATCAGGGTTGCCACATATAGGAAAAGTATAAACATTTTTGTTTCATGTTTATTTTCACATTTCGTCATCACAACTTTCTCACACCTCTCGTAACATATATAACAAACAAAACTAATACAAATATATGTAGTATTTAATTCTTTATTTACATGTAAAACAATCGGAAAAAAAACCAAATGTATTGCTTTTTCCAAACACCAACCAAAAATAACACAATTTAAAAAAAGAAGAATTAAGTGGAATACAGAAAAATTGTGTTATATTAATTCAGCATTCTAATGGTTAAGTGTAGGGGTGGGAGCTTTTAGTTTACATTCCAAGGCCAGATGTGTTGCCTTGGTTTGCATGTTGTTGCATAATGGAGGAACACAGAAACAAAAAAGCAAAGTTTTTCAAACATGACATGACACTACCAAAATGCTTTCTTTGACAGACTTAGTTTGGTCAGATCCTGAAGATGTAGACACATGGGCTATGAGTCCAAGAGGAGCTGGCTGGTTGTTTGGAGCCAAAGTTACTAATGAGGTAATTATACTCTTATCAGATAGGACCTGGTACCCACTTCAAAGTGGTATGTGTTAGATCTTACAGATTGTCTTTGTTTCCTAGGAGCTGTGGTATCGTAGCGTCTAAGACACTTGCCCGACGACTAGGTGATTCATCACACATGGTTTTTACAAAAAACAAAATTGCCTGTGGTCACAGATCCATCAGTGTAAATAATCACATCCCCTCTTTGGCAATCCCACTGACCAAAGCCCACACCTCCCGCTCCACAGCCACAGGATAGCACTCTCTACACTCCCAGCCAAGTGTCATCACCACTCTCAAAGAAGCAGTAAAACCTGTGGGCAGACCCATCCACTCCGCACACGCTGCCACATCTTGCAATCCGCACACGCCCTGCATGACATCCCCAGCACGTCCCACCCACGATCACCCTCCCTCAAGTCTGCCACCCCAACTTTCTGCATCTCTGATTGCAACAGATGTTCCCTATCTTTATGCATCCGAAGACACGCCCCGTGAATGGCAATACTGCAATCCATGCTGTGCCGTAGGATGGTCGAGAAAGGACCTCATAGCTCCCATCAACGTGTCTCCCATGTACCCAAGAATGATGCGCACCTCTGCACTCCATCCAGTTCCTCGATCCGAGTCTGGCCAAGAGTCAGAACCGCCAGTGCACACTCCACCACAGCTACCACCAAACCATGGCACAAAAGAAACAACAACCTATGCCCATTCTGCGTAGCAGCCACAATCTTCACTGCCACCAAGGTGGCTGTATATATTGAATTGTACTAAAATTCTTCTTCTTCTTCTTTCGTTCACTTGAAACATGTCTATATCTGTAATTCTGTCTCCTTAATAAAACTCACTGTCTTTTGTAGTTCATACAGTGTCCCATAGAGTTTTGATTCCAGTGTTGTTTCCTCTGGCCAATATGTCTGCCTCAGTGTTTCATGCTCAGAACACTCTTGAAGTATATGTTTGGCACTCTGTGCTGCCTGTCCACATGTACACATGGCTGTGTTGCCAATCTTGAACTTTGTATACATGTGACTGCGGAGTCGGTTGTGTCCTGTTCTGAGACGTAGAATTATAACTTGTTCTGGTCTGTTCATAATATGATAGTCATCTTGTGTTGGTGTTTGTGGCTTTCTTTGTACTAAAATAAATTACAACTGCTTATTGAAATGACAAATGCTGACCACATCATCCTTAGGTACACAGTTCGGCCGTGCACCATATTCCCCAATATACACCTTAGCTATATAAAAAAAAAAAATGGAGGACGTGACTCGTTTACTTAGACCACTTCTCTCACTTAGGCCATGTGACATGATTACATGACCTACCACACATTGCATTATTTTAATATTTGACATGTCTGACTTATTTCAATAGTTCAAGCTTGACTTATTTCATGTTTCTTAACTTATTTTGAGCCCTTTTCTGTTGCCATTATACAGGTATGTCTCACAAAATGTATCTCTGTGTATTGAAATAATACAGCTTCACGTGATGTTTTTAATTGTTTCAGTTCATGAACATCAATGATCTCAAGTTGATCTGTCGTGCACATCAGCTGGTAAATGAAGGTTAGTAGAATATTCGGTTGTACTTGTATGTTTCTGAACTGAATAAATGATCAGACCAGTCTCCGTAAGTTACATGAGTGCGGTAAAATAACTTTATATGTCACAAACACACGAGCTTGTATGATTTTTGTCTGTTGTGATTTATTAGCAATTTATATTTGCTTAGTTAATTGTACGGCCCCTGACAAAAATGAAATGAAATGTTTGAGGAAAGCTAAATGTCACCAGAAGAGACAGACATCTCAAGTCAAGACTACATCGACAGATGGCAAATCAGGTTGTTTGGCCACATCACAACACTTAGAGGAGAAATAACGATAGATTACTGGAATGAGATTGGATGGGTGGATATAGATAGACTGATGGATTGGATAGGATGGATGGATAGTGAATTGTACAAAAATAAGGGACAATAAATGACAGCTGCTTACTGAAATGACAAATTTGTGTGTAAAATCTGATATCAAATAAATGATTATCAAATTGATTATCAAATAAATGATAAATTTGTGTGTAAAATCTGTGATATAAAATAAATGACATGCATCTTCTGCAGTCAGAACATTAGACATGAAATTGACATATTGTTTATTGACGAAATTGACATATTGTTTATTGACGAAATTGACATATTAACATTATATTCTTTGTCTTTTTACAGGCTATAAATTCATGTTTGATGAGAAACTTGTAACAGTGTGGTCAGCTCCCAACTACTGTTACAGATGTGGTAATATTGCAGCTGTCCTATCCTTTTCTGATGCAGATCACAAAGAAGCCAAACTCTTCCGGGCTGTCCCAGACAGTGAAAGGGTTATACCTCCCAGGAACCAAACTCCATATTTCTTGTAAAATGTCGTTGCTACACAAAGTTTGTTGACCTTTGTTGAGATGAATTTTGTATATTCTTAGATATAACATTCAGTAATTTCCCTAACTTGAAGACAAGCTGCTTGAATGAAGAAAGAGTGTGGTCTGTTAAATAGGGAGTGTGTCAGTAGTTGTGAAGATAGTGGTATGAATGTTTACATGTTCAAATACAGGGATAGATTTGGTTCAGTTAAATGTACCTTTTATGGCAAAGTACGCTCTTTTAAACCAACGGATGTTAGTCCAATTTGATTTAATCAGAGCTTTTAACCATCAAAAAGTAATGGATGTTGCAGTTCTGATAATCCAATCATCATGACCTCCGATTTCTCAGCTAAAACCAAGAAGGAGAAGATCTTGAAGAGTATGGCTATATTAGGTATCTAGTTTATTTGTTCCTTTCGTGGCACAGGTGGAACATAGGGTAGATGTTTTGATTCTCCATGTGTTGCAGTCCTCAGCCTGCAATTCTAGTTATTTTATTGACTTGCAGTGGGGCTGAGAAAAAAAATACTTAAAATAGTCTTTCCAAGATGACCTCAATCTATGTCTCCTGAAATTGAGGAAAGAAAGAGAACATGCCTTGATGGTTCTGTTTGCCGTGGAAAGAGAGAAGGAAAGCATTGAATGAGTCTGTGTCCAAGACCTGTGGAAAGAGAAGAAAATTCTTGAATGATTCTTTCCTTGACCTAGGGAAGGATTCATGACAGGTTTCCTGAAGATTTATTTTTAGTGATCAGGTAATCTAGGCAAGAACAGAACACAGAAGTTGGAAAATATTTGAAACTTGCAAGTCATTTTTTTGTGTTTGATATCCAACAGTAATGTAAGATGTCTATCTCACCTCAGCTGTAAGAAACTAAATGTTAGTTGTTAGCATATCCTATTCAGGACGTAGCCATCAACAGATCATTTTTTTGCTGTAGTGATTTTATAGCTAATATAAATGTGTTCAGTAGGTTGCCATTGCTTACTGAATGGTCTGGACACACAGGTGCCTGCAGAGATATTTGAACCTGGTACCTTGGCTGTCAAGGGTACCCTCTATACCGATCTACCACAAAGCCAAACACAAGTTGGTAGCATATTCTGTGAGGACATGGAGATCATTCCTGAAATTTTTAGCTATAGTTATTTTTTATCTACTGTTTTACATTCAATATGTTGCCATTGCTTTCTAAATGGTCTGAATGCACAATTGTGGACAGCTGCGTACCCCACCACAATATCGAGTATGAGAATGGAAATAGAAACAACGACAGCAACTCTCATTTGGCTTGCGATGCAACCACCAACAGACTCAGTGATTCTTGAGTCCAGGTCATGCTGGGGTCAGGGGAAACGAAAGAGCCGATGTGTTGGCTGGTAAAACCTTGGTGAACAGCACCAAGATAAGAAGAGACAAGATTGAATTGATTAGAGCAGTCATGGATACCCTACGAGAAGACGAGGAGGAAGTCGAACTAGACAATGTACATATTCAGAGAATGGTAGAAATGAGAGTGACTAGAGGTGATGGGAGAAAGTGCTCCCTCTCCGGAAAGATCCAAAGACGTGCAATCAGCAACTGACTGGGACGCTGAGCGTATACACTTTTAGATGGCTGACGAAATGGCAAGCAGAGCATATATGGGAATGCCCCCAGTGCTGTGACGCTTGTTCTTAATCAAGATTTGTGGACAAATTGAGACTTGCTCTCTCCCTCTGTCACAGAGCTGGACAAGATGAGACTTGCTCTCTCCCTCTGTCACAGAGCTGGACAAGATGAGACTTGCTCTCTCCCTCTGTCACAGAGCTGGACAAGATGAGACTTGCTCTCTCCCTCTGTCACAGAGCTGGACAAGATGAGACTTGCTCTCTCCCTCTGTCACAGAGCTGGACAAGATGAGACTTACTCTCTCCCTCTGTCACAGAGCTGGACAAGATGAGATTTGCTCTCTCCCTCTGTCACAGAGCTGGACAAGATGAGACTTGCTCTCTCCCTCTGTCACAGAGCTGGACAAGATGAGATTTGCTCTCTCCCTCTGTCACAGAGCTGGACAAGATGAGACTTGCTCTCTCCCTCTGTCACAGAGCTGGACAAGATGAGACTTGCTCTCTCCCTCTGTCACAGAGCTGGACAAGATGAGACTTGACTTGTTTTTATTGTCACCCATCATCATCAAAGAAAACTGGTTTTCTAATACAAACTTTTCATTTGAACCTGTTAATAATCATTCTTGGTTACATGTTTCTGATTTTGTTATTGGAATCCTTCCTTTATTTTGTGTCTGCCTTGCAGGTTTGAGCGACAGTACAATTTATTATTAGTTGATGATCTGTTAGGCCCCACTGAAGATGAATGTGTCGTGCCATTGGTGCAAATAAAACGGCGACACAATGCATTTCCATTCTCTGAACTACATTCTGCTGGAAATCTAGTAGGACCATTGTCCTGCTACAGGAGAGATCTAGTGAGAGTTTGACAATGAAAAAAGGCTGTCAGGTGGTTCTACCAGATGTCTATCTCACCTAAGCTATACTCTCCTGATCTCATCTATGTGAAGTTGATTAGCCAAAGCTTGACTTTGATCAAGATTTGCAGAATATGTCCCTCATCATTATCATGTCAGCTTTAGGTAACCCGCTGAGTTATTAACGAGGGTCATACAGTTTTCACATAAGTGCTCAGGAGTCCCTAGTCAGTGGTTGATCAGAAACTGCCTGACCAGTGTCAGCAAGCACACTTGCTCAGTATTGATGGTGCCATTTCTCGACTTTCCCAGATCATTAGTCCTGTATTTCCCTTAGCTGGGTGAACCACGGGAGTAATTTTTATTTCAAACCACAAATAACAATTGGATTCAAAATTCGGATTTACTGTCCGGTGGGTGAATGACTTAACATTAAACTAGATATTTCTCTCCACCCATCTCTGTTCTTTGTGCTTGTTTTCTAATTATTGATCCCTAGTTCTTATGTTGTGCGTCCATCTCTGCTTCCTTGTACTTTATGTGCAGACACCTGGTTTATCATTCTGGTGTCTTTTATCTTTTCTACATGCCCCACCAGAAGTTCAACAGAAATCAGAAGCAGAATAGGACAGGCAAAAACAACATTCAGAAAAATGAACAATATATTATGTAATATGACCTTGTCATTAGAGGTGAGGAAGAGAGTTCTGTAGTGCTATATAACCCCTATACTAACATATGGGTGCGAGTCTTGTACAATAAACAAACTGGAAAGTGGGAAATTAGAAACAACAGACGTGGTTCTATAGAAGAATGCTGATAATACCATGGACTGCTAGAAAAACTAATGTAGAGGTGTTAAAAGAGTTAAATGCAAAACAGAGCCTTAATCAATAATATAAGAAAAAGGCAATCATCATTTTTTGGTCACTTCCTGAGACAGGGAGGTTTGGAGAACATAGCCACAACCTGGCAAAATTGAAGGCAACAGAGACAGAGGGTGACATCATGAGAAAAAATCTGCACGGCAGGGAAACAACAACGATCTTGATACATAATACTGTGGACAGAGAGATGTGGAGAACCATGACCTTCTATGCCAGCTGGCATGGCACCTGATGATGATGATATGTCCCACCATCTGAGAGTTTGTTTGCATCTTACAATCCCAACCATCTGATTTTGGTGACTGTCTACATGGCCTGGTGGATGTTAGTTTATTATATCAACTCATAGATTTCTTTGTTGTCTCTAATTTGCCATATGTTTTGAATGTTCATTTTTGATGGGTCCAAATATTTGTCTGCACATTTCTGTTCTTGTAAACTTGTATTTGTTCTTCCACCTGGTTTAAAAAAAAAAATATTCTGTGTCTCCAAGCTGTATTAAAACTGCAATTATAGTTATATAGATACTTTTATATACTTTTATGATTTGAGATAATAACTTTGTGTTTAGGAATTGTTGCATGGCATAGAATATCTTGTTGCTTGTTTGAATTCAAACTTATTTTAATTAATTGATAATTTAATCTGTCACTTTATTTGGCATGTTATTTATTGATATTAAGTATCCATTGTTTATGTTATGTTTCCATAGTAACCAGTAATCTGTTTCACAATACTATGCGACAGTATTTACTTTTTTTGTAGCCTATGATTTTTCTATTCTTAAGTTTATTCCTGCACAGTTCGGGACATTATTGTTCCAACATATGACAGCTATAGCTACTTCCAACTCTGAATATTGCAGCTACATGTGGCCTTGATCATACTGGCATCCATGGTAATGACAGCAGGCAGACTCGCATTTAATACATGGCCTGTGATCAAAGCCCAAGAGTCATAATTGATAACCAAGAACTGGAAGATGTCATTAATGTTTTGGTGCTTGCCCAGATACGGGTCTACCTTTTTTTAATGGAAAATGAAATGAAGGAAAACCGGTAGACAAATCTTTGTTCTTTGTTTTTCCAAGGGTTATTTCTCTTGACTATAAATATCTGGATGTGTGTGATTAATGTTGTTGATTCAAAGACTAGAAAGTGGAGGGAGTTGATCAAGCGAAAACTTCCCCCAGTGTAGTGCAATACGAACGTGAGATTTAACTCTGTGCATAACTTTTCAGCCTGCAGCACTCCTTGCAACTGTAACATGCTTATTGTATCTTTATTGGACAAAGACAAGTTCAGCATAACATATGGCAGCCATTTTGTAACTAGGACTGAGCTGGCAAATTGATGTTGCACATTACGTAAAATTTTTCATCACTGCAATTTTTTTTTTTACAGTGTGAACCCGTTATCTGGGAAAGAACCATGTTGAATATTTTGGAGCAAACATAAATAGTTCAAAGAATTGAGCTGTAAAAATCAAGAGAACAATTGCAATAGTGGCTTAAAAATTAGCGCACAAAAAAAATATTTTTGGAAGGCACCAGCTGTAAAGCTAAACTACACTAGATTTGAGCAAGCATATTTCCAGTAGCAATTTACAACTGTAAAACATGGACACCAAATAAATTAGTGACAAAGAGAATTGCTGCCTTTGAAATGAGATGCCAGAGAAGGATTTCAAGAATTCCATGGACAGTGAAAAAGTTTGTGTTCTGGTATGGACAGTGACACACAATCCAAATGGCTAAAGACAGAACTCCCAACTTGTCCCCCTTCCTCCCTCGACGCTTAACATCACAAATGGAAATGACAATAGGTAGTATCAAGTCTGTGATTGAAGAAACTCAGAATTGACAAGATGTAGTCCAGATAATGGAAATGTGTTGTAGTAATTTTTTTACCCAGAATGGTAAAGATATTGATTGCAGTAATCAGGAAATCTTTAACAGTAACAATAATATATAAATATTGACATACTACTCGTGACATTCACCATCATTGCTGGAACTGAGTAGCAGACGTGTAATTGTATCTTGAAGCTATAAATCTATTTGTAGCAGACGTGTAACTGTGAATTGAAGCTATAAATCTATTTGTAGCAAATGTGTAATTGTGAATTCAAGCTATACATCTATTTGAACAAACAAAAATGTTGTTTTGACAGTTATTCATAGAAAGTGTCAGAACTTGATGGCTGCAAGTCTTATTGGGAAATTGTTCTTCACTACATAAGATGTAGAGATATGGATGTTCAATCATCATCAAGTGCCGTCTCCGCAACGAAGGTTGGCTACAACTGACCTCCAGCATCCCCTGTCTCTTGTCTTGGTGGTGCACTCTACTAGAGTAACCTATTCATCTTGTGATGTTACTCTCCCACTTGTATTTATGCCTACCTCTTGCTCTCTTCCCGTTGACTTTACCCTCAAGTAAGGTCTTCAATAAGGTGTCATGTCTCTTAATGTTTCCAAAATATTTTATTTGCCTGATCTTTATTTCTCTTAGTAATTCTATCTTCACATTAAGTGTTTTTAGAATCTCTCTGTTTTCTTCTCCTTCCATGATGTTCTACCTATTTTTCTATTATACCCACATCTCAAAGGCATCAATTCTGTCCTTTTAACTGTTTATTTAATGTCCAACCATCGAATCCCCATTTCTCCGCATGCATCTTATTTCCTGTTTGGTATACAATGATGCTAGAATCTGTATAACAGAGGTGATGCATGCCTGTGAAGTAATGCAGTTAAAAGAACTTGATCCGGACCAACAAAATACAAAGTAGAACCCCGCTATATCGAAGTTCTCGGGGAAATTGAATTAATTCGATATATCCGAGGTTCGATATAACCGTTTTTTATTAAATGCAATGCTCTAAGAACTTGCAATGTCAAGCCGACTTCACGAGTTATGAAGCGCGCTTCACGAAGCTGTGAGCTAGGCCTACTATACATTTCTTTTTAAACACGAGATAAAAAGTTGTTTTTAAAGTTAAATAATAAAAATTGGCAGTACATTTACATACCTGTAAGTACATGTATATACAGCTGTAGTCATATGGTGATACATTCAACTTTGGCAGCAGTCTCAATTAAGTCCAGTATACATGTATGTATCTTTTTTGAAGAAGTCCGTAATTGATTTCTGCTGCATCGGACGTGAGCTAATAACAATGTTCTCCAGGTCTGCTACCATTTTAAATCCATTTTTCGTATCCGCGTTGCTACATTCCATCCAGTTACGCAAAACAGCAAGAGCTTCCATGGCGTCGGCTGTTGTGGGTGATTTCTTTGCCGAGGTGGCCAAACACATTACCGAACTGAATTACATGACCTTACAGCAGCGTCATAGTAGCAGTCCCATAAAGATTATCATTTGGCCAAATGACGAGATTTTGGTTTGTTGTACGGCTTGTAAATACAGTTTGGCAATGTCCAACATGTGGGCCGCGGACCTGATATTCTTTGACATGATAGGTCAGCAAATCTTTGTCTGTTTCGGACTTCGATATACACGTCGATTCATTACCAAAAGGCCACCGTGGAACTTCGCTATAAGCGAAATGGTGCAAACCCGACTTCGCTATATCCGTAATTTATTAGAGGGATTAATGTTACCTATTGCGCGGACTATTTAAAATATTCGCAATAACCGAATGTTCGAAATATGCGAGTTCGATATAGCGGGGTTCTACTGTATATATGTAATAACAGAAATTTGCTGTATACAGTACAAACAATACAGAAGAGGATTTTGAAAGGTGTTGTTATATAGGGAAATATGTTATAAAAGAATGTGATATAAGAGAGATTCCAATGTATTAACGAATAAGCTGGCATATGTAGTTTGTGTGAAGTCTGTTTAGTGGGTCAAATGTGTGGTGCAGGGACCCCCAAAAGGAGAGCAAAGAATAATGGCACTGGTACCTGCCATGTATGTCATAAGAGGCAGCTAAGTAGGTTTTAGGGTGGAGTTGGCTGTTCCATTCTGTATATAGTTAAAGTGACCCAGAGGTTGCACTGAAGTCCGATGTGTCTGGCTAAAAAGTGCAGATATCGCTGTAAACCATGACACATCACATTTAGTTCTCCGGACTACATCCTGCTAATCGTCAAGAGTTTGAGAATGAATACAGAAGAACAATGGTTCAAATATTTAATTTTGATGTCATGGAACAGAAAGAACTGGAGTTTCATTAAAACAATTTAGTCCGTACCGACAAAATATGCATGTAATAATAGTGGAGTCTCATTATAACATACAGAGAAAATATGCACGTATTAACAGAAATTTGCTACATACATCTCTAATAATGTATAGCCCTCCATTGCAAACGATGATAACAGTTTCAGACTTGCATTGTTGCATTTCTCTTGTGTATCTGAAAAGTCCAATCCTTGCATAGAGTTCTCTGCCACATTTGAGTCACGTATGATACAGTCCTGTCATAGAGTCCCCTGTCACATTTGAGACACACATGATACAATCCCGTCATAGAATCCCCTGTCACATTTGAGACACACATGATACAATCCCGTCATATAATCCCCTGTCACATTGAGACACACATGATACAATCCTGTCATAGAATCCCCTGTCACATTTGAGACACACATGATACAATCCTGTCATAGAATCCCCTGTCACATTTGAGACACACATGATACAATCCTGTCATAGAGTCCCCTGTCACATTTGAGACACACATGATACAATCCTGTCATAGAATCCCCTGTCACATTTGAGACACACATGATACAATCCTGTCATAGAATCCCGTCACATTTGAGACACGATACAATCCTGTCATAGAATCCCCTGTCACATTTGAGACACACATGATACAATCCTGTCATAGAATCCCCTGTCACATTTGAGACACACATGATACAATCCTGTCATAGAATCCCCTGTCACATTTGAGACACACATGATACAATCCTGTCATAGAATCCCCTGTCACATTTGAGACACACATGATACAGTCCTGTCATATAATCCCCTGTCACATTTGAGACACACATCATAGAATCCCCTGTCACATTTGAGACACACATGATATAATCCCGTCACATTTGAGACACACATGATACAATCCTGTCATAGAATTCCCTGTCACATTTGAGACACATGATCAAAATTGGACGCCAGCAAGTTCCTTCTGTCATTTTGGCAGCACATTTTTTCATTGCCTCATATTTGATGCTTGTCAGTGAGGCAAGTACCTTTGCTGTGATACACTTTGCGATTCAGAATGATACACTCTCGGGATATGGTATCAATGTTGAACCTCTTTAGAGATACTATCGGAGAGTATTGAAGCGTTCCTTCTGTCCACCAGCCAGTCCTGTTTCCTTGAGGAGAGCACCATACATCAACTGTTTACTTTCCCGGCGATCACATGAATATCCGTGCTAATTACAATGGATAGAACGCAAAACAAATATCAACTGTTAATGGATGCGTGTTCTCACAATATGCCCGGACCATCGTTGGAATTGTAGAAATGCTTGGAATCTTGTGAGGAATTCAGTTCAACAATAAAGAATTCTCGGTTACTCAACTGACGAGAGTCTGTGCTTTTGTCACAAAGGTAAGAGGCTGTCAAGAGCTACCTGCTGACAGCTAAATGGATTAGTTCATCATCATGGGTGCTACAGGCAGCGCATTGCTCTCGACGGACCCATGGTTAGCATATAACCAAGATCACAAAAGTACCTCCTCGTGGTCCACCCTGGAAACAAGTACAGTGGCGCGTGCTGCTTCTGGCCAACACTTCTGGGGATCTTGAATATGAAGGCTGCAAAAAGACGAGCAATATCTCCGACACCTCTGTGCTAACACATACATCGTCACTGTCGGCGCACAGCATTCCAGCTCGGACAGATGAAATGAAGATGCGTTAGAGTGGCTGTCAATGCATATGTCCCGATATGGATTGATGTCGCGAGTATCGAGACTCCTGGTCACGTATCCGATCACGTAAGTATAACATGATTACAATGAGAGAAGCACATCGCCAGAGGGACGCTCTAAGTGCAGTTAGAACGGAGAAAACTATGCATGGAAATCGGAACTACAGTGTTGTTCAGCTCGAGAACGAGCTTCTAGTTCCCGGGGCTCCAAAGTATGGGCAGAGACTCAGTCTTGGACAGGAAGTGAACGACATCTCCGCTACGAAGGTGAACAACCATGCCCAACACTTCTATCGAGTTCTTCCTAAAACGGAACCAGTTAATTTGAGAATTAACGCAGACGTTCATCATCATCATGTGTCAAGAGCTACCTACTCACAGCTAAAGGGATTACTTCATCATCATCATGTGTCAAGATCTACCTGCCCACAGCTAAAGGGATTACGTTATCATATCAACTGTGTATTGTTGGAACTTGAAAGGGGAGCAAAGAATAGTAATGTGACATGCATCTTGTACAAGGTGATTAAGGAGAGATGTCCATCACATCTCATAGAACAGGTGTGTCCATCACATCTCACAGAACAGGTGTGTCCATCACATCTCATAGAACAGGTGTGTCCATCACATCTCACAGAACAGGTGTGTCCATCACATCTCACAGAACAGGTGTGTCCATCACATCTCACAGAACAGGTGTGTCCATCACATCTCACAGAACAGGTATGTTCATCACATCTCACAGAACAGGTATGGTCAACCTTTTCCTGTCAATAACCATTAGCATTTTTAAAAATTAAATTTCTTCGGCCAAATATATCATCATCAAGTGCCATCTCCGCATTGAAAGTTGGCTATGCAATATAACCAAATTAAAAATTATTATGTGATGTTTAATTTGTGTCACCAACTGTGAACAGTTGTGAAAAACATTATTCCTAAAACATAATATTCTTAAAACATACCATTCCTAAAACATAATATTCTTAAAACATACCATTCCTAAAACATAATATTCTTAAAACATACCATTCCTAAAACATAATATTCTTAAAACATACCATTCCTAAAACATAATATTCTTAAAACATACCATTCCTAAAACACCTCATACAGCAAACTTCAATGTTTTGCACAAATATTGTGAGCAAAAGTAGCAGTAAAAACTATGTTACAAAGTGTCATTTTGTTTTTTACAACAAACCCATTCAACTCAAATATCTTTCATTTTTGTGTTCCTAATTTTAGCGGTTGCTTCCCTTTAAAGCTAGGTGGTTTTTCTGTGAATCCATGAACAATTTCAAGATGTAACATGATTCCTAGAATATGCTGCATGTATTTAATTTACAAAAGCAAATTTTGTCAAAACATATTGTGTAAGGGGTAAGTACAAATTGTTTTTGCTATTTTTACAAGATATATTGTGTAAGGGGTAAGTAAAAATTGTTTTTGCTATTTTTACAAGATATATTTTTTCTTATTTTTAGTTTATCTTTAGTAAGTTTTCTCAAATGAAATACTCAGTTTTAATAACGCTTCAGTTTATTATGTGTTCAGTCTTTGTAAAAAAAATAATTAACATGCGTCTTTTCCTTCCGAAATCACATTATAGAGAAAAGGGTACCTAGCTCATAGAAACATGAATATACATAACTTTCTAATTATTTTTTTCTTTGCAAATGCATACTTGAACCAAATATACTTGAAATATTCAGTAAATATTTTTTTATCGTGGAAAACCTTAAATTGTGTAATAGAGGGTCAAGCCACGCCCCTGCCAATATGGCAGTATCAGTGTGAACCAACCATATGCATGTATTTCGTGTTATAGATAAGGTGAAACTAACTGAAGACATCAATATTTTACAGTGTGCACTACCCTCTGTCTGTATGACTTGGTGCGCCATGTTTCCTTTATACCAGGTTTGTGTTCTGGTATTCATCTTGTTACTGGAATGTTCATCTGGTAAGCTATGGCAGAGGGGTTATGTAGTGATATGGTAGAATCCGTATATACCGCATCCTTTTATAGCAAATGTGCCTGCTTAACAACGCTTGTTATTTAACACTGCATTTGATTTAACAACGCTTGTTATTTAACACTGCATTTTATTTAACAACGCTTGTTATTTAACACTGCATTTTATTTAACAACGCTTGTTATTTAACACTGCATTTTATTTAACAACGCTTGTTATTTAACACTGCATTTTATTTAACAACGCTTTTGTTGTAATGTTTTTTTTCAGTGACTCATGGCTGAGAGGTTAGGGTGTTGGTCTTAAACCTGTGAAGTCCAAGGTTCGACTACCGTTTTTTTTCTGTTGGAGGTTAAATTAATTCTGTACACGACGTGGCGTCAGCAGGGACAGCTGTTTTTATCACACAAGCCACTCGCAAACTCCCCGCAACTCCCTTGCAACTCCCTAAACACTTGAGAAAATCTCCAGTTATATTTATTCTTCATCATTTGTACTGCATATAGCGAATTTCTGTTATAACATAAATATTCCGTCGGTCCTGGTTAAGTTGTTATAAGAAGATATGACTGCAGTAGCTGGGACAATTTTGTTCTTTCTTGTCTGCTACTGTGTTCAGATTTTTTTCTTTGTCTCATTAAATATTAACTTTTTAAAATAACTTAAAAATCGTTAGGACACTATACATATTTAATGAAAAACATCACGCCCAGACCATTCCTTTCTGTCATCAATCCAGAATTTTCTCTCACAACTCTTCTCCTTGTTCCCTCGATTGTTTCTTGCAAAATAATTTTAGAATTCTGTTCGCTTGTCGGTGTCCAGTTCTACTTCTACCACATTGAATTACGAATTCTCCAAATCGCGTCCTCGATGTGACATCATTAACGGTGTCCACATCCAGCAGGCACTCATGAAGCAGTTTAAGTACATCCTCCCCCCCCCCTTGCTTAGTCATACCCCAACTCCCCATGTATTGATGCCTTGATGTAATCATATCTGCTCTCTTATTACCGCATATTCCAGCGCTTCCCGTGCAGTAGATCGACGTGACACCTCAGATTGTGATCATTGCTATAGATGACACCCACTCATAACGGCACACGCCATGTTGAATCTTCCGAAACGTGAACTGTGCGTCTGACACGATACCTGCCCCAGAGTCGCTGAGAGCGATATGGTGTATACTGACGCATAATCCACCACAAAATCAAGCAAGATAACAGCGACTCTGTCTTCGCTGACAATTGACAACGCAATTTATTCTCAATATGATACTAATAGAGAGAAATTTAGAGGTAAAAACAGACCTGTACCTCTGTTTTACAGATTACACAATAATATTTGATAAAGTTAAACATAGTGAAGTTATCTACATGCTAAAGAATTTGAACATCGACAGTAAGTATTTAAGAATCATCAAGAACATGTACTGGCAACGAACAGCAGAAAAACGAGTAGGAAATTAATTTGAGCCCTTTCAACGTACAAAGTAAGGTGGTAGACAGGGATGTGTATTTTCACTAGATCTGTTCTCTTTATACAGTTAAAACATAATGCGTGCAATTGTTAACATCCCCAGGAATGTAGTGGGAGGACATAACATAAATAATTTGAGATATGCGGACGACAATAATCTAAATTTGCTAAAAATGAGGAAAATTTTCAATAATTAATGAATGTAATAGTGGCAGAAAGCAAAGATAAAAGTTATGGTTATTTCAAAAAAACAAAATACCACAGTTTTCAAGATCAAAGTAAACAACATAGTATTCAAACATGTCCATCAATTCATATATTTAGGTACAACGATAACATCAGATGAAAGATGATGATGATGATTCAATCCCTTTCGCTGTGAGCAGGAAGCTCTTGACAGCCCATAGCCCTTCTGGCGAATGCACATATTTTCCTCAGTTGTGGTGCAGCTGTGTAGAGTGTGTTGTGTATAGCTGGAAGTGGTGGTAATAGTTCTTGTCGGATGTTTGTTAGTTTTGGGCACTGCAGTAGCAGGTGTTCAACAGTCTCTTCTTGTGCGTTGCAGATGAAAGAAGTTCAACAGAAATAAAAAGCAGAATAGAATAGGCAAAAACAGCATTAAGAGAAATGAAAAATATATTGTGTAATATGACTTTGTCATTAGAGGTGAGGAGGAGAGTTCCTCAGTGCTATATATATCCTATACTAACATATGGATGCGAGTCATTGACAATAAACAAAGTGGGAAATTAGAGGCAACAGAGATGTGGCTCTACAGAAGAATGCTGAGAATAACATGGGCTGCCAGGAATACTAATGTAGAGGTATTGGAAGAGTCAAAGGCGAGATGGAGCTTAATAAATAATATAAGAAAGAGACAATCTTCAGTTTTTGGCCACGTTAAGAGACAAGGAGGTTTGGAGAATATAGTTACAACAGGCAAGATTAAAGTCAATAGAGACAGAGGGCGACAGCGTGAGAAAATATTAGATAGTTTGACAACCTGACACGGCAGGGAAACAACAACGGTCTTGATATATAACACTGTGGACAGAGAGCTGTGGAGAGCTATGATCGCCTACGCAAGCCGGCATGGAACCTGATGATGCAGGGTGATAAATCACAAAATAATGACAATTAATAGTCGTGAAATCTCAATCCCCATAGTCGCTGATGTAACCGCAATAGACTTTTGTCCATGGTTGAATAAAGGCATGCCTTGGTTGTGTTAATGTCTGAACTACTTTCTGATATCTGACATGACTCATTGATAGGTTGAACATATTTCTTTTAGTGGTCATAAGAAATGACATTCTGTACTCACTGAGGACTCTAGTCTGCGGTTGAACGTGTTATGTCTAACTAAATATTACAAATATATCTGTCTTGTTATATACTAGTTTACTATACAAATATACTAGTTTCCAAATACACATTTATCCTCTCAACACAACAGCAGTGCTCTACTTGCATTGCGTGGCATATATGGGAATGCCCCCAGTGCTGTGACGCTTGTTCCTAATCAAGAACACAACAGAAAACTTCCTGATGAGTATTTTCTGAACTCCGCAGCTCCTGATAATCTCTATGGACATCAATTTATTGAAAATCCTTGAAAATGCAAGGTACTAGAGTTCAAGTTTCAATTTATAATTCTCAACACTAGACATATGACTCGATATCCCCCACCCAAATTTCCAATTTTTCCAGTTCATGGGCTAGTACGTAATTTTGTGTGTGTGTGTGTGTGTTAAAGTGTATAGGCCTATCTAGGAAGCAAATTAACACTCGACGGTGATGTCATATCAGATATTGCAGCTCGCAGTGCACTAGCATCAAGTGCCTTTAACAGAATGTCTAATATCTGGAAGTCAAAGTCAATCAGCACACGCACGAAAATGTGCTTATTTAATTCCTACGTTATTCCGGTGCTAACATATGGATGTGAGAGCTGGAAAAGCTCTTTATCTTCAGAAAAGAAATTACTAAGTTTCGAGGACAAATGTCTTCGTAGGATAACTAACACCCATTGGAATGAATTCAAATCGAATGCTAAAATCAGAGAAGGGACACATCAAATTTTCATCACAGATGTTATCAGAAAACGCCGTTGATCCTACATCTGGCATGTCCTACGTGCATACATCAACAGAATACACCACCAATCTCTTGAATTGATACCCACAGACAAAAGAGCAAGGGGTATACAAAAAGAAACACTCAGAAGAACAATACTTAGAGAAAGTAAAACAATCAATATCCATACTATTCAAGAACTGTACAGAATAGTTTTGAACAGACGGAATTGGAGAGATCTGCCCTATGCTCTAACTTCAGCGCAAAAAGAAAATGAATAGGCCTATACATCTTGAAAGTTTTCAGGAAAACAAGAAATGAGTTGTCATTACTATATTTCTTTCCCTTCATAAAAGACGAAACTTTCAACAGGGCAATGAAGTTTTAATAATCACTGGAAACACGCATAAAAACGCACACAACTTGACGTTTCGACCAAATGGCCTTTATCAAGAATACATTCACAGCAACAACAAAAACCACGAGTAGGAACGTTCAAATAACAGAGCTAAGTATAGATATTACCCGCAAGAGTTAAAACTAGAAGGTCCGAGTTGAAACAACACAAACAGAAACTATACAAAACACGTAAAAGACTTATAGTTCTGGCGATGCCTTGACTTAAAGATTTGAGATCCACTCTTATTGATATCTTTTTGAGAAAAAAATACATGTAATTAAATATCCCTTATTTTACAATGTGCAATTATTTTGTTCCAGTTGAATCTCGGGTAACATTTACTGCGTCACCATCGTTCATCAGTCCAGGGCTAACTCCCACACTGAAGATTAGATGCTCTGTCGAAGAAGATGCAGCTTATCGTGTGGCTTCTATTATTGTACTTAGGACCAACCCAGACACTGGTGTTAATGAAACAATTGCAACCGTTACAGCTTTCGATGCGGCTATAGTCAAAGACGATTTAGGAAATTTAGAAGTATCTGGGAGCACAAATTCATCATTACTTGGGGAAAAAGGATATTTGCAACTAAATTGGACCAACCCAGCAGCGCAACAATCTGGTACTTATATTTGTGATGTGTTTACTGTCAATTCTGTCGGATCAGGGCAACTTGTGGAAGATCTTCGTGTAGGAATTAGCCTGACGACAACGCAGGAACTTCTGTTGTACATAGCAGATCTGGAGAGAAGAACAGAAAAAATAGAGAAGTTATTGACCCAACTCCGTGGCGGGAATGTGCAGACAGGATATGTTGTCTGCATACAAGGCACATACGATTACCCAATATCGTTTTCTGCACCTTACTCCAGCGTACCAACAGTGGTAACTGCGGTAGCTGGCACAAGAAATGCTGGTGGTTTTATTAATACACCTACTATATTGTCATTAACCAGAGCAGGTTTCACACTACACTGCACATCGCATGACACTACGGATGTTGTCTGGGTAGCCATCTAATCTAATAACATTCTGTAAACATTACTATCTTGCTAGTCAGAATGAAAAGAGTGAGATTATAAGATTTAAATGAAACATACTTCCTTATCTGCGATAAATCACTGCATCAAGTCTAATATTGATCATGTATAGGGCGGTTTTAAAATTCAATATGAGTTATTGATACTACTCAACAAATGATGACGCGTTTTTGCTGCCAGTGCACCACAACTGATGACGATTCCACTACACAACTTCTGCAATAAATTACTGTGCATCCAATCCGATATTTGTCATGTGACCAATCGTAGTTATAAGACCTACTTACAGAACCCAAATAAGCCTTTTGTCGTCGTGTTTATGATTATTATCATGATTTTCGTTGGTCTCTATTTATAAATTTTGTGGCAAGTCTACTTCGTGACAGCAGCCTATACATCTATACCGCTATGGCAGTTACAATCTGTGAGGGCAGATTGATAACATCAGTTCCTGGATTAATAACATCAAGGAATGGTCTGGGCTTGAGTTTTTTTTTTAACATTCCTCCAAATGACCGAGAACAAAGCTGTTTGGCGGGCATTTTGTACTGATGTATTCAGTGTGACATCCCTGTGACCCTGGCCTTGTGCTGATGTATCCAGTGTGGCATCCCTTTGATGCCCTGAAACGTTGAGGTACGTCGTGATGATCAAGGTTACCTCCCGTTTGTGCCAATTCATTTACTTTTTCATTTTCATGTATTCCACCGTGATCTAGTATCCAGTGTAGCAATATTATAGTTTGTATAGATAAATTGGTGATAACGCAATAAACAGTGTTTTAAACAGGAGCCACCTTGAATATTAAGCAAGGACTTGAGATGGCGATAACTGCCACGTCAAGGTTGAATACGATTTGGAAAATTAAGATCAGTATTACAGTAATGAGATCAGTATTACAGTAATGATCAATCTATTCAGATTTGCTATTGCTAAGCATACTTTTATACGGATGTGAGAGCTGGACACGAAAGCAATGCAGACACAAAAAGAATGATTCAGGCTTTTGCAAACAAGTGCTACAGACGTTTGTTACGAATTAATTATGTAGAACACAAGACAAATATATTTGTTCGTGAGCAAATAAACAAACCTGCAGGTTATCAAGAATCACATTTGACAGTGGTGAAACGGTATAAATTTGTTTTGTCATGTAACGAGACACAACTCACTTTCTAAAACTATTGCACAAGAAACAATCAAGGGTGGAGGAAGAAGATGTGAAGAAAAAAAACTTGAATAGATAACATCAAATAATGGTCAGGACATAATTTTTCTTCACTTCTCCAAATGGCTGATGATTGGGAGGGGGGGGGGGGCGTTTTTTAATGCTGATGTCTTCAGTGTGGCACCCATACATATTTACTCATCGTGAACAGCGTTACGTTATTGATAAAGGCATTTAGGTCAACACGTCGATGTGTGTTTTCTTGCGTGTTTTGAGTGATTTGCAAAACTCCATCCAGTATTTCCATGTCTAAACCATGCAAGCTTTCGTTATGACATTATTGTCATTAATTCTAACATGTTGATCTGCATGCATCGCTCTGTAACTGTCGTATACAACCACTATTAAATAATTGTTAAATCTCCTAGCAGTGTTTTACTGTTTTGTACATTTGGTGTTGACTTGCTTACCTTCGTATGCTTTTGTATTTTGATAGTGCAACCAATCCCATAGAAAATATACACAAACTATATTATATAATATCAAACTATCAACAAAGAAGAATTAGTCAAGATAAGCAAAACTACATACAGAAAATATGCATTGAAATAGAAGGACAGAAAAATCAAGGTAACAGTAAAATGATGTTCGAAAATGTACGACCCCTAAGAGACAACAAACTTGACCATCTTTAAATTGCTGAAAGACAAACAAATAAACATACGAACAAAAGGGAAAGATATCTTACATAAATGGAAGAAATATACTGCAGTGAGATGTACAATGACCAAAGTAAAGCAAAAAAATCGATAAATTAATATGAAAAATAGACAGAACATACAAAGGAAGAAGTAATATACGCAATAGAACGTTTAAAGAAAGGAAAAGTCCAAGACAACGATGGTTTAACAACAGAAATAATACACGCAGGGGGGATTGGCCGGAATCAAGATTCAAAAACTGATGGGAAATATGGAGAAGCGGCATATGACCAGAGGAATGAAAAAAACAACACATTATATATATGTACACCTCCCCCAAAAAAGGCGACCTTCAGATATGTTCAAATTACCGAACTATAGACCTTATAAGTCAAACCAGTAAAATAATGCTTAACATCATAATGCAAATAATTTATAATCAAACTCAAATGGGGATATCCGCCGAAGACGGATGTGTCGGGCCATTGGCGCAAATAAAACGGCGACACAACGCATTTCCATTCTCTGGACTGCATCCTGCTGGAGATCTAGTAGTACTGCTACAGGAGAGATCCAGCAGGAGTTTGAGAATGAACGCTGAAGAAGAAATGGGGATAAACGAAGGGGATGGGGATAAACGAACTTTGCAAAATAAGGTCATGGCTATATTGCTACAGGAAATAAAGACAATAGCTATAAACATAAGTACAATTTACTTGCCGTCAATGTGGATGGCAGTGGGTCAACTTTTATATATTTGAATATTTTATATATATATATATATATATATATATATATATATATATATATATATATATATATATATATATATATATATATATATATATATATATATATATATATATATATATATATATATATATATATATAATTAGTTACGCCCCCTGGCAGTAACCTGCTGTCGGGAATATCAAGATTACGCTGCATGTACTAAGCCGCAGAAACTATTAGGTGCGGTGGCCAGTTCCCTTTATATAAATAATAAAAAATATAAAAGCGTTAAATAGCAGTTATACGTTTATCAATACACAGAAATGACGTTTTGACAATCTGTATAATGTTTCAAGCGAAATTGCTACTTAACCCTCTTATATTTTTATCATATTCCCTTACCATATGAAGCATAGAGAATATCTTTAAAAATATAGAAGTGCCAGGACTCAAGATCAATGGGAAAATAATAAAAAATTGGGAGAAGACATAAAGTGAGAATAATGCTATTATCCACAGGTGACATGTTGTTAACATATTTATCAATTCTCATCAGTCTCCCCCGACAACCCTTTATGGAGTTCATTTCTCAATTCTCCTCAGTCTCCCCCGACAACCCTTTATGGAGTTCATTTCTTGTTCAGAAAGAAATGTGTTGCTCAATATTATGTCACCAAATAACACTTCATGAATGTATTCCGATACATTGCCAACTTCACGCTCAAACTACCGAAGTCGTCTCTGACACAATACATGGTAGCTCCCAGTATTACTAGTTTTTGCTCATTTTTGAACCCCTTTAATCTTTAGCTTCTTCAGCATTCATTCTCAAACTCCCACTGTATCGTTCTTGTAGTAGGACAATGATCCTACTAGATTTCCAGCAGGATGTAGTCCAGAGAATTGAAATGCGTTTGTCGCCGTTTTATTTGCGCCAATTGTTCGAAATATCCAACTTCGGCGGAGACTTTAATCAACTCTCGACTCTTCTATTACTGCGTGTTAAATATTAGCTATAAGAAACAAGTTATACTTTATCGATGAGGAGGAGGGGGGGGGGATTTACCTTCTTCTTCAGCGTTCATTCTCGAACTCCCGCTGAAATTCTTGTACTAGGACAATGGTCGTACTAGATTTCCAGCAGGATGTAGTCCAGATATTGGAAATGCGTTGTGTCCCCGGTTTATTTGCGCCAGTGGCCCGACACATACGTCTTCGGCGGCATTTACCTAAAAATAAATACTTTCCTCGGATATTGTGGATATTAATTTTTTTTTAAACAATAGTGGTGGTGGTGGTGGTTTAGCCATCTATTTGTTTTGTTTCCCAATACTTGATACTATATTCCAAAGGGGTAGGGATTTGAACATCTCACAGCTCAGATCTCTACCATTTTATATGAGTTGTGTCATATTTAACAAATATTTTGAGACTCCCTGATACAAATGGCGCTTGAAATTTGAACACAGACCTAATCTCTGCGACAAATTTCATTAGAACATTGTGCGGATGCAGACAGTTTTTTTATTGACACGATTTGAACAAATCCTGAATGTTAAATCAGGAAAGTCATGACACGACTGATAAGATAAAAGAGAGATGAACGGAGAGACGAAAAGTATTGAATCCAAAGTGTTGGGGACCGAGGGGCGCACTTCTAGCCATGGGCGCCGGCAAAATTTATATACAGGAAAATTAAAAGCGGGGATCAGTTTAATGATCTTCTTCTTCTTCTTCTTCTGCGTTCATTCTCAAACTCCTGCAGATTAGCAGGATGTAGTCCGGAGAACGGAATGCGTTGTGTCATAGTTTACAGCACTGCTGCGATATCTGCGCCTTTCGACCTGACACATCCGACTTCAGCATGGCTTTGGGTCACTGACCCTATATGGAATGGGACAGCCAACTCCATCCCATAACCTCCTTAGTCGCCTTTTACGACATGCGTGGAAAGTAAACAGTGTTGCTATTCTTTGCTTCCCTTTCGGGCCCCGGCAACACGCGGGCGAGTTTAATGATGAATATACTTCTTGTTGTTGATTTAGTATTTTTTTTCAACTTGGTAATTTCAATGGATGTTTCAATGCCATCTAACATACCTTGATCTATGCTGCCGGCGTCTATGTTTCTAATCAGGACAGGTACACGGCCTACATAATGTGGCGGTGGGGTCAGGAGAAAATATCTCTGTTAAATGATAACATCAGCAGGGTCATATATACGTTTTCAGTAAGGAGGGGGTGGGGTTTACCAAAAAAATGTTGGTACAGTGCGCGAAGAAGTACCTATTTTTCAACGAAACAAATCATTTAATTATTTAGCGAAACGAAATATCGATAAAGACGCAATTTACAGTCGCTAGATGCATCGATCTGCTGCTGAATGCAGCGATCTGCACGTTACACAATGAGAGAGCGTCCCCCCCCCCCGATCATCAATTCAATGCGTAGGGCGCAGAACGATGCATCCAGAAACAGTCCCGGCGACACAGGTTTGATAAAATGTTGGAATGTAAATACTTCTCCCTGTATTGAACCAAAAAGTTCATATCGCCCGTTTTTTGGGCAAAGTTTTACCCGCCTTTTGGTTACATTTCTAGCACAGTACCGGTACTAAACCAATTGTTGACTATTGAATCCAGGTTGATGTTGTTGTACAATCGTACTGATACTATGTGTTATGTATCCACAATTCATACTTTCTCCTCCATCCGTATCTACATGTCTTTTTCAATTTTATTTGGAATTAGTGTAACACATGCGACGTCGAGATATGATGTAGTGTAACACACATTACGTCGAGATATGATAACACACATTACGTCGAGATATGATAACACACATTACGTCGAGATATGATAACACACATTACGTCGAGATATGATAACACACATTACGTCGAGATATGATAACACACATTACGTCGAGATATGATAACACACATTACGTCTAGACATGAAATACTTATAATAAAAATAATAATAATAAAACACATAACCCTGCAGAGTTACAGGGATACCACAATGAGGACAGCACAGACCGTCTTACATACACCTCTATACAAGTGAAGAAAAATCATGCCTAGGGCATTCATTGATTTTGTCAGTCCGGGATTTTCTCTTACCGCTTATTCACCTTCAACTCTCAACTAAGAATACAGTTGAATGAAAGCAGGCTTCTAGCGGTAATTTATATTCTAGATGTTAACTTTGAATGGAAAGAGAGCGAGAGAGAGAGAGAGAGAATTGGAGGTATAACAACGCCTACACTGAAATTGAAGGTATACCATCATCCACGCTGAAATTGAGTGTATAACAACACCCCATCTGAAATTGAAGGTATAACAACACCCACACTGACATTGAAGGTATAACAACACCCACACTGACATTGAAGGTATAACAACACCCACACTGACATTGAAGGTATAACACTACACTGAAATTGAAGGTATAACAACACCCACACTGACACTGAAGGTATAACAACACTACACTGAAATTGAAGGTATAATAACACTACACTGAAATTGAAGGTATAATAACACTACACTGAAATTGAAGGTATAACAACATGCACGCTGAAATTTAAGGTATGACATAAAGTGATTGAAAGCAACAGTTCATTGTGAGACAAAAATTGAAGATGCTTCTTTGAGTAATCCTCTGTGTGCTGAAAGGTGACAAGAAAATGCCTTGACAAATTTGGCACAAAAACGGGACCTACATCGTTAAAACACAGAGAACCACTGAAGTTTGTTGTTTATATAAAGACTATCTCGTACTTACAGATTGTCATATTAATTCATCTATGGTCACTTTTTGTGTTTTGTCCATAGCAATAATCAAAATGAGCACTGTTAATGTTTGTATCGTTAATTTGATTGTATTAGTGTTATTCTGCTACGGAGCATTTGGTAAGTGATCACCGCAGCACAACATTCATGTGATTCCAGACGATGTTAACAATAATGAGGATATAATACTTCTATCTTCGATCCACTTATTATTGAGTTGCATTTATATGAATATTTGCGCCCTAGGCAAATTCCGTCCAGTCTTTTTACATAACCTAACTTCATTTTGGCGCTGGCATTCGATATATTGTTTTTGCGCTTCCCGGTCATCCCTGAATAGTTCTAGTGCTTGTTTACTTTGTGCTTCTCAGTCATCCCTGAATAGTTCTGGTGCTTGTTTACTTTGCGTTCGCCATCAAACTCCTATGTGGTAGCAACACGGATGTAGATATGTTAAGGGAAGGGGGTTACTCTCCTCCCCATCGAACACATTTTTACAAATTTAAACAAGGACATTCTCCAATCTTTGTGTGTACTGGTTCTGATTTCTGAAAGCGGGGAGTGTTTGCAACACCCCCCCCCATCTGCGAGTTTGTTTAACAAGGTGTAGTCAGATAATCGAATGTATGCCTATTGCATCATGGTTTACAGCTTAGCTGCAATGTTTGCACCTTTCGACTGACACTTAGACTTCTATATGAAAATTTTCGTAACTGTGACACTCTTCGGGATGTGTTGACAATCTCAAACTCCAAATAACATCAGTCTAAATTTCTCGTTACACATTCTGATACGTATTAAGCGGGGAGAAGGTAGTCCTAAAGATAACATCATAGTACAGTCCCCGTATTTTGCTGATACTCGAAAGGGAAGTAAAGAACCTGCCGTGTACGTCCAAAACGCGCCTAAAGATGTTTCGGGGGATGGAGTTAGCTGTCACAGAGCGACGAAAGTCAAGTGTTCAAGAAGCCAGTTTAAAATATGACATCGTTTCAAAACACACTGAAGACCTTCACATGATATCTTTCATATCGGCGACAAGGATGCAACTAGTGGCACTGTCAATCAATATCACTGGAAAATATATTTATTACGTGAAAACTGATTTCCAAATATCTTTTGATTATCTCCTAATCAAATTTTGATTATTTCCAAATATCTCTGATTTTGAGAATGAACGCTGAAGAAGAAGAAGAATGAATGAATGATGTTCTTTGCTACGACAATTGTGTTTCCCTTGTGGTAATGTAACAGTATTCGTATTCCTCAGCGTTCATTCTCAAACTCCCGCAGGATACACTGCGCAACACATAAAAAATTACAGACATGAAAATAATCATTTCCTACTGAAAATGTGGTGAGAAAAACGAATATCACATTAAAAATTCTCAGTTTGCTCTTATTGTTGTGATATTCCTTGTTTATTGTGTCGAAAAAAGTGGAAAATTTTTCTGACGAAAAATTTATTCAGCGACGAATGCATGTTGACACCGTGCGACTTCTCTCAATGGCCGCTATATTGTTTTATTAAATCGTGTGTTGATGTAAAAAACAAACCACATATTTCAACATGTGTATATAATTAATATTTTCAAGTAGTATATATATATATATATATATTATTTTCCAGTGCTATAAATGTCTGAATTTGTATAAAGATTGGATTCCATACTTTACTTCGGCTGTAAGATAGGTGATCAAGAAAAACCCTGGGCACCTCACATTTGCTGTATTACATGTACTGTGAAACTCTGTGGTTGGCTGAATGGCAAAGTGCGGTCAATGCCTTTCGCGATTCCTATGATATGGAGAGAGCCGAGAGATCATGTAAGTGACTGCTATTTTTGTATGGTGCCTCCTCTCCAACACGGAATATCTAAAAAGAAAAAGTGGACTTTGAATTACCCCAATATTCCATCAGCTATACGGCCAGTATCACATGGAAAAGATCTGCCTGTTCCTACCTCACCCAACCAGAAGGTTATAGAGCTTGATGCAGATTGTGGTCAAGAAATACAACCTGAGTTTGAACAGGAAGATACTCAATTCACACCAATAGGTTCTGTTGATATTCTACATAGAATTTCTCAAAATGAACTAAGTGACTTAATTCGAGATCTTGACTTATCTAAAACAAAAGCTGAACTTCTTGCATCAAGACTTCAGCAGTGGAATCTCCTGGATAAAAATGTTAAGGTGTCTATGTACAGAGAACGTCAGAAATCTCTAACTCCATTTTTCACAATGAATAATAGCATTGTTGCTTGCCATGATGTTAATGGGCTTATGGAAGCTTTGAAAATAGAGCACATACAACAAGAGTGGAGGTTATTCATTGACTCATCAAAGTTAAGTTTGAAAGCAGTTTTGCTACACAATGGCAATTCATTACCTTCTATCCCTATAGGCCATGCTGTCCACATGAAGGAGACTTATGAAAATATGAAATTACTTCTTAAAACAATAAAATATGATGATCATCAGTGACAGATTTGTGCAGACTTGAAAGTTATTGCAATTTTACTTGGCATGCAATTAGGTTACACAAAATATTGTTGCTTTCTGTGTGAATGGGACAGTCGACAGAGAACTTCTCATTACATTAGGAAAACTTGGCCTGATAGGAAGGTTATGGAGCCTGGTGAAAAGAATGTACAGCAAATTTCTTTGGTTGATAGAAATAAAATAATTCTACCTCCTCTTCATATTAAATTGGGGCTAATGAAGAACTTTATCAAGGGCATGAATAGGGAGGGAGAGTCCAGAGAATGGAAATGCGCTGTGTCACCGTTTGATTTGTACCATTGACCCGACACACAGCAGTAGATATATCCTGAATACTGACTACCTCACCTCGATGTCCAACTATCTAGCAACTTCTCTATGTAGCATAGGACACACATCACCCCTAAAAAGAGTCATGTCCATGTGGACCGGGAGACCGCGACGATAGCACCAAATATCTTCTTAGTATTGTTTACACTACTTTGCTCTGTTGCGTAATAATATAATTTATTTCTAATCCACAGCTTCCAAGATTACGATGAAAGCCACTCCATCAATTATCAATCCAGGATTTACGCAAAGTCTCACGCTCCGGTGTACTGTCATCGATAACTCTACGAATAATGACCCAATCATCGGTCGCCGCAACGTCCAGTTTCCCGAATTAAGGTCCGCCGCTGAGGCCGATATATCACACATAACTTCAATTATTATCACCAGAACGGATCACGTGACAGGAATCAATGAAACTGTAGCTACCGTCACGACATTTGATCCTGCAACAGCTCATCTCGACCTAGAAAAGTTGAGAGTGAACGGAACAACAGATTCAAAGAACTCAGGAGAAAAGGGCTACCTGGAGCTTACTTGGAGGTATCCTACAGCACATCAGTACGGAGTTTACACGTGCGAGGTTTTTGCTCTGAACAATGTCGACCATGCTGAAGAGGTTTCAGAAACTGTTCAGATTGGAATCAACGAACCGACAACACAGGAGCTACTCTTGTATATAGCCGATCTAGATAAGAGAACATCGATTTTAGAGCAACAAGTGAAAGACATTGGGGGAGCAAACGTTCAGACTGGTATCTTGGACTGTGTCCAAGGAACCCACGATTACCCCGTCGTCTTCGCCAACGCTTTCACTAAAATACCAACAACTATAACGGCGGTTGCTGGTGCTCAGACTCAAACTTCTTTTGTTCTCAAACCAGCCGTCATCAACTTAACATCTGCTGGGTTCACACTTCGTTGTACTTCCCATCAGACAACGAGTATTCTCTGGGTAGCCCTTTAACTTGGTAATTGAACTCTTTCTCTGTACAGAACCATATAACAGTTAGTTAGTCGTCAGTTTACCATCATTGCAGACATTCTTCATTCTTGATTAGAAACTGGCCTCACACCACGCAGTGCATTCCTATAAGTGCTCCGCCCTCTGTTCCAGCAGCCATCAGACTCGATGGTGTTTCGAGTCTAATGCCGATGAAACAGACGTCGACATCAGGGCACAACTCTGGCCCTTGCGACAGGTTTCTTTGTTGTTCCACCCACCCATGCCGTGCCCGTAACTAGTTCAAGCACAACGTCGGTCTGTCGGAACAACATGGTAACTGTTATCGAAGGTTACGACTACGGGATTGTATAGATGTGGTGCCATAAAACTTCTATAAGAAGATAACCTCAATATAAAGGCATGTCATCTACTAAGGTTTCCTGTTGCATGGTTGGTTTGTCTAGTGAGCCATTGGTGAGACCGACCAAATGCAGACATTGGATATTCCTAGATGCTCCTATCTCCTGATCGAGTATATCCGCAATTAAACGATAAATGACATTTCCAGTTCCCCGTTGGTTTAAACCCATTCTTCTTCTTCTTCTTCTAGTCCTGTACTGACACTCATTACTAATCATCATACAACATTTGAAACTCATCACATTTATTCTAGACATGGACAAGAAATAGATCTTCTACCCAAAAGTAAAGTCGTTTTATTCGCTACAAATGTTTATTTCCTGTGAGAAACCGATCTATTGATGTTTCGATTCATTCCGAGTAGTCGCCTTGTAGCCATGGACTTGACCTGTGTATGGGTGATGGGTTGCCTATTTTTCCTCCTTCGCAAGCGAAGATGAAAATGACATTAAGAAGAGTCAAGTTTTTTCAAAAGTATTTTGAGTTCAAAAAAAGCTCATGAGTCCAAACCGGGCTCTGAAAGACATGCTGCAATGTGAACAGGAATATAATAAGTCTTGATATGAGGGACAACTGTTTGATCTCCCCTTTCGTTTTTTATACAAGTAAATTCAAGTAGGAAGCATGACGATAAATGAAAATAATTCTTACAGTTAACGGGAATTGAACCAGGTCTGTTCTAACGGGACTGAATTGCCTTACAACTCAAGTAAACAGGTTTTCTGTACTTGACCAGCCACATGCCCAAAAAAATATGTGATCTAATCAAGACATTCAACCTGTGTACTCAAGTCACTGAGATCGGACCAATCTAGACAAGGACTATTACAACATCAACGAACACCCCGCACAAGTATTAAGTATCCTAGGGAACACAAACATAGAACATTCGCACTACAAGAACCTAAAGGCCTTTTTGTGAACATAAATAAGATAGAGACAGAACAATGTTGTTTCAAATAATATCTTATACAAGTAAATTCAAGTAGGAAGCATGAGGATAAATGAAAATAATTCTTACAGTTGACGGGAATTGAACAGGTCCGTTCTAACGGCACTTGGTCACATCTTGGGGGGGGGGGGGGGAGGGATTTGTAGTCAGATACAGAAAGCCTGATTACTTGAGTTGCAAGGCGATTCGGTGCCGTTTGAATGGACGTGGTTCAACTCCCTTTCGTTTTTATCTCTTTTAAAAAGTCTGCAATGTTCTACTTTGTTCAAAACGTATACCTGTTCTAAATGGGTGAAGTGGGAGATAAACATCACAAGATGGACGAGTTACAGTCTAGCGGAATGCACCACCAAGTCAAGAGACAGGGCGTGGTCGAGGTATGTTACAGCCAACCTTCGTTGCGGAGACTACGTTGCTGAAATGATGAAATGAGTATCCCTAAAGGGAGTTAACTATTTAAAAGATATTTTTTAATATTATGAGGGTTAGCTCCCTTTTCTGTGTTATATGCCTGTCGCCTCTAAGAATGGTCAAGTCAATATTCGCCTGGAGATTTCGAAAGAACAGATATGTCATATTGTCTTTGGTACTTGTACTACAAGTGAAATGCTACACTCTTTATTATATGTACATAAAGTGGATAATTAGTAGCATTCAAATATTTACACACCGCTGGCATTGAAAAACACAACACATCAGTTGCGTGCGGTATATTCTTTACTTCAGCGCAGAAGATTGAATAAACCATGAAACATCGTCAAATATAATATTACCACATTTTTAAAATCATGATTAAGTTGCTAATATTAGCTACAACTAAACACGAGTGAAGACGGACACCTGCTTGACAAATACTTGAATTTAATATTAGCCCAGGGCTTCATACCCGATATCAACTCAACATTTCTACTTCATACATTATCTAAATTCAACATTTCCACTTCATACATTATCTAAATTCAACATTTCCACTTCATGCATAATTTAAATTCAGCATTTCCACTTCATATATAATAAGTGACATACTTTCCAGAACGTTGTCTTCATCGTGGATACTCTGAAAGCCTCTCTGTCTCGAGCAAACAGGAACTGCATTGGATAGAGACATGTGCATACATTCTTCTCCCTCGTCATATCAATCAATAAAGTGACAAACCGAGTAGCGTAGGCGATCATGTTTCTTCACAACTCTCTGTCTCTTGTGTTGTTAACAAGTTCAGTTGGTGACATTCTCTCGTACCACAGCAACAAATCAATCCACAAATTGCTATGTACAGGAGATATGCGAAATATAGGTGACATTACACATCCTTGCCTAACACCCATTTCTATATTTTGAAAATCTCCTATATTTGCATTTGCTACCATACTGTTTCCTTTACATTCCAAGAAAACAGTGTACAAATTTCCTTAGGCTGGGTTGACATGGAATCTACCGTTGGTAGTACTATCTAAAAATGTTTCTAGTTAAACTCGAAATTTCACCTCAGAACATTTCTCAGACTTTCCTATTTCACTGAGCTACCTTGCCCCACCCGCGGATATAGCTGCTCTTATTGCCCTTCTGATAAATCGACTGTACACTAGAACCGAATCTTTGCAAGTTCATCCATGTATGACTCGACTCGTTGTGCTTGGTTGCCGAATGCATGATTACATTCCTGTGATTCGATACGCTTATTTATACATGTGTGAAGTTTGCCGTAATAAACAATCATGGTTTGTTTACAATGTTCCCTGTCTGTTTTTATTGAAGCAAGTTGTGATAAGTGAAATCCAAACCTTAGTTTGGCTTTGAAAGTTGTATACATATAAATTGTCTCGTTTTCGGTATGGTCACGTGAAAAGAGAGGTGCAAAAGCTCAACAGCGGAGAATATCTAGAAAGTCACGGGTAGATAAAAAAAACAACATTTACAGTGGTCATCCCATGCTCGGACTGTCCAATGACATTTGCGTTCCAAAACGTACTCAATGTGTGGCAGCAACATTGTGCGATAAAAAGTTAGTCGCTGTTCCACTTATATACTATTTAAAATATAAAATTCAAATATTCCTTATATATTATATATATATATATATATATATATATATATATATATATATATATATATATATATATATATATATATATATATATATATATATATATATATATATATATATATATATATATATATATATATATATATATATGTGTGTGTGTGTGTGTGCGTGCGTGGGTTTGCGTGCATGCGTGCGTGCTCATCAACTACCATTTGCCATGGCTGGACCACGTCTTCAGAATGTGAAGCTGACGCAATGCAAATCAAGTACTATTCGAAGAACTGTCTGAAGGTCAGCGGCAGACCAATGCTGATATACAAAAGCATCTGTAAGTTCTCAATGAAAGATTTGTCCATAGTCCCCAAAAACTGGAAAAAAACCGGCCGAGACTCGGGCTGTCTAGAGGCACAATCTGCATGCCGTGGCGACGTTGTTTAGGTAGAACGTGATAAAAGATATGAAGGACAATGAACACTTGCATGTGGTGGAATTTAAACCCGGTACCTTGGTCGTCAAAAACGCGTTCTCTACCACCCTGTCACAGAGCCAGACTTGGTGTACGCACAGTCAGACTGGGTGAACAATGGGTGAACATACGTCACAGACGCGCTTTGTACCTTGTTGCCACAGAGACAGACTGAATGAACTCACAGAGTTAGACTGAATGAACTCACAGAGTTAGACTGAATGAACTCACAGAGTTAGACTGGGTAAACGCACAGAGCCGGCTGAGTAAACCACGGGATCAATTTTGATTTCAAACCGTGACTAACGAGTGAATCGAAACCCAAAACCCGAGTTTAAAAGAGGAAGACACAAACAAAAATCTTCATAAAGCGTCATACATTCCTGAGAGAAAATGCTCATTTGATTGCTTTTTCTTCTTGCTTAATGATCGTCTGCAAGACGCAAAAGGCAATATATATAGTACCCACTTTAGTACTACCCCTCTTTAGATGCTCACTTCTAGTATGACTTTCTTCAGGTCTGGCAGTTTATCCCTGTCAAGGACTTGTAGGACAGACATATCATCAGTAAGAAACACCACCTGTTGACATTGGCTTGTTGTGTTTTTAATTATTTCTGCACCAATATTTAGAGTATGTACTTATGCAGAGTAGTTTTTCTTCTTCTTCTTCAGCGTTCATTCTCAAACTCTTGCTGGAACCCTCTAGTAGCGGGACCATGATCCATTCTAGATTCCAGCAGGCTGTAGTCCAGAGAACGGAAATGCGTTGTGTCGCCGTTTAATTTGCGCCAATGGCCCGACACATCCGTCTTCGGCGGGAGTTGAGTATATATATATATATATATTGCTATTTCCATGATTTAATTGGTCATCTAATTATACTGTGTTTCGCTAGCCAATGAAATCCCAGAAATGGTCGGAATGGTCTTACGCAGTGATGTTACATGAGTTAGCATTTCGATGTGTTACAACGAAGGTCATGTATTAAATGCACTATCTCGTGGAAACAAGGCAAGTTATTACAACAAGAAGAGAGTACAGCAATCTTGAGGCAGTGAGTCACGTAGCATTCCAACAATCATGAGACAGTGGGTCGTGTAGCATTCCAACAATCATGAGACAGTGGGTCGTGTAGCATTCCAACAATCATGAGACAGTGGGTCGTGTAGCATTCCAACAATCATGAGGCAGTGGGTCGTGTAGCATTCCAACAATCATGAGACAGTGGGTCGTGTAGCATTCCAACAATCATGAGGCAGTGGGTCGTGTAGCATTCCAACAATCATGAGGCAGTGGGTCGTGTAGCATTCCAACAATCATGAGACAGTGGGTCGTGTAGCATTCCAACAATCATGAGGCAGTGGGTCGTGTAGAATTACAACAATCATGAGGCAGTGGGTCGCGTAGCATTCCAACAATCATGAGGCAGTGGGTCGTGTAGAATTCCAACAATCATGAGGCAGTGGGTCGTAAACGTATCCCCTTTATTTTTTAAGACAGTACCACAAAACACAAGTTTCGTTTTTCGAGCACACAGAATATAACCAACATCGAAAACATATATAATATAATAAATTCTCCCCTACTATAATTTGCAAATCCAGTCAACGTTTCGGAAAAAGAAGTGTCCTCAATGCTCAAAATGTGTGGAGGATTGTCTTCATTGTATTCGGGTTTCTCCATATGTACGATATCACTCTAAACGAAGTGGCATGTCTGCTGGGCATTCTAGTCCTAGCAAGAAATTTCATAGCTTCAATGGATAATCTAAAGAGATTGCCACTACACTACAGAGATCCACAAGAGATTGCCACTACACTACAGATATCCACAAGAAGCTGATCGATGCAAGTCGCATTTTAGCTGACGGGTTCCTAAAGAAAGCAACGAATACCTTGACCTGGTCATGCATGTCGTAAGAAACGATTAAAGATATTTAGGGGTGGATTCTTGATTAGAAACCAGGGGTGAAATTTAGGGGTGGATTTCCATGTCCAACCTCATAAGTAGTTACCTAATGCCATGATGAAATTGGACATGTCTGTCCAAAAGTGCACTGTTTTATAGCAGCCATGTTATCGACCATAACACGGTGCATATCGTTCTGTAATACATGGACAGGTGTGTGAGAAGGAACGCAGAAGATTGATAAGGCTTTTATTGGCAGGAACGGCCCAAGGAACAAATCTGGGCCATCAAGCCATTTCTCTCTAGCCCGCCAGAATGATCTAAGAGATCTATATATTTGCGCTGCCCCCAAACCTCAAAAATGGGATGTCAATGGGGGGGGGGGGGGTGTCTGAAAAGGTGACAGCTCTAAAACACTAATTGGAACTCTAAAGGACCTGTAAAAGAAGCTTTCCACAACATGAATAAAGTTCCATCTGGCCTGCGACACCGAAAAGGTTGCTCAGATCTTATTTACAATTTTTCTGTGTAAAACTATATTACGTTATAGTTTTATACTTTCTTTTCTGAACAATACGTGTTGGGATGCGTAATGATACATGGGCTGCAGATAAAATACTTTTCAGTTTTTAAGTTAACTGTCAATATTTAATAAACTGCGTTTATTGCTCAGTATAACCCTAGCTCATGCATACCCCGCCTTCCGGAACAAGTAAGGAGATATCCAAATATAGAGTTCGTTCCTTCGCAATCAATATGAAAGAACACTCAAGTACAGATCTTGCTAAACTATGTGGGATAAATCCTGTCAGTGTATTGCAACCAGCCATATTACAATGTTTTAAAATGAACAAAAGTATCAAGCATATATATTTTTTTTATATTTCATCGTTTATTACTATTTATGTCAATTACAATCGGTTACTCCCGGTAGAATTTGCGTTAAAAAAATATACTGTATACTCCCCATGCTCAGGTAAACATATGTGTATCCCAAGTTATTTCCCAGACCTGTAGACTCATCGGATTTTTTAAAAGTGACGATTTGTAATGTTCCCGTGATTTTATTGGCTGCTATCACAGCGTGACCAATGAACATCACAGAAACAGTTATTATGGTATAAAGTCAGAGGAAGACCAAGAAAAAGATGGATAGAAAACGTCAGGGACATCTTGAACAGTCATGGTCATAGCACAGCATAGGCGACACATCTGACCTTGGATCACAAGCTCGAATTCCAATCACTCCTACGCTTAACGGCAAGAGTGGATATAAACCATCCGGGGAAAGGCAGTAGTGCAATATTTGCATAATATGTCAATGAATGTCTAGGACTAGTACATGAACGTGGGACTCGACAGAGCACACAGGTTTTTCCGTGCTGTTTTAATGTTGACAAATGCATTCTAAACACGGTGACAATTTGGGTCACAGGAAAGGTCACAATTTTAAATATAAAATACACGGTATAGGTATTATTTAACAGGTAACTACAAAACAACTAAAGTACTACCGTATTTTTTATGGTTAAAATCAAGTAATCGCCAGTAAATGTCCGTTGTGACACTATGTTTTTATATGTTTGATCATGAGCAGACGTGAGATGGCGGGCGTCATTTTACGTTTTCAAAATCCGTTTTTATCATGCGATGTCGCAAGGCAAACGATGGAGTATTCATTTTTATTAAATATTGAGCATATTATCAACTTACGCGAAACAGATCAGTGTGATTTATATCTTTCTATTTAGGTAGGTCTACTGTGTAAAGTGTAAATTAAAAATACAATTCTTATTGGCAATAACCTAGGCCTAAGTAAAAGTACTAAAACACTAAAAGTTAAATAGATGGATTCATCATTGATCATTCTCATAATTCTAGCCCTTTGATCTATATTTAAAAATGGTTACACTGTAATTTACAATACTACTGTTACTAGGCTATAAATAAATAATAGTTTAATTGGTTTAGGGATTAGTGTTATTAGCAATCATCAATGACTAAAATTACTGAACTGGCCTACAATTACAACATATGGATAATTTATTTAATAAAACTTAATTCATTAGGGCCTATTGTCAGTGTAGTGGTAATTTCCCACAACAGTCATTGGAATTTCAAACTGGATTTAATTCATTGAGATGATTCATGGACTTCTGTTGTGTAAATTGGATTTGATGTAGGCTGCTTCCTTATCAAACCACAGTCATACTAGTTGCTGTTGTAAATCCTACTACAGAACAGAAGGATAGTGGATATCGCAAGTTAGGCCTCCAACTATTAGCTGAAGTTTGAGTCACACAAAGTTTCAAACTAGTAAGTTGCTGTTCATTCATATTTGATATTTCTTCTTTTGTTGTGTTCATAACATTTAATTTTCTCATTCAATTAACCCCTTGGTAAAAGTAAAGATTACTTCTTCACTGTGCTATGAATAGCACACTGTTGACAATTTTAACTATCCAACGTCACAGATTTCCGTGTAACACCAATGAAAATAATGGCTGTTGGGATGTGACTCACTGAGTTCAAATCTAGACACAGACGAACTTATGCATAATCTGTATGTTTTCCAATTTCCCCCTTTTTTTAAATTATACGAGATAGGACAGCCATCCACACCCAAAATCCTCCTTAGTTTCAAAACCGCTAATGATGCTTATGTAAGGTAAACAAGGCTAATATTCTTTGCTCCTCCTTCAGACTCAGTAATATTCCATTAACTGTCATATTCATGTACAAAGTACATAATGAAGGAGTTCAATTCCAAAGATACAGTGTATGAGATAAGTGAACCAGAGATGACCAAAATCTACTCAACCCCCAAATTGTGGCAAGGTGGTGATGATGGAATAAGACCTTTATCAGGTAGATCTTGACAGCACAGTCTTTATGACAAAAACAGGTTCTTCTCAGTTATGTAACTGATGCAACAACCTGAGTCATATAAGGTTGTCTCAAAGGCATGAGTGTGTAAGGATGGTTTATGGATGCATGTTTAGTAGCCCCTGAAGGGAGGCATACCAGTATCCCATGGTTATGTCTTACCAGGATCACAGCACACACTTCTTGACCAACTAACTCATAATTTATCTGTCACATTTTTATTACCTATCGTATCCACAGTGATGGCATATCTAGCATTCTCTGCCACAAAAGAACAAAGTTGCAATGTCTACTGGCCTGCATCTCATAAGAATTATTTGATAGAAGACAAAAGTAAGAAATTGAGACAATGAAACAATGATGATTTTTTAACTGGTGACAGATTGTCAGCCTATCCCCTCAACTTTTCTTACTCGTCTCCTATTGTTCGTCCGTCACAGTCAACAATGACCATTCAGCTCAAATGGGATGATGATGATGTCTGCGATCTGCCTGGCTGTGACTAATGAGTCTTATGTGTGCCTGAAATTGTCTACCACACTTAACGTGTGTGAGAGAAGTCTGTGGGATGGTGAGCAGGTTTTGCCTTTCTTCTAGCATGTTTTTGTTTTCAGATCAGTTTTGTGAAAAATTCGCCCATGAGTTTGTGTCTATTTTGAAGTGAGTCAGTGATGTCTTAAGAGTGTCTTTAAAATTCTTCTCCTGTCCTCCCGGGTTGCGGGAGCCAGTATGGAATTCTCCATATAACAAATTTTTTGGTAAACAATGATCTTTCATATGGACCATGTGTCCTGCCCAGTGTGTCTGCTCCTTTGTCAACATTGTGTGTATGCTTACAGACTTAGCATCAGTACTTCACTGTCTGGTATTTTATCCCACCAATGGATGTTTAGTATCATAAGCAGGCAGGTTAGTTGGAAATGGTTGAGTTTTCTGGCATATTATGTCCATGTTTCACAAGCATAAAGGAGTGATGACATTACTGCTGCCTGGTAAACTATGAGTTTGATGGTAGTTGTTATTCTCCTTCTATCCCATACGTTTTTTCGCAATCGTCCAAATGTGGCACTAGCTGTCGCTATTCTATTGTTTACTTCCATGTCGATGTTTACATTTTGTGAGCAAGTTCTGCCCAGGTAGGTGAAACTATTAACTGTTTGAGGCTCTTCTTCTTTGACCCTTATATGGGGATTTATTCATCTCCTACGACACGCCTGGAAAGAAGACACTGGCCCTATTCTTTGCACTCTGAACTAGAAGTCCATGTCCTGGTTGTCACACAGGCAAAATGATGTGTTAAAAACTGATGTTGTGCAGAAATGTACATATTTCATAGCATTATGGTGTATACTGTGACACAACACATTCAACTTGTTTTCAGGGCTAATGATGCAGAAGACTATAATTGAGGTTTCATTGTTGGGGAGCAAATTGAAATATATGCCAACCTTTCATGTCCCATTACATCAACACAAGCAGGAAAATTGTATTATTCATGTTGACTAATCCCCAAGCAAACTTCCTCAATCATGAACATTCTTTCACAAAACTTGTCCCATAGGCAAAACTAAACACTGCTAATGACTTTACCTGACAAGTAGGTAGGAATGTTGTGTCTGATTTAGTGTACTTAGGTGATTGACAAAGCTCAGTTGTTTGTGGATGGTGACATAGTTTTGGATTTTAAAACACTGTTTAGGATACATACACAATGTTTAGTATAATGACACAATGTTTAGTATAATGATGCAATGTTTATTATTTTGAAACACTGTTTCGTATAATGACACAATGTTTAGTATTTAAAACACTTTTGTATTATGACACAATGTTTAGTATAATGACACAATGTTTAGGATAGTCCCACAGCAGATATTGTTTGATAAACTTTCAGATTGGAAAAGTGCTAGGGGTTGACTGAGATAAAAAGATTTATGCAAGGCCAAAGTGAAAGACTTTTCTATTGACCACAATTGCTGGGGAAAATGTAGCTGAAGACTGTTATGGGAATTTATGGAAGTGCTCCCAGTGCAACGGTGTTAGTTCCTAGTTAAGAAGAATTAATAGCCTTATGTACTGGTATCACTTTTAGACACAGAAGAATTCAGCAGGTGTGTAAACACTCTGCATATCCCCGATGTAATTTCTTGTTCCCCCACCATCTCCTTATAATGATGTCTTCTGTGTTCTCTTTAGTATATTTTCTATTTAAGTTTCGCTTTATTATCTCAGCTTGAGCATGTTGTGCTGCTAGTGTACACCAAAGCTGGGATATCCAACTTCCTGCTCTGCACTCAAAAGACAATCACTTTCTCGATAGTGCTGAACGAGTTAGCATCTTCCAGGACAGGACACAGCGGACTAAACAACCACTTAAATAGTCTAAGACTGCTTACTCTGCCCTCTGTCCAAATGTGCAGGCAGCACAGAACGTGGAACATATCTTGCAAGACTGCATTACACTATACCAGTTGAGGGAGGAGCTTTGATCCACAGAGACAGACATCCACAAAGTTGTATTGAAGCATTGAGGAGCTATTAAATACAGCAGCATTTATCCAGAAAACCAGACTTGTTGTGTAATCATGTTAACTGCAAATGGGAAGATCTGCATTTTCCCTTTCAAAAATTTCAAATTTGTTTTTGTATGCGATCTTGCAGCTGACCCCCTCATCAACATTCCTTCTTAGCTCCACAGTCAAGTACTTCATTAGAGATTGCCACTCGCCAAATGGCACACTGTGCACAGACTCAAATTAAACGTTTTTATGTTTCCACTTTCACATTCAAATATGTAAATAACGCAATTAACGAAGGAAAAAGCACTTCAGTCTGATAATCTCAGTTTTTTAAATTGCAGGTTAGATAATTACCAAGCCAATCATGTCATCACGAAGTGATGTCCCTTCCTTGGATCAGTTGATTTCTCAACTCAAGAGCAGACAGGTTGGTAAAATGTTTAACTGTATAAATGTTCTTAAGTCTAGAGTTCTGAAATTACATAGAACTGATTGGTAACATTATGCTGTTCTTCTTCTTCAGTGTTCATACTCCCGCTGAATCACAGTGGTCCTTACTAGATTTCTGGCAGAATGTAGTTCAGAGAATCGTTAAGTATTGTGTTACCGTTTTATGTGCGCCAATGGACTGACACATCCATCTTCAGCGAGTTCTGTTCATTTTTGAATAACCTTATTCTTCTTCACCTTCAGCGTTCATTCTCAAACTCCCACCGTATCTCTCTTTTAGCAGGGCAATGGCCCTACTTGATTTCCAGCAGAATGTAGTCCAGAGAGTGGCAATGCATTGTATTGTAGTTTTATTTGCGTGAATGACCCGACATATCCATCTTCAGTTGAAGTAACGTTATAACTGTTAAAGAGGTGTCCATAAATTATATCAACAACTAGGGATGTGGAGGGGATTGGAAAAAAATAAAAACATTTTATAGTTGTTAATAAGGGGGAGGGGATTTGACAAAAGCTAAACCGACAATAGTGATTTTTATGCACCGTTTAAATTGTTTGAATGTAGAAAAATAAATTGTGGTAGGGGTCCTTGCATTCTTGACAGTTGTTGAAAAGGGGAAAAGGTAAAAAAAAATGGTCAAAACATTGTTGACGTAACTTATTGGCAGCCCCTTAGCTGCTACATTCTTTTCAGTTACCAATCTCAGCTGTGTTCTATTCTTTCTTCATCAAACCCATAACTCCTAAGGGTCATTGGGATGCCACTCTGGAAACACCAATACAAAAATCTATCCATGTGTCTCAGTTTCGTGTTTAAGTGTGGAGAATCTTAATCCTGTCTAGTCTTATTATCAACTCATACTTTCTTTGGACCTCTTCTTCCACTCTCAACTGTTCCCAGCAGAATAGTGTTAGAAAGGGAACAGTACTTCATCGCATGGCCAAACCACACAAGATACACTATGTTTGTGATGTTTCACCATTGCCAAGAGATGTTAGTGTTGACCTGCAAGAGTATTTATTTGGTTTCTCACATGTTGATTTTATGTTCTGTGTCATCTATGTTACTTCAGTGCCGAATACGGTACGTAAGGCAGAAACCAGAGCTCTTCAGTTCAAGAGATGGAATGCTACTATGTGCATTTCGTGCATGTTGTTGAGACCCATAGTCATAACCTCTTTGATGGTTGTTCTGCGAAGAGTCTCTCTTGGTCTTCATCTTTTTCTTTTGCCATCTGGTACCCATTTTAATGCTTGTAGTGACAGTCTGTTTTAATTCATTCTAAGTTAGTTAGTTATTCCTCTAGGGCCATAGACCCTATAGATCTATAGGACCATGACACACCACATTCCGTTCTCCGGACTACATCCTGCTAATCTGCAGGAGTCAGAGAATGAAGGCAGAAGAAGAAAGTCATTACTGCTGCTTTAAAATGGCTATCTGGGCCTCCATTTGCAAAGTTATTGCATTAGTCTCACTCCTTGCTTCAAAATATCAACAATGGATATCAATATTAATATATGAAATCTATAGCAAATTTCCACTTTATATGTAACATATAGATTTATTGACGTAACATACGTATATGATGGTGATGAGATAGCAGACTGGCTTGCATTTACTGCGTATATAGACAGGTGTGGGGGGGGGGCGGTAACACTGAATAAAGACGTATATATAATGAGACCCAAGGGTTGTTGGGTGCAACAAAAAAACACCAGTGTCATCAGGCATTCAAGTAAATGTAGAAAACATAGCAAGCACAAACCATTGCTTGGTGTTATCAATCCAATATTTTCTTTTTCTACCTCTTCTCCTTTCTTTCTCTAGCAAAATAGTGTTAGAAAATCATGCAATCTCCTGGCATATAGGTTAAACTATTAACTTTGTGTTAAAGAGGTTGCAGGTTCAGATCTTGCTCATGTTTTTATAAAGTGGATTTTTGGTACAGCACAAGTATACCCCCCCCCCCCACATAGTCGAGTTATTTCCCTTGTCTATGTTTGTACATTTCATGTTCATCATTTAATAATTGAAATATTAATTTGTTTTGGGTTAGGATTAGGATAGTTATGTTTTACATAACTAACCCCAACCCTAAATAAATGAACGTATCAATGATTAAATGATGAACATGGGATTTACAAACACGGACAAGGGAAATAATTAAACATGTGGTGGCATGTACTTGTACTGTACCGGATTTCCCCCCAGATTTCTAGGGATTATCATTGGAAGCTATGGAACTACGTGCTCTGAGTGGTACTCTCGGCAGGCGGCGTGCCGCTTCTTTGTGATTAAACTTTTGAGTTTTAGAAAGTATGCCAAGTCTCTTACATGTATGGGCAATGTTTTTACTTCGGAACCGGGCTTTTTCACACAAGTTGATTGATATCCAGGAGGTTGGAAACTGCTACAGATGCTATCCACTCATATCGATAGTTCTGTTCTAGTGTCACAACTACAAGAGCCGTTCTTACTCGTGTATTTTATTGTGAATGTTTTCTTGACAAAGGCCCATTGGGAAACACATTGAGGTGTGTGTTACTAGTGCAAACTTCATAACCATGTTCGAATTTTACAGAACTTTAGATAATATCTCGTAAGGGGGGGGGGGTATGTTTACTTTAAAAAACCCAGACATTCGCGTGTTTTCAGGTGTCAGATCGTCTTTTTTATTATAAAATTTTACGATCTTCTGGTAAAAAATCGCGAAGTTTTGTTTAACCCGCCTTTTAGTACTAAAAGTGATGTTCCAACTTTCTTTAAAGGGGGGGGGGGTGTTAAACTCCTCAACCCCTCCCACCGTATCTATGAGTCTGTAAGTCTCACATACTCAAATACTGACTGTAGATCTCCGCTCTGTTCTCTCTTCAGCCAGGCGTGACTAGAATGTCGTGTGAATACCAACTATTCAACCATCAAACTATCAGGGTATTTGCTTGTTAGTAACTGTAGATTTCTTATAAAAATGTTTCGCTCGAATGTAATCCATACAGTTTAGTTAAACGTGTTGTTTTCTTGTGTAGACTCAGTCATTTGTGTCGGCTCAGCATTTGTTAAATGGAAATCTCCCGTTGGAGACGGGCTAGATACGTTTATTTACACAATATACCCATCAGCTGATGTTTCACTTCTGGATAGTGAGTGAAGCACAGCGTATTGGTCACAGATTGTGAGTAGCTTATATGGTATTTATTATGTGTGTGCAGTGAGTCATCGATAGAGACCCATAACTCATCCCGGGACAACCGAAGTATGCTGCAGATTTGAAACACTATAACTACTGGGCCAACTGAAGTATGCTGCAGTTTTGAAACACAATAACTACAAACTCCCAACACGTGTGTGCTTGGTGGAAATATTTGAGTACACATGAGAAGTAATATGTGTTGCAGTCTTCCATTCGGTGCCGTAGATGTTTATCTTGCAAGCGGGGAGAGATTAACCTACACAAATACGATGTCGTTTCCTATTTTATGTAAATATCTCCCGGTGTTAGTCTGATTGTTGTGTGACTTTTTGAGAAGAAAACCATTTGTCATACCATTAAAAGGATTCTTAAACACCCAATGTTCATCACTGGATCATTGATCATCTAAAGCAGTGGTTCTCGCGCCCCATATCCGAAGGGCTTCGGGGGGGGGGGGGGCTTGCAAGGGGCTACAAATATACATTTCATAATTGGAGGGGGTGCAGACCCTTCAGGGGGGGGGGGGATCTCAACGGATTTAAAGATAGCACCAAAGTAAATGTAATACTCAAGATCAGAAGTTTTTATTTGGAAACTACGATGTTAACATTTGTGACCTAGTTAAATGTTAGTGAAGCGCGAAGTTCAAACGTGATGTTATATGTCAATATCTGTACATTGTAATGAAGGCCGCGAGAGAAAGCACATTTATGTAAGCACATTGTGAGGACAGCTGGAGAGGAGATGGGCACCACTAGCGAAACCTTTTGGCCACTGAAATACTAAAAAAATATTGATAGTGTATCCTATTCAGGACGTAGCCATCAACCCCCTTTTTAATGGCTGTAGTGATTTTTAGGCAATACTGAAATACTACAATGGATAATAAAACCAGCATTAGCAAAGGGCATTATTAGCGTCACACAACATAACGAACGTTCAATAGCGGTCACTATAACAATAGACGGAGTGAATACAACAACATTTATATAGGACTATACTCCATGTAACACACCAAACAACGAAAGTGAAGTGATAAATTTCTTGAGGATGTAAATAGATTAATAAATAACAACAATGAAGATGCCATATATATTCTGGGCGATTTAATGCACATCTTGGCTCAAATAGAGAAGGAATAAAGGAATATAAAGGGCATTTCAGCGACACAAGAAACAAGGTTAATGACAACTAATAGATTTATAAACTAATAGATACATGCATCCAGCACAACCTCGTTATAACGAATACTGTCTTTAAACATATACATTCACAAGTGTACACATGGTATAAATGAAACAGTTTAGAATGCAAGACCCAGATAGACTTCATACTCACAAAAAGAAACAACAGAAATCATACTCAAAACAAATGGACACGATTAAGATTTAATCTAGCAAATTATTGAAAGAAAATACCTCGGATCTAGCATATGCAGCGATGGAAAATGCAATGCAGAATTAAAAATAAGGCTGCAGATGACTTTAACGTCTATGTCAAGGCTAACGGTGATTTGGAAAAGCAACATCAGTTAAAGTGAGTCACACTCTATAAGTCGCTAGTGCTTTCTGTTGTGCTATATGGTTGTGAGAGTTGAACACTCACTGCGGACATAGGGAGACGATTACAGGCTTTCTAGTACAAATGTTAGAGACGAATTTCCTATAGGGAACATAAGACAAATTTGTACATAAGAAATAAAATAGAGATGTATGCAGGTGTACAAGAACCATTGCTGTCAATAGTGAAATGACGAAAACTATCATGGTTTGGATATGTATGCAGACATGATTCCTTGTTAAAAACAATACTGCAGGCAACCGTCGAAGAGGGGAGAAGCAGAGGAGGGCAAATAAAGACATGATCAAACATCAAGGAATGGACAAGATAATATTTTTCCTAACTCTTCCCCATCATTGAAGGTAGAAATTGCTGGAGGACTCTATGCTGAAGCATCCAATGTGGTACAGCTACGACACTGAACGGTTACGGGTTTATTGATTGAAATATGAAGTGATTACGTAAAATATAGTTTGGAAGTGCAACACGTGCTAAGAACAAGCAGAAAAGGGAGAATGTCATTCGGCATCTTCTTATTATTGACATGAAGAGGGACAAGGAACATAAACTTTGACTTTGATCTCGCGGCGACACCAAGCTCTTCTGATATTCTAGCCGCCACTCGTAGCCACCTACCGTCCAGACCGATCTTTATTTGGCCCGCTTACCTAAAAAACGCTGCTTAATTAAGTACAAATTGCAGTCTCCTTATTATATGTCCAATATACCGCTGTTATTTAACCCGTTATATATATTTCCCTTGCAATATTTACTTATGTTATATGATCAAGGGAGATTCTGATTAACGACTGTTCTGCATCTGATCAAGAGTTTAGTCCATTTGCAATGCCAATTTTAATGAACCATCTTTCTGCTTTGTATTTTTTCTGGAAAAAGGTCCTGTGGTCATATCTTGTATTCAGTCTCGTTAATGAAATAAACTGTTTACTTGGCATTCTCTGTTTCTACCTATGAAATTTCACCACCGAAGTGTATTGCTCATGGTAATCGATGTGGAAACTTTCCTAAATAGATGCGAATCCAAATACCTGCACATTTCATTAATGACCAATTGACTGGCATTCATCGAACTCAACTCACGCAGTATCGATGTAATCATTCCATTAACATATACACCATTGCAGCACAATAAATACCAAAGTCTAAGATGACTCATTGTTGCTTTTCATTTCAATGTCAGACCAAGTTCTCACTGGTAACGTGAGGGTTGCAGAAGTTGCTCATGCAATAAGTAGATTGGTGATTATTTAATGAGATATCGCCAGAGATAGGCTTCTGATAACTTAATGAGGTATTATCACGAGAGATAGATTCTGTACGAGCAGCGACCAGTCACTTTTTTAAAAACTGGTGTGAGATTCCTAGTAAATGTTAATTAGTGTAGTTTGGCATGGGGCACATGTGGGGAAGGGAGGGGGGGGGAAGAAGGGTTGGAAAGTGGATACAGCCATGGACATCTAGATATACGGAAAAAAATTAAATAAAACGTAAAACGTCATAGAAAGAGTCGGCTGTTACCAAAACTATCCGAGATTTCATGTACGGTATTTATCAAGTTCTCTTAAATAGGCATGCGTGCTGGTTTCACGCATTGTCACTCCTCTTGGCTGACCTCACATAGTGTCACTCTTGGCTGACCTCACGCATTGTCACTCCTCTTGGCTGACCTCACACGGTGTCACTCCTCTTGACGGATGTGACGGATCATTAGTCACTGTATGCATACTTTGTGTCGCTAGTCAAATTAAAAAATGGACAATTTGAATATATCAAGAGAATGAGATATCGTGGAAAAAAAGTATCTTGATAAAGACCTTTTGGATGAAACGTTTAATGTGATTTGTGTATTGTAATTTTTATGATTTTGTGTGTACTCATCATTGCCTACTAGTTTTAGCTATAGTCTGTCGTGTCTCATTGAAGCGATATATAAACCTGTGTTTTACTAAGTCTAATTATCATTGAAAAGGTTTTGTTTTTTTCTAGTTCATACTAATTGTGAAATTGTGTCAGCACAAGCAATGCTGATGGAAATATCCTGTAAGTGTGATGTAAGTTTCTAGTACTTGTATCTATCGTTATTGTATCTATCGTTATTGTATCTATCAGATGTCTGTGATATAGCTTGCTTTTAAATGTTTTAATTTGTACTTGAACAAAAGATATCAATGTGGTGGGTGGTGTGTGCGAACGACGACGAAGAAGAAATGATCGTCTTCGACATCCAGCACGGCACATAATGATGATGTTGTAGGTCCGTGATGCAGTCTGTACTCAGTGGCAGTGATGAGCTAGTAACATGTTAACAATATGCATTATCTATACATGTTCTTCCTAGGTGTCGAGTCCTTCTCATCATTTATAGCGCCATGTGATCTCCTCAGAATCATCATTCTAAAGTGACGATGATGTTATACTTTTCTCATGATTTTCATTGGTCACTTTGTGAATACAGCCAATGAAAATCAAGGAAATAAATATCGTCACGTTTTAAGGAGGATGACTATGAGTCCACTTTATTGTTTAAATTACGAGGGACTTGCCTGTGCATACATTGCTACTGAGTCGTTACAAATCACAAACACGTAAGACCTGCATTTGAATATCTGAACACTGTACCGATGTGACAAGTGTGCTACGCGACCTGTGCTCGCACCTGGAAATACTCATGCTCGTCGATAGCCACGCCTGAAATATGTGCAGACTTCCGACAATATCCATATTTATTGTTGAATCAGTTTGTCTGGTAATGTCTCAGCTTTGTTTACTCAAACAATTGTGTGTTCCCAGATCTTTATCACGGTCTGATATGATGGTAGTCATTACTTGGGAGGGGGGGGGGGCTGCCGACAATTAGATGGAGGAGTAGGGTCGGACACAGTTTGACAGTTGTTGATACAGAGGGGGGTGAGGTTGGATGGAAAAAGCTGACGTTAACAATATTGTTTTTTTAATACACCAATTCAATTGTTTCTTTTTCTGCTTTCTCTCTGTGATAATCAACACGAAAGTTGATTTGCACTGGGGAGAGTGAAGTAAGTTGTGCTAGTTAGATTTGCGCATGTGGCCTAGCACATCCGTCCGTATTCGGCAAATTTAATAGTTTGAATTTGAAACACGTTCTAAATATATGAAACAGAACATGCATTTTTTCGTATCTTCTAATTTTATTGTGGGAGATTTGGCTGGTATAATTATTTCACATAATTCAGTAGTGGAGTCCTTGAATTTTTTGACAGTTGTTGACAACAGCGAATGGGGGGGGGGGGGGGTACACATGTTTACATAATTTATAGACAATTTCCTTTCTTTGTCTTACTTGATTTCCTTTCTTCATTTTCATTGACTTGACATTAACTACCATCTCAATACGAGTGTCAACCTCACAACACTCTCCTTTTCTTTGTCACGTAAGCCCTCCCCCCTCTCTCTGTCTTGATATGACTTTCGTCCTACCCTCTGTCTTAATATCTTCTTCTTCATCGTTCATTCTCAAACTCCCGCTGGATCTCTCTTGTAACAGGACCAAAGTCTATAGATTTCCAGCAGGATGTAGTCCAGAGAATGGAAACGCGTTGTCACCGTTTTATTTGCGCCAATGGTTCGACAGATCTATTTGCTGCGGGGTATTGATATGACTTTCTGTGTATACGAACATGTGTCTCTAGCTTTCAACAGAGAAGATTAACAGAGTGAAATCCTGTTCTCACAGTCACTTGTCAGTTCGTGCACAAGTAAAATTAATGGCAGTAAGCAGTCATAACCATTTCCAGTCAAGTATGCAGTCATAATTTCAAGTATTAAAAGTCATGTTCTGATTTTCTAGGAGAAGGGGGTTAACATTCTTCTCCCACCCTGAGGTTCCCCTTATTTACGGGCTTATAACTATCTGAACTAAATCAAAAACAAGAATCATTTGGATATTGCTTTTAAAAAAAAGCATCGGTCAATTGTATAGAAAGTTGTTGGCCTTTTTGCGGTATCAGGGAGTCGCGAAGAAACTGTTTTCCAAAAGGGTCCAAGGATAAAAAAAAAGTTGAGAATCACTGTTACTGTATGAACTGTTATATCCATTGAATACTGAGTCGCGTGCAGACGACAATACATTTAACGTTAATTACTTAGACGTTTCATCCATGAAGATCACACAACTCAAGGTTACACCGTGTTTCTCCCTTGTTGTATGCTCGTGACCTAGGCTAATCTTATACCGTAATGATGGTCGTAATGGCGCATTACCTCAAGTTCCGACTCCTATATTTGTTAAAGACCATGCGCCATGATGTAACCATATGAAGATAAATGTCTCAGTGTAGGGTAACATCCCTAAACAGGAAGTAGGTGGCTGGAGTAACACAGGGCAAATATCAAGATAAACAAAATAAACAAATATAGGTAGGAGTGTTACCAAAATAAAACATAAAACAACCTAACAACGGGATACAGAAACAGACGACATTTCGACTAAAAGCATTCATCAGGACAAACCAAAGACCACAGTACAACGAATCTTACATGGGGACAGACATGGTTATTATAGGGAGGGAGGAAAAGGAGAAACGGCGAATAGATACCGAAGGAAGCAAACATAGAGTAGCATAACAGGGAAGAAGAGTGTATAGGGAGAGGACAGTGGTAAGTAGGAGGTACAAGTGTACAGAAGAAAGTGAAAATAGATCAGATGTAATAGTAAGTAAAATAAGATGAATTAAATACTCCAGCCACCTGGTTGTTACCCTCCACTGGAACATTTATCCCTTGATATGGTTGGAATTTCATCTATCTACCTACCTATCTATCGTCTTTTTATCTGTTTTTGCTGTAAGGCGTCGCAGGATGGAATGAAGATCAGTTTTCAGATTATGGGAAGTGTGCTCGCTTGATATGAAATAATATTTGGACATCTCAGAACTATGGTAACTCCTGTAATTCATATTTGTCCTGGTCTTTCTCTGCATCTTGTTGTTTCCATTTTCATGTTGTACTCTCGTGTTGCTCGCTAATTCAAAAGGTCATGACTTGGGAACATGAGGTTATGAGTCATCTTATTAACTCGCGATTTTATCAATAAGTGGTCGACTACCTAGCCTGTGGCTGACTAGAAACATCATGAAAAGTGTCATTCATGTGGCAGGTATTCCTTCACGACGGCGTGCATTCATTGACCTTTCCAAAATACGCGAGCTTTGGTACCCTTTTCCAGGTGGCTGGGTCGACCAATTTTAGTTCCTAACCCAAATAACAACAATCATTACTCGTAACAAGTTATAGTCATACGGTATTTCAAAAGTTCTCAATCATTTTTTCGCCCGTGGTCCACTCTAAAAAATAAAGTGTTTCCAATGGTCCCAAAGATATTAAAAAGAATAAAACAGCATTCGATTTCGCTCACGGACCTTTCTGTGCTAACTGAACTTTGTCGAACTTTTTAAAAAGAATTCATGTCTCAATATCGTTCACTTTATTATTTTTTTTTCTCCAAATAATATTAGACAGTGGTATTTCTGTGGCCCACTCAGACTTGTCCATGTTTCATTTGGCGCTTCCATCTCTACGATGTGCCCCACTGGTGGGACATATGACTGGTTGAGAAATATTGCGGTCGTCAATTCTACTAATTCAAGAAAGTTAGCACTTCTCAAATACTCCGCACAGAAGACAGATATATCGGGCGATTGGCGCAAATAAAACTGCGACATATCGCATGTCTATTCTCTGGACTAAATTCTGCAGGAAATCTATTATGATTATTGTCCTGCTACAAGAAAGACACAGCGGGAGTTTGAGAATGAACACTGAAGAAAAATAAGAAATATTCAGATGAATATCAAACACTAAAATAGAGGATCATCTGTTAAATCTCAAACAGTTATCAAGGCAGTTGTTTGTTTGATTAAATAAGGGATTAAAGCCTCCATTTGCCAGGCACGCAAAAAATTTCAACATAAGCAATTAGCAAACAACATATTTATTCCAACATTATGTTACCAATGACAGACATGACCCCTGACAAAAATACTCATGAGAAAGATTACATCATGTGAGATGAAATGCCCAAGAAAGGCTATAAACGTGACCAGAAGAGACTGAATGAGGAACGAAGGCATCCGAGAGATAAGAAAGATCTTATCATGTACAAAATATATAGCGAGACAACAGATGAACTGGTTCGGATATCTTATGCGAATAGAACCAGCCATCCTTACGTACAGCAGCAGAAAGAACGGCTTCATGGCAAGAGGAAGAACAGGATGGGAAGATTCAATCAGAGAGATTGTCAAAAACCACTGCCTAACCATGGCAAACTCAACAAAGATGACAAAACATATACAACTTCAACTCCGCACGACCGCTAACAGCATATATGGAAAAGACAATAGATAGAAAATAGATAAACAAAATTAGATTTTAGTGTGTGCAGTTATTGCGTAAGGACACCCGTTGTGCCAGGCGTGGTCTTTGGTGAGGGTTCCTCTGTTCAAGTATCTGTTTTGTCCGGAAAGTAGTAGACGCTTCTGAGAAGGACTGGTGGAAGTCGTGGTATTGTCTACTTGACTTGTAAAAGGTGGATGTCGTGAAAAGAGCTGATAGCCATAGAAAGAACTGCTGGGAGATTGGTGATGTCTAGTTGATTTGGAGTCTCTAATTTCCCTCACCATCGACTATCTCAATCATGTATTCTGAGAATTCTTCTGTCGCAATCAGTTCTGGGAAGAAATTATGCAGATATAGACCGTCACGTGTATACTTTTAGCGGCGTGCTATATGTTTGTTCTCACAAACACTCAGAAAATATAACATATATCCAATCCTTGTGCATTGCAGACTCATTAGTAGATAAGTTCTCTGGGGGCTACTTTTTTGCTTCATATATGTTTGTTTTCTTGGCTTCTTTTATTTATGTAACCCAACATTCGCATGGTCGGCCTCATGACACTGTATCAATTGTGTCCGACTAGCAGATTGGACATTGTGTTAGTTGGTCTCCTGATGTAATCCAAGATTGGACATTGTGTTAGTTGGTCTCCTGATGTAATCCAAGATTGGACATTGTGTTAGTTGGTCTCCTGATGTAATCCAAGATTGGACATTGTGTTAGTTGGTCTCCTGATGTAATCCAAGATTGGACATTGTGTTAGTTGGTCTCCTGATGTAATCCAAGATTGGACATTGTGTTAGTTGGTCGTCTGATGTAATCCAAGATTGGACATTGTGTTAGTTGGTCGTCTGATGTAATCCAAGATTGGACATTGTGTTAGTTGGTCTCCTGATGTAATCCAAGATTGGACATTGTGTTAGTTGGTCTCCTGATGTAATCCAAGATTGGACATTGTGTTAGTTGGTCTTCTGATGTAATCCAAGATTGGACATTGTGTTAGTTGGTCTCCTGATGTAATCCAAGATTGGACATTGTGTTAGTTGGTCTTCTGATGTAATCCAAGATTGGACATTGTGTTAGTTGGTCTTCTGATGTAATCCAAGATTGGACATTGTGTTAGTTGGTCTCCTGATGTAATCCAAGATTGGACATTGTGTTAGTTGGTCTCCTGATATAATCCAAGATTGGACATTGTGTTAGTTGGTCTCCTGATGTAATCCAGATGTGGCGTTGTGTTGAATAGTCTCCAGATGTCTCCATTTCTGATTATCTCCATTTCTGATTATCTCCATTTCTGATTGTCTTCATTTCTGATTGTCTCTTCTTGTGATGCCCAGAATTCCACGTATGTATGTCATTTCTGACGTAAGTTGTCGTGTATCGTTTGATGCTAGTGTTGACGTTTGACATTTGGTAGCACAGTGATTGTATGATAATCGGTTTGTATGATATTTTGCTGCTGATATTCACATTTTGCTTTTCGGAATAGTGAGACATCTACCATGTGACCCGGAATGTTATATTACATCTATTTTATGTTTCTTTGTTGATTTTCCATTTTTTAATATGATTTTTCCCAGGTACGTTAACCCTTTCACTTGTTTTATATTGTTGGTAAAAAAAATAAGTGGTAGCGTATCTTATTCAGGACGTAGCCATCAACCTAGCATTGTTTGACTGTAGTGATTTTCTAGACAATATAAATACGTTCAGTAGTTTGCCATTGCATTCTGAACGGTCTGGAAGATCAAATGACAGTGGCGGGGATCGAACTCGGCACCATGGCTGTCTCAGACGCGCTCTGTACCACAGAGCCGGACCGGCTTGTTTTCAGTTGGTGATGGTCGATGAAAATAGTTGTTTATTTCTTATCTAGCGAAAAGATAGAATATATCAGCTGGATAAAATACTAGAAGTCATTTCATCATGGGAGCCAAAATTCCAGGAAGCCACATTACTGACAAACGATTTAATGAGTTGGACCAGTTTGTTGGTTTTCCTTTTCTGGGAATTGGAGTTTGACGGAGCACACTGTTCTCGTGGCTAATAAAGGTAACCAATAATATGTACTTACTGCGCAAAACTGAAATCCAACAGGTAAATCCAGGAATAGGGTAATGAGATTTTGCTAATAACTAAAGACACACATAACACACACAAATCGGCGTTTCGGACAAAATGCCTTTATCAAGACAAACATTGAAACAACATTAAAACATACAACAAAAAACGAACAGCAAGGGTATGGACTGGCACATTGGCAAATAAGGTAACAAATACCAGGAGATGTGTTGTGTGCTCACAGTCAATGAACGCCGGTGTACAGAAGAAATGCTTCCAAGAATTTCTCAAATTGTCTCTAGAAAATGTCAACATCGACCTACCTCCTAGGTAAACCGATTAACTGGACTGCCTAAAGTGACGCAGTAGCATGAGTAAGTGCGTCGACATTGTCAGGACAGCGAAATGTGTAGGCACAAGTAAAACGCCCGAATAAAAAAAAAAAACCAACTAAAATAGTAGTTCTCAAATATTTCTCGCTCGACACCCATTCTTGAAATTTTGCAACCGTATTGAGACCGTCCCTCCCCCACGGTCCTCCCCCAGGGTAAATATAGAAAACAATGAAGGAGACAGCCTATCTCGATTAAACAAACAATAAGTACTTTGTTTGTGCAACAATAGTCATTGGTTTCTTTTACTTTTCCGTAAACATATTTTTGTTTAGAAACACAATTTTGTTATTAATCGACAAGTATTCATGCCTTTAGCCATGACCGAGCTACAGTAAAGACCTGTATGCAGAAAGTAAACATGACATGAAAGGCGGATTTTTAAAATTATTTCCGTGCAATACGTTGGTACGCTTTGATATTTTTTGCATGCGACGATAAGTATGTAGTCATCAACTAAAAGCACCACAATAATAAAAAAAACGCCACGAATGAAGTCTTTACTTTCTGTACAGATGTCTTTATATACGACGGTCTCGCTTTAACGCAATAAATTCCTAAATCGCTCATCGCCACCCCACCCTCCCTCCCCTTATGAGATCATCCATGACCGTCTACAATATAAATACCTACTGGCTAATGGGAAGTCGCGCCTTTTATTTCCTCATTTTACTTGATGTAGTTTTTTATTGGCTACTATAATATACTTTGTGTGACAGCCAATGAAAGTCAATGGAATAGTCACATGATTCTTTTTAAGGTTTGATTTCCCATTAGTCAATAAAAAAATGTTTATGAATTTGGTAGCACATTCTATTCAAGACGTAGCCATCAACCCATCATTTTTTTGGCTGTAGTGGTTTATTTAGTCAATATGTTTTGTAATTTCGAGTATCATGGAGTACCTCAGATCCCGTTAGAGGAGTTCACCCCCAGTTTCGGAACCACTGAATTTCTGGTAGCAGAACACGTGTCATATTATGCTCCCGTTGAAGACTGATGTTTCGAGCCATTGGCGCAAATAAAAAGGCGAGAACGCATTTCCATTCTCTGGACTACATCCTGCTTACAATCTAGTACGACCATTGTTCTACTACAAGAGAGATCTAGCGGGAGTTTGATCATGAACGTTGAAGAGAGGAAGAAGATATTCTGACCATTTGTGCAGATAAAATAAGATGCAGGCACACAAGTCAGGGTCTGATGTCATCATTGCCTACAGTGCAGATACATCTAAAAATATTTAGCCCTGTCTCACCTCATGTTGTGAGTTCGAACTGTACAAATAAATGGACAGGTTTGTACAAATTTCAAAACCGCGAGAGACAACGGACAAAAATACAAATATTTTGCTCAAGAAACATCCAGTCTCTATGTCCACAAAGGTTCTATTTTTAGCTGAGCACAAGCAGCGCACAGTCTGGGGAAAAAAACACGGTTTGTGCATACACAGGACAAATGTGTACATAGATGTGTACTTATTTCCCTATACACAATGTGTGTTGTTGTTGTTGCAGTTGGCCAGGTTTCCAAATAATCAGGTTATCTCTAGTGTGTTTTAAACTCATCGCCAGGCAGCATATCATGGATAGGATGAAGTCTCCTGGGTATGAAAAAATGATCAGAAAAAACCACCCCATTGCACATAAGAAAGTAAGCTAATCGCTCGCAATTCCTGGGGTTCTCAGTCAGTCAGTCAACCCTTAGTTGTACCACTATAAACGTCAGTCATCACAGCAGTTCACCTCCTGCCGCTCTTGAGCCAATCTTGCTGCTTCTTTGTCATGTTCAGATAGTCTTTGATATCTCGCAGCCCATCTTCTTCGTGACCTACATCTTTGTCGTTGTTCTTATATCATTTCCTCCATTATGGTTTTTTAAAGACTATACCATTTGATATTGCCAAAATATTGTAATTATCTATAGATTCCATTTGATGAGAGAGTCCAAATTTGTTGTTCAGAATGTCCATATTGGTGATATTTTTTGGTCCATGGGATTCTGAGGATTCTTCTATAAAGAGTCCAAATTTGTTGTTCAGAATGTCCATATTGGTGATATTTTTTGGTTCATGGGATTCTGAGGATTCTTCTATAATATTGTGTTTCAGGTGTTGCAATTTTGTTTCTCACATTATTGGTGATGTGTTAAATGTTCAGATTCATTTATTGCAACTGGAAATATGCAGGCTGTAAGGAATGTTCGTTTTGTTATTTGTTGCAATCCAGCCAAATGTTTTTTTCCATTTGTATCAGTGAATTTGATGCAATGTTGAACCTCCTGACTTCATGTTTTAAACTAGTACGGGTAACATACGGTCCTGAGGTCAAATACGGTCCTCCATGACATTTTTATTGACCAGCAAGGCTGATTTAAAATTAATCTATGCACGGTGTTCATAAAAAAATCGCCATCCAAGCTGTTTACGCTGCGATGCTAAACAGTTATATACAAAAACTAGGATTACTTCAAATCTTTGATGTTTAGAATTGGACTCTTGCTCCGAAGGAAGGAAAAAAAAACAGCGGTCGTTTGCACAATGTGATGATTAACATATGTTTGCGACGACAGAAGCTTTGATCAATAGGATCCATTTTGTTTTATTTATTAAAGTTCTCGTAAAAGAAAAAAAAGAAACGTTCTTAAGCGGAATGTGGCAAAGATTTCGACCTTCCTAACGGCCCCCTTTTATTTTTAAAGCAACAGATTTTCTGATTGGCTGATATAGCCCTCCATCCCATTCGAACAGCCCTGAATATGACTCACGACTTGAAAAGATTTCCCACCAATATTTTAGACTGTCAATTACATGTTGATTATGCATATGTACTGCATTATCTTCTTCTTTGGAATGCAGAGATTATCGACACTCTAGGTGTCATCCTAGCCGAGTTCTTGCTTTAACATTCAGCTGAGTGTCCAATCAACAGATGTTTCTGGTGAATGACAAGAGATGGAGATTATCTCTGCTATGACGAAGCCTGCAGAATTTCCGTACATGGTTTGGGGGGGGGGGGGGGTAAATCAACACTTGTTATTTGTAGTATACCTTAAGATTGCAAGATAGTGGCGCTAACTTTATGACAAAAAATTCCTAGTACTAGTCGTTTTCTAATTTCTAAAAGTGGAAAGGGGGGGGGGGAATGTTTAAATCATGACCGGACTCCAGTATAGACCTGTATACAGAACGTAAACAAGAATTCATTCGTGATTGTTTTGATTATTGACGTGGTTTTAGTTGGTCACAATTTAATATACTTGGAGTCACATGCCAAAAAAAAAGACAGTGCGGATCAACGAAATTCACGGAAATAATTTAAAAATCAGCCTTTCGGGTCTTGTTTACTTTCTGTACAGAAGTCTTTACCGTGGATGGTCTTGTTTGAACCGACATCCCTCAATCTACAGGCTTGCCTTGACGAGTTTGAAACGAACACAGAAAGGGGATAAGACCGTGAATATATATAACCAACCAATTTCGATGTTACAATAAACCGAAGAACATCCACGTATGCTTGGGTCATATAACTCAAACATATCTGTCCGTCTAATGTTACTCATCGGAATTCATGCCCCTTTAGTTTAATTCATTTTCAGCGCAATCTCCTGTAGTTCGTTTGCCGTCTGTCCTACATTGACACATCGTATTTACTTAATAAGGCATCTCCTTTTGCATACCCTAACGTTGTTCTCAGATATACATTGTAGCCCTCTTTCTATTTTTAGTCTTAAACAATTTCCTCAGGGAAATTGTTCAGTTCACGTTACCAAACATCCTGAATAGCAGACTATGTGCGCCGGTTAAGCTTGTAATTTCCTTTCAGACAGAAATGTCAACCGTATAAGCGCAGATATTATACCTGGTTTCATCTGGATCCGGAATGGATGAAGGTAATCTGATAGCATAGCGGTTCCTAAACATTGCCGCGAACACCCGAAATGAATGTTCATTTATTTTTTGTATTGTAAAATTGGTACAATTCGGGAAAAAGTACTTAATTTTAACGAAGCAAATCTTAAACCTGGATATAACTAATCCTACATTATTTAACGAAACGAAATATCGATAAAGACGCGTCTTATAGCCGCTAGATGCATCGATCTCCTGCCGGATACATCGATCTGCGCGCTACGCACAGAGAGTCCACTCCCTTGGGTGACTCGGGGGAGGGGCGCTCTCAGTTCGTAGCGGGCAGATCGATTCATCCGACAGCATTGCTCGCGACTTTTTGATCTCAGATTAATTAACCATTTTGTTGTTGTCTCAACACGGTGTGCTAGTCTTGTGATTCCAGTGACGACACGAAATTTGCGCGTACTATACCAACTTTAAAATGGATTAATACCTTTCTCGAAGATCTTGACTACTCAGATGACCTGGCCCTTTTGAGCGCAAACCACACAGATGCTCAATCTAAGTTTGACAATCTCCAACACTACTCAAATCAGATAGTCCTGAAAATCAACACATCAAAAACTCATATACTAGATTTTACGAGATCCAACGACAACATAGAAATTCAAAATGTTCCATTATTAAAAGTCAACAATTTTACATATTTAGGCACCAATCTAGCATTGGATGGAGACAAAAGAAATTTTACACCGTATTGCCCTTGCAGCGGGTGCTTTCAATAAACTACGCAACATCTGGACGTCAAACACACTAAGAAACACCACAAAACTCAAGTTATTTAACTCCAACATCATCCCTATTCTATCATATGGGTGCGAAAGTTGGAAAGCCACAGATAAGAGACTCGACTCCTTTGAAAACAAATGCCTACGTACCATTCTGAACGTTAAGTGGAGTGACTTTAAATCTAACACTACTATAAGAGAGGAAAGCAAACAAACCTATATATCTTCCTTCATTAGACAAAGGCGTTGGACTTACATCGGCCATGTTCTCAGAATGAACTGCCTAAGAATTCCCCAGCAGTCACTATATTGGGTGCCACCTGGAGTAAGAAGAAGAGGGAGACCTAGAGAAACTCTACGAAGAACCATTAATAGAGAAGGCATGTCAATGAACCTAAACAACACGCAACAATTGAAAGACCTGGCAACACAAAGACAGAAATGGAAGGCTATGGTTTCTGCCCTATGCGCCGCCTATGGCTCTGGAGGAACATAACATACCAACTTTGGAATGACACCGCGCATACTATTAAAAAATTGAAAATGTAGGTACTACTACCCGTATTGTACCGTAAAATTAAAGCTCAATATATTTTTCAAGTCAAGAAGACACCGAGAGGACCCGCGGGATACATAGTTTACGGACCACTGCGATGACATATAATGTATTTAGTGTGTACAGTTTAACCGCATGACTAATCGGTTTTATAGCTTGTAGACGTCGCCGAAGATGGATGTGTCAGGCCATTGACGCAAATAAAACAGCGACATAATGCATTTTCATTCTTTAGACTATGGAAACCCTTATGGAAATCTAGTATGACTATGGTCCTGCGACAAGAGAGATCCAGCGGGAATTTGAGAATAAACGCTGAAGAAGAAGAAGTGAAGAGAATTATCTGCATGTTACATATCTTGTATGGGATTTGGTTAGTTCTCATGCTCGCTAACTTTCCTAATTTCATTGTTATTATAGCTCACTAATGCATTCTTAAACAAAGACATCATTTTATTGTTGTTATTTTTTGCCATCTCTGAGGTAGCTGTATTCGTGCATCTTTTCCTCATCCTTGGGGATCATTTGATAGAAGACAAAGGTTAGAAATTGAGACAAGACATGTAATAACAATGATTATTTTTCTCACATGGGACAGGTTGTCAGCATGTTCCCTAGCTCTCCTTAGTCGTCTCCTACGATATGTCTGGAAAGAAGTGTCCCTATTCTGTGCACCCTAAAAAAAGTCCATGCCTCGATTGTCACACGAGCTATTACATTACTATGAATTTTATTATTTCATTATGAGCTGTACTGGTGAAAACTTGTAAAGCTGGTTATAACGCGTACCTATGTGTGTATTGACAATAAACTGTTATAGTGACGTCCAAAAGCCAGTTTCAGTTCTTGCAACTTGAGATATCTGTGGTTCAATACCGGGTTGTCACGTCTTGTTTGCAGGTGCATATTTTGGGTGTCTATTGAAATACGATTGGAGCTGCTGCTGATTAACGTGGATGATACTCTCGGGAGGTGACCTGCTGTATTATTGCCACGGACTGTTCAGTCAGTCAGTTCCTCTTTTGCCAAGTTTGGCACATAGGGCGGATGTCATAGTTCTCCATGCCTGTCGGTCACTTGCTAGGGATTGCAGGTCTTGTGCATTTATGCCTGTTGATTTTAATTCATTTATAAATGTTTTTCTGAGCGTTGTTTTTGGTCTTCCCCGTTTTCTTTCACGTCTGGTGTCCACATGAAGGCTTGTCGTGTCTTCCTTCATTCTAAGTATGTGGCCGATGTATGCCCAGCGGCGTTTTCTGATGGTGTTCGTTACGTATTCTTGTTTCGTCTCCTCTCTTAGTATGTCGTTTGATTTTAAGTTTTCGCAACTAGTATTTATGATTTTTCTGAGGCATCTATTGTCGAAGGCAACTAACTTCGTATCCATTATTGCGGTAGATTTCCAACTTTCACATTCATATGTTAATGATGGAATCACACTTGCATTGAATAGTCGCAGTTTGATGTGTTTACTTGCGATCTTCGATCTCCAGATGTTTGAGATGTTTGTTAAAGGCGTTGGAGGCAAGAGCGATTCGAGTCTTGATTTCTGAGTTGTTATCCCTGTCTTGCTTCCCAAATGTACGAAATTTGAAACGTTGTCTAGTATATTGTCATCTTGTTTAATTGATTCTGTCAGGCCGGTAAAGTTCATGATTTTCATTTTATGTGTGTTTATTTGAAGGCTGTTACATAGAGAAAAACCGGAGTAAATGCCGGAGTCAGTTCTTACCACCATTTGAGCGATTTAAAACTTCGAACCAGTGATGTGAAAGGGGAAATAATGTACCATCCAGAGATAATAACATTATAATGACCGAGTCCTTCGCAAATTATATAGTCTTGTGGATTTATCGATTTATTCTAACAAATGACATTTGACTTTTTCCATGATTATCATTGGTCAATTTTGTGTATGTCCTACTCCAATGTCAATAGTCAATGAAAATCACGGGAAAAGCCAAATAGTGAAACTTTTGAAAGATGTTCATGGTCATTTCACAGGAATTTATAGCTGATCAATTACTCATAATCAAGTATCTCAAGTAATGATTATCGCGTCATCAGAAAATCACACGCATCAGAGTATCGTAACGTGTGTGAACGGTGTGTTATGTTGATGTTACACACTCATAGTATCCTATACTAAGGCTATCGGTATCATTAGAATGTATTTACACATTCTTTTCGTGTGATATCATAACATGGGTCAGGATTATCGCAAATTGATGGCGTGTATTTTTCAAGTGATTAGTCATTAGCTGAACCGACATCAAGTCACTAAGTGCACACCCACAGGTGCTCAGTCTCTTTCAGCAGATGGCTAGGCGCACGCACACTGATTGTTTCACATGGGTTTAAAACTTCCTAACGAGGCATGACCTTTCAACATAATAGCTGAGTCTATGTTGGTTATATATGTTTTTCCCCTGAAAATTGTCAACCCAAATTCAACTAGGTTCAATCCAATAGTCAAGTCTATAGACTATAGATTTGTCAAAATCCTTGTAAAATTTGGTGATTGAATTCAGCACACAGTCTTGCAACTAAATGTATGAGCCTCTTGGAAACATGACCACTGTTTTCCTAGAGCATATTCTTTTCAACTTATAAAAGATTTTCTGGCGATGTTTTCCTTGATTGCTTTTCTTGTAGGTCACTACATGCGAGTTTCTCTTGCAGAGTATTTCTGGTAGGGATTTCTTCCTTCATACAAGCACTCTCATCTTTAATGATTTATCTTGTCCCAAAGATTTTTAAAGGTTTGTTTGTTTGTAAGTTAGCGGATTTATCTCTTTTTTTTAAAGACACACCATTTAAACCTGAGATAATGGTATGCTTTGACTGTATCGGGGCATATTGTGTGACCCATTGTCCTAGTGTTGCCCTGATGCGGACTTTTTGATTTGATCTAGTGTTTGTTCCTGGTTCAGAGAGGGACTATTTCATTATGATTTTTCTCAGTTTAGAAAAGGATTTTTTTAAATGGTGGTTCATATGAAGTTTTAAAGGTATCTATTATTGATCAATTGTATAATCAAAATGTCTTACAAAACATTTTACCACCTGGCGTAGGAAACAAGTGGGACAAACTTGTGCTCCCTAGGGGTTCACAGTCAATCATAAATCTGGGTGTGCCTTTCTTCATCGATTCTTAATTTATTAGTCTGTGTTCCCTTGTTGTTATTGTTTTGTTTTGATCCCACCAGGAATTATGAGCAATACAGCTCTTGAATCCCTTTGTGCAATGGGGAAGTTCCTTCACAACTTTATTTCATTCCCACAAAAGTCCAACTTTTCAGAGGTGTGCAATGTTTGGCGAAGGACCCCCCTGCTCTGCATAAATCGATAATACTTATGTAAAACACAAAGTCGATTACCTTTATAATAATACAAATAATCATAAAACCCATAACCCGTCAGGGTCGTAGGGGTGTGACATTTGGTGCAGAGAGATCTCTACGAATCTCTATCCTCTACCATCCTGATAAGTTTGTAAACTTCACATCCTGTCTAGTCCGTGATATTATCCAGCCACCTTGTCTTCTTCCAGCCAACTTGTCTTCTTCCACCCACCTTATCTTCTTCCAGCCACCTTGTCTTCTTCCACCCACCTTGTTTTCTTCCAGCCACCTTGTCTTCTTCCAGCCACCTTGTCTTCTTCCAACCACCTTGTTTTCTTCCACCCACCTTGTCTTCTTCTACCCACCTTGTCTTCTTCTACCCACCTTGTCTTCTTCCATCCACCTTGTCTTCTTCCACCCACCTTGTCTTCTTCCACCCACCTTGTCTTCTTCCACCCTCCACCACACCTTAAAGAACATCTCTTGTCATCAAGGAATATCTCATCACTTGTAGTTGACAAAGTTTCACGATTGTTAACAGTGGGTTCTTGTTGACCAGCTATTACATGAATTCTATCATGCACAAACATATTAGTCTTATGTTCTTAGTAACAGATATCCAACACACGTCTATAACATTTGTTATCAAACACCTGGATTCTTCTATTTTTTTTAGTACAGATTAGCTTTACTCTACAATGAACGCACTGAATATAAGACTAATATAGGGTATGGGTATAAACAAAATACAAATATTTCTTCGAAAATGTACCTCTCATGTGGGAATTAAATCTTGGTTTGGGTAATTGTCTTAAAACTTTGGACCAGTGGTTATGCAACCTCTTTTAGCCTATGGCCACTATTTTCATCGAAATTTCTTTTGTACCCCTCTCCCCATGCCTAAAATTGTTATCAGAGGTTTGTAAATTTTACCACTATAATTCTTGTTATTTATCATTCTTGTGGTCATATTCCTGTTCCCTCCAACCCTAATTCAATCTTGTTCTTTGTTTCTGAAGGAGGGGGAGCATGGCCCATGATGAGAACCACTGCTCTACAGTACCAATGCTTCCATTTGATAGTTTGTTACATTCTTTTGTAAAGTTCTTTATTTTATTTCTATCATATGATTACCTGAATTAGCCTGCTCTCTCTTTAACCTGTGTGTTCACATCAGATAAATATATTCATATCATCCACAGAAACATTTGGACGATAAGACCCCCAAGAAGAACTACATTGCCTTACAACAGTCTATAGATGGTCTTCGAGAGGACACTAATCAGATTAAAGAAGTTAAAGAAGGATTGGAAGAAATTAAGAAAACAAAGGTACACGTACTCACTATCTATGTTTAGTTCTGCTATATGAACGTCAGTAGTACCGTTCTTACTCAATATTTTTATGAATCTATTCTTCATAGAGGCCTTTTGGTCGAAACATGTGTTTTTTGGTCGAAACTTGTGTGTGTCTTGTGTGTTTCCAGTGATAGCAAAACTTCATTATCCTGTTCCAAGCTTCACTTGGTAGATCACTATATTCTCTTTTTATTTTTAAATATGCTTCTTTTGCACTTGTTCTCTAACTTATTCTGATCATCAGAATCTAGTCTGGAGAACACTGGTTTATAGTTTGGCTGAGATATCTTCATTTTTAATCTGATATCCTAATCTTAACTTCAACATGGCTTTTGGGTCATTGATGGAGGGCAGTAGTCAAAATGTAGAAATAGATAAAAGTGGGGAAGGAAACATCATGAGTTTGCAATCTAGCAGAGACAGAGTGCACCACCAATACAAGAGACAGAAGATCATGGAGGTCTGTTTTGGCCAACTTACGTTGTGGAGATTGCACCTGATGATGATGACCTATAGGACGGGTGGCAAACTTCACTCCCAAACATTCTTACTCATCTTACAACATATATTGCAGGTCATATTGTTGCTCTTCTTTGCTGATTTTTTTTTTACTTGTGAAGTGTTGTGTTAGAACCTTTTTCTCCTTACTCTTCTATATACCCACATCTCAAAGTCATCAATTCTGTCTTTTAGTTGTTTGTTCATTGTCCATGTTTCTAAACCATACATTAATATAGAATATTAACTGTGGCATATATTAACTCAGATGTTATAAACATATCGAAGATTCAAGAGTGTTGGTTACTAAACACAATAACAAAAAGAAAACTACATCTGTTTGGTCATTTAAGAAGCACAACTGTTTAGAAAGACAAATAATGGAGGATAGAGTACCTGGGTAGAAGAGAAAGGGCAGACCAAGAAGACAATAGACTCACGACATTAAAGATAATATGAATACATCGTTTGAAAATGCAAGCCGCATCGCCAAAGACAGAGAGGGGTTCCGAGAGTTCATTGGGAAGACAACGTTCTGGAAAGAATATGTCACATGACAATATAAATGTAGCATTTTATAATTCTCATTTTTAGCTTGTTTGTAATTTATTTCAGTGTTCTCACATTCCATGTTGCTATCTTGATGGTATTTTTGCGAACCGTGACCAGAATGTGGTCTGTGTCATCTTGAAACGTGATTCTAGGCAAATTAATCTTGTAGTTTGTCATTGCTTTCAGGAGGAAATCTGTTGAATGAATAGCACACAAAGAAAACATTCATTTCCTGCACCATTTTTTACCAGAAGTCGCAATTGAACTTACTAGAGAAAGTAAATTCTTAAAAAGAAATCACCAACTGATTAACAGCACAAGAGACAGATTTGTAGAGAAGCATGATCACCTATGCCACTCGGCATGGCACATAGTTGATTGTAATTTATTTACATGTCAATATCTTGCTCATGTCATTGAAAGTACTTTTAGCCATTCCTATTCTCCTTTTATTTTTTGTTTCACATCTGCCATCATTTGTGGTTATGTGTCCAAGATATTAGTAATGTTCTAGTTGTTGTAGTATCTCTCCATGTGTGTGATACTGGGTAATGTTCTAGTTGTTGTAGTATCTCTCCATGTGTGTGATACTGGGTAATGTTCTAGTTGTTGTAATATCTCTCCATGTGTGTGATACTGGCTAATGTTCTAGTTGTTGTAGTATCTCTCCATGTGTGTGATACTGGCTAATGTTCTAGTTGTTGTAGTATCTCTCCATGTGTGTGATACTGGGTAATGTTCTAGTTGTTGTAGTATCTCTCCATGTGTGTGATACTGGGTAATGTTCTAGTTGTTGTAATATCTCTCCATGTGTGTGATACTGGGTAATGTTCTAGTTGTTGTAGTATCTCTCCATGTGTGTGATACTGGGTAATGTTCTAGTTGTTGTAGTATCTCTCCATGTGTGTGATACTGGGTAATGTTCTAGTTGTTGTAGTATCTCTCCATGTGTGTGATACTGGCTAATGTTCTAGTTGTTGTAGTATCTCTCCATGTGTGTGATACTGGGTAATGTTCTAGTTGTTGTAGTATCTCTCCATGTGTGTGATACTGGCTAATTAAAGACAGTACATAAATGGATAAATCTGGTTTTCAATGAAGTCTCTTGGAGTAACTATTCATCATGTATGCCACATATTGAAAACTCAGCAAAATGTGGACTGAATATCAACATTGACAAAACTAATACAACACCAACCATGTTAGGTTCTCCCTGGTGTAGTAGCTAAGCCGTTTGTGTTCAAGAGGAAGACCAGAAGGCCTTTTAGTCGAAACATTGAATATGTTTTGTGTATTGTAATTTGTATGTTTTCGTGTTTGCCTGTCATAACCCCCTAGTTTTAATGATAGTCCGTCATGTCTAAGTGGGACGTTCTAAAAATCTGTGTTTTACATAAGCACACTTGTTTATAAAGAGGATTGTTTTGAGATCCCTGGTGATTATCAATTGAAGATATGGAATTACATGCTATGGGTGGAACTCTTGATATAGAAAATGTTGAGGTATAAAATTTCTCTGAATAATCGACTAGTATTTGAATGAAAGATGATGTTATGGTGATTATATGATTAGAAGTTGCTAATGACTTTGACAAAAGGACATGGCAGACTTCAGATATACTCAAGAGGAGAAGATACAGATGTGTGTTGTGCTAGTTGCATTGACGGAGTTGAAAATTTTCTTAATTGAACAATGTACAAATGTCACATTCCGTGATATGCTTGAGAAGTCATCCTTAGAGACACTAACATTGCTTAATGAAGTTTATGGTGATACCGCAATGAGGAATTACAAGTATTTTTGTAGTACAAGCATTTCTGTGAAGGTTGTCACACAGTTGAATTATACTGCACGACAAAGTGCCGGCACATCAGACTTACTGGTAAAGCAGTACCTCGCAAAGTACAATGTAATTACCTTGAAACAGTCTCCGTTCTCTCCCGAACTTGCACCTGGTGATTTTGTCTTGTTCCCTCAACTGAAATTGGAACTGTAAGGACAGCAATTCATGGATGCAGATGATGTTATCATCGATGTGACAAAACAGCTGAGCGAGATGTCAAAGAATGGTTTCCACAAATGTTTCCAGCAGCTGTATCCACAGTGACAAAAGTGCGTAGTTGTCTAAGGGAACTACTTTGAAGGAAATGTAGTGTAGATCATTCTATCATTTCTTATGTCTATATAATCCACTAATTCCAGGAGCTTTTTGAAGCTACCTCGTATTTATGTTTAGTTTTTAACTTTTGTTTCTAGGAGCTTTTTGAAGCTACCTCGTATTTATGTTTAGTTTTTAACTTTTGTTTCTAGGAGCTTTTTGAAGCTACCTCGTATTTATGTTTAGTTTTTAACTTTTGTTTCTTTTTTCTTCTTCTTAGTCTGTTTACTAGTCACTTAAGAAGGAGAATATCTTATTTTTGATTAACTAAACCAACAGAATGAATGTGTTTTTCTGTTCTCACAGGGGCAAACACCCGACTTTCTAACTGCAGAAAGTGAATTTCTGCTATTACAGGTGAGATATGAATCACTTCCAGCTTGTATTTAGTGTTAAGATAATTGTCAATGTACTTCACAAGCATTGGATTGGAGACGGGAAGGGGGAAATACCCTGTTGTGTTTTAATACTCCCATCTCCTCCTCCCTTTCCCCCACCCCACTGAAGATATACCCCCTCTCCTACTTCATTCACAGATTTTGAATATATTCTAACACATTTGTGCACACAAAATAAAATGTCTATTAAATATGTTCAAAATATTTTGCTTGCTTGATCTTTATTTCAATTATTTCAACAATAGAGGGCAAGAGCAGCAAAGAAATACATAATAGATGTAGTAAAGCATACCAAGCCTTAGGGCAAATGACACCAATCTTCAGAAACAAAAATTTAGATTTAAATACCAAAATAACACTATTCAAAACAATTATTATGCCAACACTGTGCTACAATGCCAAACATGGACAACAATAGCACAAGACAAATGTAAACTTGTGACAGCTGAAATGGCATGCTTACGCAGAATCCTAGGAATATCGCTAAGAGATAGGGTGTCCACATTTGACAAAAAACTGGCACCGCCCCAATCTTGGAATATATAAAGAGACAACAGATCAAATGGTTTGCACACGTCAGCAGACTACCATCAGACAGCAGACTACCATCAGACAGCAGACTACCATCAGACAGCAGACTACCATCAGACAGCAGACTACCATCAGACAGCAGACTACCATCAGACAGCAGACTACCATCAGACAGCAGACTACCATCAGACAAGCTGTGATACACAGATACAGCAAGGCAGACCGTGAAAATGGTAGACCACCAAAATAAAAGAGGCGACAAAGTCCACAATATACTCAGCACACAGGAGGGCCATCTCCAGAAAACTCTTTACCCCTGACGCAGAAAGGCAACTAAGGGTTTTAGCAAATAGATAGATAGATCTTTATTTCTTTTAATAATACTTTCTTCATATTAAGTGTTGTTAGAACTTCTTTGTTTTCTTCTGTTTCCATGATGTTCTCCCTATTGTTCTATATAGCTACATCTCACGCTCCCGGCGGAAATCGCACGGATATCCGTGATGGTTACAATGGAGCACAACGCAAAACAAACAAATAGCTACATCTCAAAGGTATATCAATTCTGTTTTAATTAGCCTTATTCAGTGACCTCCCAAAAAATGTGGCATCACTCAAGCCTGTCTAATGAATGTCTGGGTTGTTGCTAGGTTAGCTAGCCTTATTTTTCAACTATAATGACCCACCCTGTTTTATAACCCTCTGACTAAGACTCATATTTTCCTACATTCAGACTCCCTGTCATAAATTGTAAATGCATATCGTATGTTTTATGTCAAGTAGTTATAACAAATTAAGTATAGTAACTATCACCTGCATCATCATCATTTCTGTAGTACCATCAGACTCATTTTGCTCATCATAGGACTCATTGTGCATAGTTAGATAGTCTTGCCAGACCGTCTATAGGTGCTCTGATCTCATATTAATTCAGCATGTGGTAACTGACTGTTTCAGTTGTGTATTGTTTGATAATACTTCTTTTGACTCCTATATGCTGCTCATTCATGTATCATGCTATAATGTATCATGTTTATTCACTGTTAGTTCATTCAAATATCATGCTATAATGTATCATGTTTATTCAATGTTAGTTTATTCATATATCATGCTATAATGTATCATGTTTATTCACTGTTAGTTCATTCATATATCATGCTATAATGTATCATGTTTATTCACTGTTAGTTCATTCATGTATCATGCTATAATGTATCATGTTTATTCGCTGTTAGTTCATTCATATATCATGCTATAATGTATCATGTTTATTCACTGTTAGTTCATTCATATATCATGCTATAATGTATCATGTTTATTCACTGTTAGTTCATTCATGTATCATGCTATAATGTATCATGTTTATTCACTGTTAGTTCATTCATATATCATGCTATAATGTATCAAATTTATTCACTGTTAGTTCATTCATGTATCATGCTATAATGTATCATGTTTATTCAATGTTAGTTCATTCAAATATCATGCTATAATGTATCATGTTTATTCAATGTTAGTTCATTCATATATCATGCTATAATGTATCATGTTTATTCACTGTTAGTTCATTCATATATCATGCTATAATGTATCATGTTTATTCACTGTTAGTTCATTCATATATCATGCTATAATGTATCATGTTTATTCACTGTTAGTTCATTCATATATCATGCTATAATGTATCATGTTTATTCACTGTTAGTTCATTCATATATCATGCTATAATGTATCATGTTTATTCACTGTTAGTTCATTCATGTATCATGCTATAATGTATCATGTTTATTCACTGTTAGTTCATTCAAATATCATGCTATAATGTATCATGTTTATTCAATGTTAGTTCATTCATATATCATGCTATAATGTATCATGTTTATTCACTGTTAGTTCATTCATATATCATGCTATAATGTATCATGTTTATTCACTGTTAGTTCATTCATATATCATGCTATAATTTATCATGTTTATTCACTGTTAGTTCATTCATGTATCATGCTATAATGTATCATGTTTATTCACTGTTAGTTCATTCATATATCATGCTATAATGTATCATGTTTATTCACTGTTAGTTCATTCATGTATCATGCTATAATGTATCATGTTTATTCACTGTTAGTTCATTTATATATCATGCTATAATGTATCATGTTTATTCACTGTTAGTTCATTCATATATCATGCTATAATATATCATGTTTATTCACTGTTAGTTCATTCATATATCATGCTTTAATGTATCATGTTTATTCACTGTTAGTTCATTCATATATCATGCTATAATGTATCATGTTTATTCACTGCTAGTTTATTCATCCAATCATCATCATCATCACACTCGAGACATGTCTACAGATACTCTGAGCTCCCCTTAAGTATATCTATAATTACATGTAGACTGACTGTTCCAGTTCTCTGTTATATCCATAATTACATGTAGACTGACTGTTCCAGTTCTCTGTTAGTTGACCAACATTTCTCTTAACCCACAATGATGCTTGTTGTTTGGTAATGTAAAGATCAGTTACATTCTGTTTCCATCTAGTTCAAGATGTTAGTCACTGCCATAATCTCAAGTTATGCTGCTAGTGTTCACAGCTTCGAAGCTCTTCTCTCTGATAGTCTCTTTACAAAATAAATTGTGAAGGTCCGGGCACTATACACATCTGACAGCAGAACCATCCATGTCTTAGACTCGTCACCTTTCCTGAAATACACATCTGACAGCAGAACCATCCATGTCTTAGACTTGTCACCTTTCCTGAAATACACATCTGACAGCAGAACTATCCATGTCTTAGACTCGTCACCTTTCCTGAAATACACATCTGACAGCAGAACCATCCATGTCTTAGACTCGTCACCTTTCCTGAAATACACATCTGACAGCAGAACTATCCATGTCTTAGACTCGTCACCTTTCCTGAAATAGACATCTGACAGCAGAACCATCCATGTCTTAGACTCGTCACCTTTCCTGAAATACACATCTGACAGCAGAACCATCCATGTCTTAGACTCGTCACCTTTCCTGAAATACACATCTGACAGCAGAACCATCCATGTCTTAGACTCGTCACCTTTCCTGAAATTCTCATTGACCAATGCCTAGACCTCAGTATCAATAACAATAGGGCACTACATTTTAATTTCTGTATCGAGTTTTACTACTGCCCAGAAGGAAGTCTGGCAATCTACTGGGATACATGCATTCTCCACCAGCTTGCATACACTTTGTTATGGCATCCTTATCACACACCACAATGTTGATTTGGAGATAGACTCCATAGTTGGACAGTCAAGTTAAATTAGTAAAAGTAACAAATGCTCATCATATATTTTATTTGTACTGTAGTAATTTGATCCTGCATTTTGTATCAATATTGTAAGATTAGTAAGACTAATGCATGCTTGTCTGAAGTAATTTTATCTTACATTCTGTATCTTTATAATATAAGTATCATATTGTAATATTGAATGATTACGGTAGTAAGACTAATGAATGCAAGGTTGTTTATGTTTGTTTACACGTAGATCTAATTCGTCCTTACAATACTCAGGCATGATGTCATGTACTGTTGTTAAATGTCTGTGGTTCTTGAGGAACTTTCCTACCTTAGCTGAATGTCTTGTTGATGTCTGTGTGTCAGTTGACCAGTCCATATACATAGTAGCTTGAGAATACACACATTGGAAGTCTAGACTAAAATCTCATCGTTTTAGGGATGCGGATTGGTCATATATGGAAAATATGTTGACTCAAGTTTCAAGGCGAATAGGTGTCAGTTGGAAGACTTGGTTGAAATTCCCATTTGCTGCATTCTGATAGTTAGTAATTTGATCCGACATTCTATATCAATACTATAAGTTTAGTCATAATTAATGAATCATTTGAAAGATTATCTCTTTAAATGAGTTGTACTAACAGATTCTTGATCTCCTGTGTTGTTTTTTGCAGGATCTGCATTTGCAAAAAAAGAGATCTTTTGAAACACAGCTGTATGTCTCAGAGATTGAAAATATGTTTCAAGTAAGTAGCTAAACCATATCTTGTTTGTTTGATTCATTTCTCAGATCCATTAGGAGCATGGGAAGTTCACAGTGTAATGCTTCTCAGAGCATGGACTTTTGTTACGATATCAATTGTAGAAATGTAATTACCTGTAATGAATCTAGTGTTATGCTTATCAAAACACAGACTTGTGTGGAGACGACAACAGTAGAAAAACAATTACTGAATCTAATGTAATGCTTCTCAGAGCACAGAATTGTGTGGAAACAGCAACAGTAGAAATACAATTACTTTTGCTTATTGTGTAATTGGTTATTGATTCATTGTTATGTGAGAAATAGCTCACACTTCTTTATTACACACAATTGCACAAGTCAACAAGCTGTTGCAGACAAGCATGTATACAATATGACATTTATAAATTAGGTATGTTTGTATATATTGTTGAGTAGCAAGGTGCTGAGTGCTGGGCTGTGGGGTTGAGCGACATGTAACTGACTCAAGTATCTGGGGCAGCAAATCAGAACTGCCAAGATTACATTGCTTAGGGGCTGTCCGTAAACTATATCAATAATTGGGGGAGGGGGTGTCTGAAAAATGTAAACAGTTGTTGAAATGGGGAGAAAAGTAGTTAGACAAAAGTTAATGTCAACAATACCATTTTAAAGACATTTTTAAACAGAAAAAGTACACACAAACTAAATTATTTAGTTTTTCTGTTTAGAAATTGTTTCACGTGCAAACAATTTAAATGTATGCAAATTCCAATTAAACTGAATTTGAACAAATTTTCTAAAACTGGAAAAAGGCATAATTTAGTATGTTCATACTTTTTCTGCTAAAATATTTCTTTGAGAGGAAAGAGGTTGGGGTAAAACAAAATTTGACTTAAATAGGGGAGGGTTACTGAATCCTTGAAAGTTGTTGATGAGTAGGTGGGTAGCTGGTCAATATTTGGCCAAAAAAAGTGTTTACGTAATATATTGACAGCTCCTTGCCACAACATAGTCCTGGGCAACACGGCTGTCTTGCCATGGAATAGTATCTGAGCAATGGCAACTTGATATCTAAAAATTGCTTATTTGTTGCAGTATTCAGAAGAGTAACAAAGAATGGTACCACTGCAACCTACTATGTATATCATTAGAGACAACTAAGAATGGTTGAGTCTTCCCATTGTGTAGAGGATAAAGTGAACACAAAGAAATGCTATAAACAAGTTGGCCGTGTTTGAATGAAAGCTGCAGATATCACAGTTCATGCTGTTTAGAAATATTGTTAAAAAACTAATTTTAACCAAGAAAATGAAAAACAAATTATACAAAATTTCGGACTTTATTTTGAAAATTTCTTAGTGACAAAACTGGATACAGGGATAATTTGAAAGTATTTATAGTCAAATTTTCATAATCTGGTAACCAAAGTTTTATAACTAGCAACCTAGCAACGGGTGTTGGGGGGGTGGGGGGTCAAATACACTCACCAGCCATTGACAAGAGATGTGTGAAAAGTTGTTGATTGCACTCCATGTATATGTGCTAAAGGTTAAAATGACCCTAAGTGTCCCACTTTCATGGGTCCATTATTTTTCTCCAAGTCCACAATATATCTACGGCTGAATGACTTTGGGATACAATTGAGTTCACATAATGAGAGTTAATGAACAAGTTTTAACGCTGTTTGATCTCACATGGTGGCAATGGAAGAAAAATGATGACTGAAAGTGAATTGATGCAGTGGGGACCCTAACGAATGACTTTTAGAGCTGATTAAATGCACATGAGCTGCCGAAGATGGATGTGTCATGGCATTGGCACAAATGAAACAACGACACAACATATTTTAATTCTCTAGACTATATCCTTCTGGAAATCCAGTAGGACTGTTGTCCTTGTACAAGAGAGTTCCAGTGGTAGTTTGAGAATGAAGGCTGAAGAAGAAGAAATGCACATAACATTGATGACTGATTGAATATGCTGAATACAATATGGTTAAGAAATAACATGATCGTTATACTATGTTTTCCTATTATAGAGTGGAGGGATGTTTTTTATACATGCAGTGGAAATAAAGGCAACTTAGCAATAGCAGCTGCAATGGTATGTAGAGGAAGGATTTTTTATTGTGCCTCCGAAAGAGAAAAATCTAGTCTCAACTGTTGTTTGAACCCGAGACTTAATGGATATGAGAGCAGTGTTCTAGCTATTCAGGCAGACACTCCACTTGAGAAAATTGATTGCATGCTACAGTTTAATTTATCAATGACTTTAAGGGAGCAGATTGTGAAATGTTGATTTTTTTTCAGAACGTACAGTCTGATTTTGAGAACCGGGCACTCTATCTCAGCAACAGACCTAAGGTGTTTGAAAGTGTGTACAGAGGAGAGGATATACATAGCCAGTCTCGGATGCACAAGGTAAATATCGCTGCCTTGTGTTGTTCGATCTTATCAATTGTCAAAATAATGACCAAAATTCAAAAGCAATTAATTTATATCAAATAACATAACCTATTGAAAAATTCAATAAATTTACTGTTTAATTGTGGCAACTAATAGAATCATTGCTGTTACTGTAAGCATGCAGATAATTGGATGGAAGATTCAATAACATACACCACATCCTCTTTTCAGTGTGTTGTTCGTCCAACATAAGTGATGATGACCATTTGTTACATCCACTTTTGAAAATTCATTTAGAGTTATGTCCTTGATTATGAGTTCGTAGATGGCTAATGAGCCCTATTTGAGCTGTAAATGTCCTTGGATAGTTCCGGCATGGAATGACCACTGTAGATGGATCTTGGTCTATCCGTGACTTTCTAGCTACTTTCCGCTGTTGAGCTGCTGCATTTCTCCTGTTTTCACAAGATGATGCGCTCTTCTTGATTGTGTAATGACATGTAGATCTATTTTGTGAAAGTTCTTCCCATGTATCATGGTCTATTTCAAAGGCTTTCAGTGAGCTCTTTAACTAGTCCTTGTAGCACTTCTTTTGGTCACCTTGAGATCGTGTACCTTTCTCCAGCTCATCATAGAGAAGTATCTTTGGCAGACGATGGTCTGGCATACACACCAAATGACCTGCCCAACGAATCTGTGTCTGCATCAGGATGGTGTCAATGAAGGGATACCAGCTCTATCAAGGACAGTGGTATCTGGAATCTTGTCTTGCCATCTGATGTTCATAACATTTCTGAGACAAGTTGTGTGAATGTTATTGAGTTTTTTCACATGACGTCTATACACAGTCCATGTTTCACTAGCGTATAACAGCACTGGAAGTACCACTGCTCTGTAAACTTTCAGCTTAGTCTGCAAGGTTAATGCCATTTCTATGCACAAACATTTGCGTTCAATCTGCCGAAAGTGATACTTGCCTTTTCGATTCTTGTATACACTTAATCATCAACGTTGACATTTTGTGATAACGTACTACCTTCATGCGAATCTATTAACAACTTTCAGTGCTACGCCATTTACCTTTATGCAGGGTGTGGATGTAAAAATGACTTGCACTAGGGATTTTGATTAAAGTGTCGACCTCACTCTCTTGTCGGACCTCATTTGAAACCTGTGGCAAGACGAATCGAGACGACTGGAAGTGAAGTATTTTACTTCAGTATAATAGAAGTGAACTACCTTTTCAGTAGTCAGAACATGACATTTAGTACTTGGAAGTAAATCACACAAAAAACTGGTAATTCCAACAGTCTCCTCTAATAGTTGTTCACCCACCCCCAAAGGAAAGTCATTAGAAACCAAGAAAACTAATGAGTACATTAATTTTTATTTTCTACCTGAAGTGCAGCACTTTACCAGTCATATCTATAGTCCTACATAATTTCTACCTGAAGTGCAGCACTTTACCAGTCATATATATAGTCCTACATAATTTCTACCTGAAGTGCAGCACTTTACCAGTCATATCTATAGTCCTACATAATTTCTACCAGAAGTGCAGCACTTTACCAGTCATATCTATAGTCCTACATAATTTCTTCCTGAAGTGCAGCACTTTACCAGTCATATCTATAGTCCTACATAATTTCTTCCTGAAGTGCAGCACTTTATCAAAATCATATCTATAGTCCTACATAATTTCTTCCTGAAGTGCAGCACTTTATCAAAATCATATCTATAGTCCTACATAATTTCTTCCTGAAGTGCAGCACTTTATCAAAATCATATCTATAGTCCTACATAATTTCTACCTGAAGTGCAGCACTTTACCAGTCATATCTATAGTCCTACATAATTTCTACCTGAAGTGCAGCACTTTACCAGTCATATCTATAGTCCTACATAATTTCTACCTGAAGTGCAGCACTTTACCAGTCATATCTATAGTCCTACATAATTTCTACCTGAAGTGCAGCACTTTACCAGTCATATCTATAGTCCTACATAATTTCTACCTGAAGTGCAGCACTTTACCAGTCATATCTATAGTCCTACATAATTTCTACCTGAAGTGCAGCACTTTACCAGTCATATCTATAGTCCTACCAGTTATATCTATAGTCCTACATAATTTCTACACCAAATGCTGTCTAACAATATCTAATAGGACACATTGGTAGGGTCCTGTGTTAGGTGATTGAGTAGACATTCGTTTGTTAAGTTAAGTATATTGACAGTGTTATATAATTAATGCATTCTATCTAATATAGTTGATAGTAATCTGACAATTCAATGTGTGCATCATCATCGGGTGCTGTGCTGACTGGTGTAGATGATCTTGGACCCCAATAACTCTCTTTTAAGTATCTTTTAAGTCAGGATCATTGTTAGCTCTTTGCCATGCCTCAGTGTTAGACTATCTAGTATTTTCTTATTTTGTCCTCGATCACTCTTGCCTTTGACCTTGCCCATTGCAACTATGTTTCCCCAGACCTCCTCATAATGTAACATAGTACTCACGTGTAAAACAGGTAATGAAGTCCTACTGAATGATGACTAAAACACTACACACTATCACTAACGGATGTAAATATGATACATATAACAAAACAAAACACAGAATATAATCTACAGGATGTCCTGTGTCCTGTGTACTGTCATCTGTAGATTATATTCTGTGTTTTGTTTTGTTATATGTATCATATTTACATCCGTTAGTGATAGTGTGTAGTGTTTTAGTCATCATTCAGTAGGACTTCATTACCTGTTTTACACGTGAGTACTATTTTCCATTATGTTCTACTAGCAGTACCACCTTCTATTGATTATCATAATGTAACCAAAACATGACACATAAGTAGACAATGTCTGTTTCTGATATTATTAAGTAACCCCACATCTTGCATTTGAAACTCTTTCAGTATGTTCTCATTAGTTTTGTGTACATGGGCACATCTTGTGCATAAGATAGAAACAAAGTCACCAAACTGCTCGGTGCACAGTCATCTGCAGATTTTAGACAGTTCATTCACCAACCTGCTCAGTGCACAGCCATCTGCAGATGTTAGATAGTTGATTCACCAACCTGCTCAGTGCACAGCCATCTGCAGATGTTAGATAGTTGATTCACCAACCTGCTCAGTGCACAGTCATCTGCAGATGTTAGATAGTTAAGTCTCCAACCTGCTCAGTGCACAGTCATCTGCAGATGTTAGATAGTTGAGTCTCCAAACTGCTCAGTGCACAGTCATCTGCAGATGTTAGATAGTTGAGTCTCCAAACTGCTCAGTGCACAGTCATCTGCAGATGTTAGATAGTTGAGTCACCAACCTGCTCAGTGCACAGTCATCTGCAGATGTTAGATAGTTGAGTCTCCAACCTGCTCAGTGCACAGTCATCTGCAGATTTTTAGATAGTTGAGAAATTTCAACACACCATCAGACTCTGAGAATTTTGCCATTTTTATAGGACATAACAAGGGTTATAAAAATTTCATGGATGTTTACAATCTTCATTCCTCAGGACTGTGTGTATGCTCTTAGGGAAAGTTGGCATTGGCTGCATGAACTGAACAAATGTATGGAAGTTCATATACACAATGCTGCAGGATTTCATCAGGTTGGTTTAAATTCATGTTTTTCTCATTTTTCCCCCTTTCTCTTATCTTATCTCCCTTATCATCTTCTTTTGCTGTTCTCTTACATCATGATTCTCTTTTTGTAATATTCATTTCTTGTTTGTTTTTGACCTGATGAAGAAGTTTTAGTCTAAATATTGTTTGTTTCTGTTGATGTCGTTAGTGTGTTTTGTATTTTGCTGCAACATTCCCTACATATCTTTGTTTTTTTCTCTTCTCATTGTTGCACCAACCTTCACATCTTTAGTACATTAGGCTGTTGTTCCCTAACACTGAGGATTTATCCTTTTATGATTGTTATCTTTTTTTTTTACTCATGTTCAGTTAGGTTCTTTTCTCTCACTCTCTATTGCATTCTGTCTATCTGTCACTATCTCTCATGGGTCTTGAGATGATAATCACATTTTTTTAAAGTGGTGACAATCTAATCTGAGTGAAAACACATAGGAAGGGATGCTGTGAAAATGTATCTACAACATTTGTGAATGAAGCTCTGTTGCACACCCTTAGGTTCTCGATGAATACTATGGTGAGAACCTTTGCTATTATTTGACCAGTGGCCAACATCATGCTAAGCGCACATTTTTCCAGATTTATTCTGGTATTTTTCTCTCTCTCTCTCTAACACCTTCTCACTTTATTGCTACTTGTATTTTTAAATATTTTTTGGCTCTTGAATATAACAAGATTATCATCTCTGTAATAGTGAAGATTACCATCTCTGTAATAGTGAAGATTATCATCTCTGTAATAGTGAAGATTATAATCTCTGTAATAGTGAAGATTACCATCTCTGTAATAGTGAAGATTATCATCTCTGTAATAGTGAAGATTACCATCTCTGTAATAGTGAAGATTACCATCTCTGTAATGGTGAAGATTACCATCTCTGTAATGGTGAAGATTATCATCTCTGTAATAGTGAAGATTATCATCTCTGTAATAGTGAAGATTACCATCTCTGTAATAGTGAAGATTACCATCTCTGTAATAGTGAAGATTACCATCTCTGTAATAGTGAAGATTATCATCTCTGTAATAGTGAAGATTATCATCTCTGTAATAGTGAAGATTACCATCTCTGTAATGATGAAGATTATCATCTCTGTAATAGTGAAGATTATCATCTCTTTTTCTGGAAAATTCGGTTGATGGTGATGATGAAGTAATCCCTTTATCTATGAGCAGCTAACTTTAGTCAGCCCATAACTTTTCTGGCAGATGTACCGCTCACCCTCAGTTAAGTAACAGGTGACAACTGAACTCGTGCGAGGTTTTTTTGTCTCAAAGGTTAGGGTTGTGGGGGTTATGGATGCATGTTTAGTACTTGAAGGGAGACAATTCAGATATGTTTGTTCAACTGCAAGTCATGGTACATCTGTCAGATATGTTTGTTCCACTGCAAGTCATGGTACATCTGTCAGATATGTTTGTTCCACTGCAAGTCATGGTACATCTGTCAGATATGTTTGTTCCACTGCAATCATGGTACATCTGTCAGATATGTTTGTTCCACTGCAATCATGGTACATCTGTCAGATATGTTTGTTCCACTACAATCATGGTACATCTGTCAGATATGTTTGTTCCACTGCAATCATAGTACATCTGTCAGATATGTTTGTTCCACTGCAAGTCATGGTACATCTGTCAGATATGTTTGTTCCACTGCAATCATGGTACATCTGTCAGATATGTTTGTTCCACTACAATCATGGTACATCTGTCAGATATGTTTGTTCCACTGCAATCATGGTACATCTGTCAGATATGTTTGTTCCACTACAATCATGGTACATCTGTCAGATATGTTTGTTCAACTGCAAGTCATGGTACATCTGTCAGATATGTTTGTTCCACTGCAAGTCATGGTACATCTGTCAGATATGTTTGTTCCACTGCAAGTCATGGTACATCTGTCAGATATGTTTGTTCCACTGCAAGTCATGGTACATCTGTCAGATATGTTTGTTCCACTGCAAGTCATGGTACATCTGTCAGATATGTTTGTTGTTGATAAATATGATAATTTTTATCACAGGTGACATTTTGTCAACCATCACTCAACTTTCCTATGTCACGCCCGGAAAGAAGGCAGTGACCTTATTCTTTGCATCCTGAACTAGAATTCCAGGGACAGGTTGACACACGAGTGAAAAATACAGTTTTTGTAACCTTCTATGATACTTGTAACTCTGACCTATTTTGTTATCCTGTCCTTTCAGCATCATTATATGTTTCATTTTGTTGCCTCTGTCTACCTGTATCTTGTATTATTTCAACTGTCTTTTAATTGTTCATTTCTCAGCATTGTTTTATTTCTAAAAAAAATATAATTTCTATAGTGTTTTGCTTATTTCACTTTTTTTTTAAATGATCATCAATAAGTGTTGTCTCTGCAATGAAGGTTGGGTGCAACAGACCTCCAACATCCCCTGTCTCTTGTCTTGGTGGTGCACTCTGCTAGACTGTAGCCTGTCCATCTTGCTCGCCTCCCCTCGACTTTACCTTCAAGTAAATGTCATCAGCAAGGTATCATGTCTTTTAATGTGTTCAAGATATTTTATTTGCTTGATGTTTATTTCCTTTAATAATTCTTTCTCCATACGAAGTGTTAAAATGATTCCTTTTGTTCAAATCTAAACCATATTTATATCATGATTATCCAGTTTTATCATGATACGAGACATCTGGAAGAAGACATGACAACATTCCTTCAGTGGTTGAACAGCCCTACAGTTAGAGCCCCAGTGAAGACAACAGATCCAGAAGTTATTTCAAATCATTTTAAGGTATTTAATATCCTTTATTAATTAGTCCTATATCATTAGTTTTATAAGATGGGTCAAACTTTAATACATTGTGTAGTTGTTTTTCTGTGGTCATTTCATTGTGAGAGTTTCTGAGAGGCGTTAAGCACCACCATATTAAAACAAGCTCCCGCTTAACTGTCATTTGGAGACATTGCAAAATATATTCTTCAAGGTATGGTAGAGGGTGGAAGAAGATGAGGTAGCCAGAAGAAGACATGGCTGGATAATATCAAGAACTGGACAGGGTGTGAAGTTTTCAAACTCATCAGGATGGTAGAGAATAGAGACGCATGATCTTACCGAACCAAAGTATCTCAATGTAGCACCTCTACGACCCTGGTGGGTATAGGTTATTATGATTTGCAGCTCGGGTTACCTGTACACATAATGCCAGTCAATTTTGGTGAAACATGTCAGTTTCATTCATGTACATCATCGTTATCATCAAAACTATAACCCCCTCAGGGTCATATGACTGTCACTTCAAATATAGGACAAAAATATCACAAGAGTTAAGTAGCAGTTTTACAATGAACAATACACAGGATTGATGTTTTGACCAAAGGTCTTTAACAAGAAAGAACAAGCAAAGAATGGAACCATAAAATCAAACAGAGATTGGATGCAACACTAAACAAATGTGTTTATGCAATCCACAATGCATTGCTTTAGTTTTACTCCAATATAATATCTATGTTAACATATGGTTGCGAAAGATGGAAAATAAAATAAAAGCACCGGAGAAGAAATTAAATTCATTTGAGAATAAATATTTGTAGAAAACTCTTAAATATTTGTTGGGAAGAATTCAAGTCAAGCAAGCAAGCAAGAGAAGACACCAAACAGCAATATGTTTGGTACATACAACAATAAGAAACAAATTATAATACTTATATCAGGCATGTACTTGGAATGAATGAGAACAGACAGTCATTACAAGCATTAAAATGGGTACCAGATGGCAAATGAAAAAGTGGAAGACCAAGAGAGACTCTTCACAGAACAACCATCAAAGAGGTTATGACTATAGTTAAAAAAAACATATATGAATAACACATAGTAGCATCACATCACTTGAACTGAAGAGCTCTGGTTTCTGTCATATGTACCATATTTATACGCTGAAGAAACATAAGCAGATAGATAGGATTATGTTCTAACTGTGGTAAATTGTCTGGCATGCATGATGTGGAATGATTACACACAAGAACAACTTTTTTATAAAGTAATATTAATGAAGATGCCTTGAGTCTACCTTGAGAATTCTTGATTAGAAACTGGCCTCACAGCACATGGGGCATTCCCATAAGTGCTCCGCCCTCTGTTCCAGCAGCCGTCCAACTCGATGGGGTTTCGAGTCTAATGCTGCCGAAAAAGACGTCGACATCAGGGCACAACCTGGCCCTTGCGACAGGTTTCTTTGTTGTTCCGCCCACCAACGCCATGCCTGCAACTAGTTCAAGCACAACGTCGGCCTGCTGTTGGAACAACATGGTAACTGTTATCGAAGGTTACGACTACGAGATTGTATAGATGATGTGTCATAAAGCTGCTATAAAAAAAATAGTCTCAATATAGCAGCATGCCATCTACTAAGGTTTTCTGTTGCATGGTTGGTTTGTCTAGTGAGACAGACAGACACAACCTCATTATTCTACCTTTAGAATAATAAATTGATATCAACAGAAGTAATTGTTGATGTATTCTATGATGGTTGTCAGCTGTTTTGGATTGAATGTTGCAGATGTTGATCAACAAGTTGTTAGACTATCAAGGTAGAGTTGATAATCTGACAGAAAGAAGTCGAGAGGTTCATCCTATTCATTATCGCAAGGAGTTGCCAGATTGGCCCGTCAAAGCCAGGGCTCTAGTCAAATATGAACACAGACAGGTGAGTTCAGAACTATCTTTGTTACATGTCCTTTGCAGAATATTGTCCTTATTGCCACTCTGTAAGCATCTTGGTTCTGTGTATTCTCTTCCAGTAGCCTCTGTCCATCATAGCCTTGCTCTACCTGTTGTTCTCTTGCCTTGAACTTTCCCTCCAAGATTATTCTTTCTAAACCAATGTGTCATATCCAAAATATGCCAATCTACTTTTTTTTGTGGATAGTTTTGAGGAGCCAGTTGTCTATGTTCAGGTTTTCCATATGTGTGTGTTGATTCGTCTTTGTGTTCAGGATATTGTTAGAACCTTTTCCTACTATTACATTTTAAATGCCGATATTTTCTTTTCCATTGCAAAATGTCATTGCCCATGTCTGACAACCATATGTTGCCTCTGTAAAAATATAGTTTCTTAATAGTTGTAACTTTGTTTTTCTGGGCCATCACTAATCTCTTTCTGAACTCTGCTGAGAAATCTTCTGTGGTGTCGATGGCTGACCTGAAATAATCAACGTTGCTGACATTTTCTAGTTGTTCATTATCAATAATTATTATACGTATAAGTTTATTACTGTTGATATGAATTATTTCTGTCTTCTTTGCATTGAGGAAAAGATTTTGTACCTTGCTATGATGTTTGACTTAACATAATCATGTGTTCTAAACCTGTGGGGCTTCTTGATAATCGGGTGGTGTCATTTGCATACCTAATTTCTGGAATCTCATCACAGCCTCTAATATTAAGAGGTTGAAACTGATCATAATGTAGATCTTCTAGTAAATTTTGCATGTTGTCTATATATAAGAGTTCAGGTAGAATTAAAAGTCACTGTAACTACCTTGATCTCCATTCTCAGACTGCCGTTTTATACGTATATGCTCCATCATCATCAAGTGCCGTCTCCGCAACGAAGGTTGGCTGCAACGTATCTCCAACATCTCCTGTCTCTTGTCTTGGTGGTGCACTCTGCTAGACTGTAACCTGTCCATCGTGTAATGTTACTCTCCCACTTGTATCTCTGCCTACCTCTTGCTCGCTTCCCTTTGACTTTACCCTCAAGTAAGGTCTTCAATAAGGTGTCATGTCTTTTAATGTGTCCAAAGTATTTTATTTGCCTGATCTTTATTTCTCTTAGTAGTTCTTTCTTCATATGCTCCATAACTTTCAGCAATAATTACCTTCTATTATGTCATAGAAGCCCCAGCCTGTTTTAGTAAAAAAAAACACTCAATACTGCACTATTCCCATTAAGGAGTTGCAGGGAGTTTTTGAGTAGCATGTTCATGAACTCCTCTCAACAGAACTATCTATGTATTATGAGGAGATGCTGAAAGAGTCAAATATGAAATGAGGACTACTTACTGGTACCAGAAAGAGACAGTCATTATTGTTTGACCATTTTATGGGGCGTTTGAGTAAAATTACAACATGCAAGAGTGAAGGAGAGAGAGAGAGACACAGATGATGATAAAATTTCAAAAAATTGTCAATACTGCATTTTTCCAATTAGAGAGTTGTACGGCTGTTACGAGTGGCTTGTGTGATAAAGACAGCATGCCTTTGCTTTGATGATGATAATGCGAGAAATTATGAGATAGTTTAACATGGTGGTAACGCAGATTCAACAATGGTCTTGATATAAGGTACTAGTGGTAGAGTGTTGTGGAGGTCCTTCATCACTTAACGCCAGTCGAAATGTCGTGTGGTGATGATGTGTATGTATGTATGTATATTATGTACATTTTTATCTTTCAAAGCTGTTCTCTCTCTCTCTCTCTCTCTCTCTCTCTCTCTCTCTCTCTGTGCGTGTGTGTGTTTTTATTTTCTTTTTCCCCAATCATCCCACCAAGCAGAAAATGTATTTGTTACTTCCCTCTAGTGACATTAACCATTTGAATCCTGATCACCTACCCACTTAAAATTTCATTCTCCTAGGCTCCTGAATATGACATAAGATCATTACATCGCCTGCCAAAGATACTTCTCCATGGTGAGTGGCAGAAGGGCATATGTTCCCAAAGTGGCCAAAAGAGGCGCTACAATGACTTGTTAAATACCTCACTGAAAGCCTTTGAAATAGACTAAGATACATGGGAAGAATGTGTATAAAATAGAGTTACATGGTGCACTACAATTTAAAAAATGGTGCAGCGTTGAGTGAAAAGCTCATGCCCAAACTGTCCAGGTACATTTACAGCCAGAATAGGGCTTATTAGACATCTACGATCTCATAATCAAGGACATAACTCTAAATTCAAGTGGATGTAACAAATGGTTATCCTCATGTAATAGATAAACAACTAACAACGTGTGTGTGTGTGTGTGTGTATATATATATATATATATATTCCTTCTTCTGTTTTGCAGGTGTCTTTAGAAAAAGATGACATTGTCACAGTTGTCAGCAATTCAGATGCAGAACGTTGGCTGGTAAGTTGTTTATTCTTATCTTCTTTGTGTTTGATTACTTGATGATAGGTTGATGAAACATAATCAATGGACATGACACCTTGTGGTGTCTTCATTGCATCAACAAACTTTACATTTATTGTTGTTTCTGTAACAATTATATTTTTGTGGGTGTCTGCCTGATACTAAAACACACACACACACACACCCACCTCCCAAAAAAATATCTGCTGTTTCTGTAACAATTATATTTTTATGGGTGTCTGCCTGATACTAAAACACACACACACACACACACACCTCAAATAATGTCTGCTATTTCTGTTAGAATTATATTTCTAATTTCTAGAGGTAGTAACCTGATACTAAAACACACACACACACCTGCACCAAAAATGTCTGCCATTTGTGTAATAAATACATTTTGTATGAGTGTCAGCCCCGAACTATACCTCCACTATTACCCAACAGTTTGAACTGTTGGAAGATTGAAGAAAACTTGAAGAAGAACAGTCAAAGATTAGACCATTGTCTCATGGACAGAATTCCTTAATACTAATAATAATAATAAAATCCATAACCCATCTGGATCATAGGTGTGTCACATTGAGACATTTAGTACAGAAAGATCTCCACACATCTCTATCCTCTACCATTCTGATGAGTTTGGAAACTGCACACCCTGTCCAGTTCTTGAAGAACATCTTTTGTCATCGAGAAATGTCTCATCATGTGCCTGTACCACCAGAGTTTCTGAAGCTCCGCAACTGTTACCAGTGGTTCTTATTGACACGCTAATACATTAATTCTATCATGCACAAACGTATTGGTCTTATGTTCTTGGTAACAGAGATACAACACACATCTATAACATTTGTTTTCAAAATAATACCCGGATTCTTCTCTCTAAGTCTGCAGTTAGAGTCCAGGACTCACAGCCAAATAGAAATATACAGAGTTCCTTAACATAGTCCTGTTTATAAATGACATGTGTAGCTTTGTACTGGAAGAGAAACTAGAAAGTTTATTGTTGATGATGTTTGAGGTAAGAACTTGACTTTGTACTGGAAGAGAAACTAGAAAGTTTAATGTTGATGATGTTTGAGGTAAGGACTTGACTTTGTACTGGAAGAGAAACTAGAAAGTTTATTGTTGATGATGTTTGAGGTAAGGACTTGACTTTGTACTGGAAGATAAACTAGAAAGTTTATTGTTGATGATGTTTGAGGTAAGGACTTGACTTTGTACTGGAAGAGAAACTAGAAAGTTTATTGTTGATGATGTTTGAGGTAAGGACTTGACTTTGTACTGGAAGAGAAACTAGAAAGTTTATTGTTGATGATGTTTGAGGTAAGGACTTGACTTTGTACTGGAAGAGAAACTAGAAAGTTTATTGTTGATGATGTTTGAGGTAAGGACTTGACTTTGTACTGGAAGAGAAACTAGAAAGTTTATTGTTGATGATGTTTGAGGTAAGGACTTGACTTTGTACTGGAAGAGAAACTAGAAAGTTTATTGTTGATGATGTTTGAGGTAAGGACTTGACTTTGTACTGGAAGAGAAACTAGAAAGTTTATTGTTGATGATGTTTGAGGTAAGGACTTGACTTTGTACTGGAAGAGAAACTAGAAAGTTTATTGTTGATGATGTTTGAGGTAAGAACTTGACTTTGTACTGGAAGAGAAACTAGAAAGTTTATTGTTGATGATGTTTGAGGTAAGGACTTGACTTTGTACTGGAAGAGAAACTAGAAAGTTTATTGTTGATGATGTTTGAGGTAAGGACTTGACTTTGTACTGGAAGAGAAACTAGAAAGTTTATTGTTGATGATGTTTGAGGTAAGGACTTGACTTTGTACTGGAAGAGAAACTAGAAAGTTTATTGTTGATGATGTTTGAGGTAAGGACTTGACTTTGTACTGGAAGAGAAACTAGAAAGTTTATTGTTGATGATGTTTGAGGTAAGGACTTGACTTTGTACTGGAAGAGAAACTAGAAAGTTTATTGTTGATGATGTTTGAGGTAAGGACTTGACTTTGTACTGGAAGAGAAACTAGAAAGTTTATTGTTGATGATGTTTGAGGTAAGAACTTGACTTTGTACTGGAAGAGAAACTAGAAAGTTTAATGTTGATGATGTTTGAGGTAAGGACTTGACTTTGTACTGGAAGAGAAACTAGAAAGTTTATTGTTGATGATGTTTGAGGTAAGGACTTGACTTTGTACTGGAAGAGAAACTAGAAAGTTTATTGTTGATGATGTTTGAGGTAAGGACTTGACTTTGTACTGGAAGAGAAACTAGAAAGTTTATTGTTGATGATGTTTGAGGTAAGGACTTGACTTTGTACTGGAAGAGAAACTAGAAAGTTTATTGTTGATGATGTTTGAGGTAAGGACTTGACTTTGTACTGGAAGAGAAACTAGAAAGTTTATTGTTGATGATGTTTGAGGTAAGGACTTGACTTTGTACTGGAAGAGAAACTAGAAAGTTTATTGTTGATGATGTTTGAGGTAAGGACTTGACTTTGTACTGGAAGAGAAACTAGAAAGTTTATTGTTGATGATGTTTGAGGTAAGGACTTGACTTTGTACTGGAAGAGAAACTAGAAAGTTTATTGTTGATGATGTTTGAGGTAAGGACTTGACTTTGTACTGGAAGAGAAACTAGAAAGTTTATTGTTGATGATGTTTGAGGTAAGGACTTGACTTTGTACTGGAAGAGAAACTAGAAAGTTTATTGTTGATGATGTTTGAGGTAAGGACTTGACTTTGTACTGGAAGAGAAACTAGAAAGTTTATTGTTGATGATGTTTGAGGTAAGGACTTGACTTTGTACTGGAAGAGAAACTAGAAAGTTTATTGTTGATGATGTTTGAGGTAAGGACTTGACTTTGTACTGGAAGAGAAACTAGAAAGTTTATTGTTGATGATGTTTGAGGTAAGGACTTGACTTTGTACTGGAAGAGAAACTAGAAAGTTTATTGTTGATGATGTTTGAGGTAAGGACTTGACTTTGTACTGGAAGAGAAACTAGAAAGTTTAATGTTGATGATGTTTGAGGTAAGAACTTGACTAACATAGATCAGAAATGTTGCAGAAAAATGCAATTATTCTAGTGCATCCAGTCTGTCCCGGTTATCATTGAAACAGCCTTATTATGAGAAAATTCAAGATCACTCATTGAATCTATGATGTCAGTTACCTTTTGCGTTCACTTTCTGATAACAAACAAGAAAATTTCATGTGAATTCTGCTACGGACCATGAAAAATGCTGTATTGCTGGTTTACAGCGGAGCTGCATTATTTATGCCTTTTGACCCAGCACATCCGATTTTGTCATATAAGTGACCTAATACTGATACCAAACAGCTTATGAAGATATCCTGGATGCAGTTATATTAATTCTAATTTTTTGCTACTAATGTTTTTCATTTCCGTGAATTATATAGTCTGTTTGTTCATTGTGAAACTAAACTGCCTTGTGTTTTGTGTAAGTACTGTTATACAGTTTTACTTCAATCTCACTTATTGTTGACTGTCATATTAATAAAGACCAAATTTGCGGCCCTGCTTTTGAATTTAGTAAGGTTTGTATGGTAATTACTGGAGAGGAAATGGGTGCCACCAGTTGAACCTTTCGTTGACTGAAATATTGCAATGAATAATTAAACACAGAGTAGAAATGACAATGCCCTAAATCCTACAGAGAATTGTGTTATTGATACCTGGAGTGTACTCACGTTATGCACTTACAGAATGGTCAGCGAACTTACACATGAAAATGATGAAAACTTGCATGGTTTGGACGTGTATGCTGACATGATTCCTTGTCAAAAAAGATGCTATGAGGAACAGTAAAGGTAGAACAAGCAGAGGAGGACAAAGAAAATCATGAACAGAAATTCTTCCTCATTCATCTACATTGCTAAAGATCAATGGAGATATATATTAATGTGTCCAATGTGGTACCCCTGCAACCCTGATGGGTTATGGGTTTATAGATAGATATTGTACTGATTCCCTTGGTGTTAATCTTCTTTGATCTGTATTATTAGGTTCGGACATCACATGGCACAGAGGCAGAGGTGGCTGCAATTGTGTTGGTCATACCACCCCCAGACCCACATTGTTTTCAAGAAGTCAACAAGTAAGCAAAGATTGTCTCTTAAAGTAGTCTATCTTTCTAAACAAGATTGTGTGGTTGAAACCAAGCATTGTAAGTATAGTGGAAACATGAATTGTGTGGTTGAAACCATGCATTGTAAGTATAGTGGAAACATATGAATTGTGTTGTTGAAACCAAGCATTGTAAGTATAGTGGAAACATATGAATTGATGAAAACAAATATCTAAAACAGCAATTCTCAATGTAGGTTGTGGAGATTTGCAACGGGTGGAGGTTGTGTCAAGGAGAACAAATTTCAATTTGGGGAGGTGGCACAACCGAACATGGGGACACAGAGTGGTAACCATTAAAATTATAACAAGATTTGATTTGATGAAGCCTTTTTTAAAAAAGGGGGCGGGGGTGATTTTTTTACTCCCTGAAAGGGTGCCATTGTGTGGTAATTGCATGTGTTTACGAGCTGTTGTTTTGTTCCATTTGTTTTTCTATTTACGTTGGAGGAAGAAGTAGAATTCCAATATCATCCAGTGCTAGACATTGATATCAAAAGACGTGGGAGTCAATAGTTTCAAGAGGATGTGTACAGTCAATGTCTTGGATTGTAGTGTGGCTAGATTCTGTTCAAATGATTGGTAAGCTGCGTGTATTGAGTTCAAAGTTGGAAGATAGTGATCGACTCCAGTTTTTATTCCCTGGAGATTGATGTTGTCGAAGTTATAGCTGGTAATATATAGGGTGTCTGAAAAGTCTCTTTACACCTATCAACACATTTTGAATCAAATTAGGTCATAAATATTGTGCATTTTATGATGAATATCTTTTCCCAAATAAATCATTCATTATTATATTGCTGTTCCATACGCAATTGAAATTATTAACTTGGAATATATGTTGAGTGCTTTACAAAGAGTTTTACTGTTTGAGTATATGTTTTAGTTATGGTGGTAATTAGACAGAAGATGTTATTCTTAAATTTTGCCTGCTCAATCTTCTAACCTTACTCATCCAGACTATTACATGTGGTGTGAGCTGAAGGCAAATGTTTATGAAGACAATCTTCATACACTTATTAAGCTGCAGAAGGCTATCACCAACCATATTCAACAAATAACATCTTTCACACTTTATAAGATCTTCTATAATAGGAAGAGACATGTCCAGACATGTCTTTATTCCCATGATATACATTTCTATCATCTTTTATGATAAATAATCCATATTTTTACATTATATTTTACCCAATTAACAAGAAGATAGTGCAGTAACACGGTGGCAAAATGCCAATAATTATAATAAGACCTATAACCCATCAGGGTTGTTAGGGGGCCACACTGGAGACATCAGCACAAAAAACCCCTACAAACACCTTTATTCTCAGCCATTTGGGAGAGTAGAAAAATCATGCCTAGACAATTCTTTGATGTTATCAATCCAGGATTTTCTTTGCCACTTCTTCTACTCTTGACTGTTCCTTGCAAAATAATTTTAGCAAGTGAGTTCTGTCTGAGACATATCCAAACCAAACACGTCATTTCACCACTGCCCAAAGTGGTTCATGATAGATAACCTGCATTTTTTTTTTTATTTTCTGCGGACGAATATTGTTCAAGACATTGATTGAATTCAGAATACCCTAATGACCTATCAAGACATTGATTGAATTCAGAATACCCTAATGATCTAGCTTGACCATTGAATTCAGAATACCCTAATGATCTAGCTTGACCATTGAATTCAGAATACCCTAATGATCTAGCTTGACCATTGACTCAGAGAAAGAATCTCATCATCAAGCAGGTAGTCATGGAGTGACTTCTGTATGCCCTGATGCCGAGAATTATGAACATTGTTTATTTAGCTTCTGGCATAATTTAGTCACGGGAGCTTCGCAAAATCAATTTTTTTCTATTTCCTTAGATTACGAGAACAGATTTATGTGAACTGTGAGACGACAGCTGATCGGCTGCATTCACAGCTCATACAATTTCTGTCTATAGCGATATCACAGACAGAACCAAAACAGGTAAGCCTCTCTCTTTCTATCTCTCTTTCACTCTCTAATTTATATATATATATATATATATATATTATTTGCGATGCCAAATTAAAATAATGCAATTTCCCTCCTGCCACCGGAGGGAAATTTTTCTCCTCTTTTTTCACCCTCAACTGTTTCCTACATGATAGTTTTGGAAAGGTATTACGCCTCATCATATGTCCAAACCACAAAACCACACAAGTTTGTGAGGTTTAAACAAGAAGTGCATAATTGTAATTGTACTGCAGAGCTCTTACAGCAGGTGCATTTAACAAGCTTTCAAATATATCATGCTCACAAGAATTGAACAAACTTACAAAACGAGGTCTCTTAAATGCATGCATGCGTATTACCTGTATTGACATCATCATCAAGTGACATATTCTTTCCAGAACGTAGTCTTTCCTATGGATCTCTTGAATTCTCAGCGGTCTTGAGCAAGTTGCCCTGCATCTTTCAGTGACATGCGCAGGCATTCTTGAATGTCTTTTGTCCAACAGCGTCTTTCCTTCCTTTGCCCCTGTTGCTTTCTATCATCCCCTCCAGTAACACTCTCTCCATGCTGTCGTGTCTCTTAATATGACCTAAAAAAATAGCTTTTTCTTTAAAATGGTGTTTAGAAGCCAGCCTTCCTGGACCTTAATTGTTCGTAACACCTCCTGGTTTGTTTTCTTCACTGTCCATGGTATTCTCAAAACTCTTCTATAACACTTTAATTCAAATGTTGTTATTCTCTTGGCCACTGTTTTATTTAGTGTCCATGCTTCGCATCCATATGTCGCCACAAGAAATACACATGTTCGTAGTAAACCCAATTTGGTTCTTATGTTAGTACCTTGCCATAGTTTCTTTATCTGTTTTAATTTTGCCAGCGTCATTGTCGTTCTTCTCTTGATATCAACTGCGCAGTCCCCCGCATTATTTATATTAGTTCCTAAATAATCAAAATGTGTCATTTCTTCCAAATTGCAGTTCTCAATATTAATTATTATTGACATACAGATGCAAAATCAGGAAATCCACACAAGCAACAGACACTAATTAATCATCTTTGATAACATGTGCCTTCGAAGAATATTGAACATAAATGGACAGAATTTAAAACGAACTATTCACTAAAGGAAGAAACATACCAAGACTTTGTGTCAAGTTTTTATAACAAGATGATGTTGAAGTCATATCAGATTTTGTGTCAAGTTTTTATAACAAGATGATGTTGAAGTCATATCAGACTTTGTGTCAAGTTTTTATAACAAGATGATGTTGAAGTCATATCAGACTTTGTGTCAAGTTTTTATAACAAGATGATGTTGAAGTCATATCAGACTTTGTGTCAAGTTTTTATAACAAGATGATGTTGAAGTCATATCAGACATGTACTTAAAATGGATGAATGCAGATTACCTAAACAAACCATCATGTGGAATGCAGAGGGAAAATGAAAAGTAAGTTGCCCAAAAGAAACTAAGCTGAACAATCAACAGAGAAAGCTCAATATCGGGCATACACAATAGACAAGAACTACAGCAACTTCTAATTACCCACTAGTTTTAGATATAGTCTATGGTGTCCCATTGAGACGATATATAGACCTGTGTTTTTCGTAAGTCTAATAGCAGCTTCTAACAAGATGTTCAATATGAAAATATATGATTTCTGTCTTATGTTCCATCTTTGATCCAATGTCAATTAAATAGCAATAATTATATTTGTTATGTAATTAAATTTGGCTAAAATATGAAATGCAAATTTACAATTGTTTATTCTTAGCTGCAAGGACTATCATCCAAACAGAAATCTGATTGCATGAAGTTGGCTAATGATGCAACTCAATTGTTACGAGGCCGCTCAGTAGATGATATAGAGTACAATCAGTTGAAGGGAGATTTAGCTGTGTTTAGAAAGTTAATCAGCCAAATAACACCAGGTTGGTATTTGTTATTTGTTAGCACAATCATCATTGAACTATGGTCAATAATCATCCATGCTTAACTCTTTGTCTCCGTGCGGTTTTCCTGCTATGCCGAACACGATAGTAAATTCATATTAAAATGTAGATTTGAGCGGCTTTTCGGCATAGTGGGTCTCCAAAATGTAGATATTAGCGGCTCGGTGGATATAAAGAGTTAAAGAGAGCTGATGGGAACATGAGACAGTGGAGTGAAATGATCATATTAATTCACACGTTTTTGAACGGTCTAAACCAGTGTTTCCCAATGTGGGGCCTATGCTCCACAGGGGAACCATTTTATTGTTCAGGGGGCAATTCGAGCAAGTTCTAATTAGGCTTCATTTAGGGAATAATTCAAATTTTGGAATATAAAAAAATATGTAGATGTTACATTGGGGGGGGGGGCATCAGAATTTTAGAAAGACTTAGGTGGGGCATGGTACAAAAAAAGGTTGAGAAACACTGGTCTAAACTGTTCTTCTGTAGGGCTTTTTTCATCTATTAGATGGATATTGAGCAGACTGATGTATTTACGTAGTGTCAATTGTAGAATGAATCAGTCACTGCTGTTCTGCATTGACAGTTGCTTTACATGTATACTGCTGTTCTGCATTGACAGCGTTTTATTTGTATGTTGCTTGTGTTCTAGTCTGTCCCTCAAAAGTATTTCAAAAAGCCTTTTATTGAGGCCTTGTGATCAATGATTCACAGAGTCCTATGTTGGTCTTGTATAGAGAGCTGTTTGTCTTGGGTCATAGTAAGTTTACCACAACTTGATAAACAGAGATACTCCTGTGGCCAAATTGTCATTCTGTGAACAATGAAGTTGCGACAGTCCTGTAGTGTGTAATCTGGTGTTTCTGTAGTGTGTGCGCTGGTGTTTTTTGTAGTATGTGCTCTGGTGTTTCTGTATGTGCTCTGGTGTTTCTGTAGTGTGTGCTCTTGTGTTTCTGTATGTGCTCTGGTGTTTCTGTAGTGTGTACTCTGATGTATTTTGTAGTATGTGCTCTGGTGTTTCTGTATGTGCTCTGGTGTTTCTGTATGTGTACTCTGATGTTTTTTGTAGTATGTGCTCTGGTGTTTCTGTATGTGTACTCTGATGTTTTTTGTAGTATGTGCTCTGGTGTTTCTGTAGTGTGGTCTCTGGTGTTTCTGTAGTGTGTGCTCTGGTGTTTCTGTTGTGTGTGCTCTGGTGTTTCTGTAGTGTGGTCTCTGGTGTTTCTGTAGTGTGTGCTCTGGTGTTTCTGTTGTGTGTGCTCTGGTGTTTCTGTAGTGTGTGCTCTGGTGTTTCTGTAGTGTGTGCTCTGGTGTTTCTGTAGTGTGTGCTCTGGTTTTTCTGTAGTGTGTGCTCTGGTGTTTCTGTAGTGTGTGCTCTGGTGTTTCTGTAGTGTGTGCTCTGGTGTTTCTGTAGTGTGTGCTCTGGTGTTTCTGTAGTGTGTGCTCTGGTGTTTCTGTAGTGTGTGCTCTGGTTTTTCTGTAGTGTGTGCTCTGGTTTTTCTGTAGTGTGTGCTCTGGTGTTTCTGTTGTGTGTGCTCTGGTTTTTCTGTAGTGTGTGCTCTGGTGTTTCTGTAGTGTGTGCTCTGGTGTTTCTGTAGTGTGTGCTCTGGTTTTTCTGTAGTGTGTGCTCTGGTGTTTCTGTATGTTCTCTGGTGTCTTGTTGCTCCACAGATGTAAGCTGCATCTGTTAATGTTGCAAATTTGGTGTAAGGTGTCATCCATGTGTTGCCAGGGTCCAAAAGGGGAACGATGACTAGCAACACTATTTACCTTCCATACATGTTGTAAGAGACAACTAAGGAAATTTTGGGGTGGAATTGACTGTCCCATCCTATGTAGGATCAAAGTGACCCAGATGCCCTACTGAAGTCAGGCCAAATGATACAGATATTAAAACAAAGCAGTAAACCATGACACAACCCATTCTGTTCTCTGAACTACATCCTGCTAATCAAAAGGAGTTTGAGACACAACACATTCTGTTCTCTGAACTACATCCTGCTAATCTGCAGGAGTTTGAGACACAACACATTCTGTTCTCTGAACTACATCCTGCTAATCTGCAGGAGTTTGAGACACAACACATTCTGTTCTCTGAACTACATCCTGCTAATCTGCAGTAGTTTGAGACACAACACATTCTGTTCTCTGAACTACATCCTGCTAATCTGCAGGAGTTTGAGACACAACACATTCTGTTCTCTGAACTACATCCTGCTAATCTGCAGGAGTTTAAGAATAAATGAAGAAGCAGTGTAAAGTTTCAACCAAAATGTCTTGTTCTCACTAAATAGTTTGACATTTATGTTTCTGTTAAGTGTGTTAATGTTGTCTTGCTCAGGCCTATAGTTTCCATTTAGTTGCATCCAATGAAGTCGTATGAATTGTTTAATGATAAGTATATTTAATTTTTAAAGTATTTGCACCAGCTCAGACGAGTAGAGCCTCCGCCGAAGGCCCCAAATATATAAACACTCAACCTAACAGCGCATTACATCCTAGTGCTAGTAAAGTGTTCTAGGTTTTCCAGAAGTAAAGTTGTCTAGGTCTTTCAGAAGTAAAGTGTTCTAGGTCTCCCAGAAGTAAGGTGTCCTAAGGCTTCCAGAAGTATAGTGTTCTAGCTCTTGCAGAATTAAAGTGTATTATGGCTTCCAGAAATATCCAATGAAGTTGCATAGATTGTTTAATGATAAGTATATGTAATTTTTAAAATATAAAAAGTGCTAACTCTTACAAATATGCAGCCTGAAACATTTTTTCCAGCTTCTCTATCAGAGATTACATTTATTAGCCACTTCAAGTTGCATCTCATCTTTTATGAGTTAAATAACAGTTTTATGTAAAGCAAATGCAAGATGGAATAAATTGACATTTTGACCAAAGGGTCTTTATCAAGAGAGGGACACAAAAACACAATAGATCACTAATATAACAGTAGACTACATGGAATTATATAGTCTATTATATACTAACAGGAATAGAAATCTATTTATCTATAAACACATAACTCATTAGGGTTAACCATAAAAAAGCATAACCATATATAAAAGTCATAACCCAATAACACACAAGTGACATCCATACTAGTTAGCCATCTGAAACATTGAATTGATTCTACTTTCTGTTCATTCTGAAGGTCAGATAGACTTGAACAATGCAGCTGTTCAGAAATGGAACAAAACACAAGTAGTCCTCAGACAGTTCATGGTGAGATTATTTCATGTTATAATTTCATTGTTAATATATTTAAAATGTGATTTTTATTATATTACTTCTTGAATTGTTAATTTTAAAAAGTAACAGGCCACTTACTAAATCGTGCCTTATAAGGAATCCAACAATTAGGCCATTTATATTTAATTAAATTTTCATCCTGCCCCCTCTATGCTGGAGAACTACAGAGTGCCTCCAGGATGGCCAAGATACCACGTTCACTTTCACTGCAAGCATTTGTGCATCACGACTGTCAAGTGGCAACTTACAGGATATAAATAATGTCTAGAAATCAATGAATTAAAAAAATTTATTGATTGCTATGTCCTGAATAGAATTTGCTACCAGAGTGTTCTTCAGTCGTTTGGACATTGGAATATGTGTTTTTCAGTCGTATGGACATCGGAATATAACAGCTTCATGAAGAAGATTCATAAGTATTGAGGGTGTATCCAGGATGTCTGATTTTCTTTCCTCAAGTGATTGATAGCATTCCAAAACTCTGAACTATATCCTGTTAATCTACATGAGTTTGAGAACAAATGCAGAAGAAGAAACAATGTGGTTATCTCTTGTCCATTGTGATCTTGGGTGGTCCTTGCCCCTATTACAAGCATCCATGCCGTCCATTACTAATTTTTCCATGCTGTTATGTCTCTTTATATGGCCATCAAGCCTCAGCTTTCTTGTTATAAAGTTGTTAGGAGTCAACCTTCTTTGGGACGCCCGTGTGTTTCCAGGGCCCGAAAGGGGAGCAAAGAATAGCAACACTGTTTACCTTCCACGCATGTCGTAAAAGGCAACTAAGGAGGTTATGGGATGGAGTTGGCTGTCCCATCCCATATAGGGTCAGTGACCCATAGCTCACATTCCGTTCTCTGGACTATATCCTGCTAATTTGCAGGAGTTTGAGAACGAACGCAGGAGAAGAAGAAGAAGAAGAAGAATCTTCTTTGACTTTGCATGTATTACAGATTTCATATCACCAGTTAAGAAGTATGCAAATAAATATAGCAGTGTACTGGCTTTCTAATGGATTTTGTATCAAAGAATGCAACAAAAATCATATGGACATATTGACAGAATTACATACCTTGCAAAACTATTCTACAGGGTACAGTCTCAGGTAAAATAAAATAGAGCAGACAAGAAAAGTGGGAAGACAACATGAGTAGATGTTTTGAGATACTTGTGAGAGTATGGCCCTGAATCACAAAGGTTGGAGAAGATGACAAAAATGTATGTTACAAGATACAAGATTGAATCAGTGAGCACAAAGAAGGATCAGAGTGTGCTGATATTCAAATGAACATCTTATTTATAGCTGACACAGAGTAAACATGTCATGACCTTGATTATATAGTGTTAAATAGAGCATAATTTCATTGTATGATTTCCTCTTGACACTTTCCAGGAACTACAAGCTTACTCCAGTTTCTTCAGTGAAGAATCTCATAAGAAGAGGCATGAAGAGGACTTGCTGATTAATGATCTCAAGAATCCACCAATCTACATTTCTAATGCATACTTTCAAAGGTACATATATGATAGACATAATGATAGATTATATGTAGTAAAAAGTAAAGTAACCCATAGAATTTATTAATGCCATAGGAGTGTGAGATGTTAGCGATCTAACATTTCACAGGCTCTGCAAATGAGGGCGGTGGCTATCTCCTCTCCCTCGCAGTCTTTACTTCCCGGATTAATCTGGTACCCATTTAAGGTTGGGTCGACCTGGGAGTCGTTGCGATCTGAAAAACATTTCCGCATCAACTGGGGAATGAACCCAGGACCACTCATATGTGAAGCCAGTGCGCTAACCACTGCGCTAACGTGGCTCCCAAACGATGTACTCACTGAAGAAAAAATGAAATCCAACAGGCAAAAGCTTGGAACAGTGTAATGAAGTTTTGCTAATCACTGGAAGCACACATAATAGCACACAAGTCAGCAAGTGTTTGTATGGTGTAGTATGTTTGAAAATTGCATAAGTTTTCTAACAGACTGTTTGCTACTGGTAAACCACTCCGAAGCCTATACCTGGCACTACCAGTATTTCGGTAACATTTTTTGGGATGTACAATACTTCTGTGATGGCAGTTCATCCTTCTGGCAATGGCTCACATGCTCATTTCAGCCAGCACCATATCAATGGCTGGTTGGCAGTCACTTTCAGATGTTTTGTTGGTTGCTGATCCAGCGGTCCGTTGGCTCATGCCTTTTGATCCAATGCCATTGTGTGATATATGCATGTGTTTGTGAGCTGTTGTTTTGGTCCATATAATGTGTTCCATTTATCTGGTCCTGGTGGGAGAAGCATTTTCCTGCGTCATCCAACACTGGGCATTCAATAAGGTGGTGATCAACAGTTTCATAGGAATGAATGCACAGCTGGCACCCTGGAAGTATGTTGTAGTTGTATTCTGTTCAGCTGATTGTTAAGCTGTACATGTTGTGTGTGCAGTCGGAAGATCATACTCTGGTCTTTTCTTTCCAGGAGGTTGATATTGTCTTTAGGATTTGGACTGGTCATATATTTATAGATTTCCCTCCCAGTGTTTCCCATAGCCCATCTATTCATCTAATTTTCTTTGCTCACAGATTTCAAGATCATTTTGACTGTAAGGTCGTTTGTGTATATGGCTGTTCTTGTTGTGCTCCCTTCTTTGCTAGTCTGTCTGCCTTGTCATTATATGCTTTGTCATTGCCAGGTGTGTTTGAGTGGCCAGGAATCCACTGCATAACAATGCTGACATCATAAAATGTAAGCAGCTGCTGGTTGGCATGATGATATATTTCAACTAGCTCAGTCTTACAATGTTCATTCTAGTGCTTGAAGAGCGGACATAGAGTCTGTAAAATTCACAATGTTTTGGACTTTGGATGGAAAGGCATCAAATATGGTCTTCAGGTGTTACAAGGCAACTTCTAGTGCTGTTATTTCGACTTCATAGTTAGAACATATCTTCCCACAGGAATCAACTCATGAGATGTTTTGTCTGGATATTCTATATAGACACCATAACCTGCTTTGATGCTGATTTTGAAAGCAGACCCGTTAGTATAAACATGAATCCATTGTTCTGGGTAGGTGTATATTGTTTCTTGTGTTGCTTTCATAAGACTTACTGGGTCAGAACTTTTCATTGTATTTTCCTTTAATCGTGTCTTGACTTCCGCCAATTTAAAACAAGTGGGGTTGTAAACATTTGTCTGTAGTTCATGTGTCTTGTCTAGGAGGTGATAGCTGTCTTTTATTTTATTGACATGGCTGAGGGCTGACTTTTGTTTTATTCTGTGGTTTAGTAGACTGGTATTTTATTTGGCTACTTTATGACTCTTTTTGGTATAGACAGTTTTCTCAAAGTTTATTTTCAGCTTCCATGTTACAGTACTCTTGTAGTCTTCTTAGATCTCCATTTAGTCTTTTGGCTGCACTTTGAACATTCTCATGAGCAATGAGGAGGATCCCATGTGTCAGTATTATATGGTTGTGAAAGTTGGAAAGTAACAAAAGCACTAGAGATGAAATTAAATTCATTTTAAAATAAATGTTTTAGAAAACTCTTAAATATTGGTTGGGAAGAATTCAAGTCAAACATGCAAGTAAGAGAAGACACCAAACAGCAATATGTTTCTACAGCATTAAGAAGAAAATTATGGACTTAAATCGGGCATGTACTTGGAATGAATGAAAACAGGCTGCCATTACAAGCACTAAAATGAGTACCAGATGGCAAAATAAAAAGATGAAAACTAAGAGAGACTCTTCACAGAACAACTTTCAAGTAGGGTATAATTATGGGTCTCAACAACATGCAAGAATTACAGTAACATCACATCGCTCGAACTGGAGAGCTCTGGTTTTCTCCCTATGCACCATATTCGGCACTGAAGGAACACAGATAGACTCCATGTTAATTTTCTTAAATCAATCTTATAATAATATCTCTGATCTTCTATGTTTTCCTGTTTAAATTTTTTTCCTACCCGGTAATTCTTTCTGTTGTCAAAAGACTTTAAATAAATGCACGATATTACTATTACATTTGATGAAACCATTTTTATGGCAATCAATATTTTTGTTTATTTTATCAATATTTTCTCATTAAGGATACACTAAAATATGTTACTTCTACTAGAAGGTAGAAAATAATTAGAAATAATGAATGTAAATGATAAGAAATAAATTTATTAGCTTTTTAGTAGAAGTAACAGATTTGTATTTTATCCTTAATGTTATCACTTTCTTATTGAGTTACTGCAGCTCTCTACACTGTGTCAGATATCCTCTGGCACTATTTGAGTTACTGCGGCACTCCCCACTGTGTCAGATTATGGATTATCTCCACTCTGGCTCACTCTCCACTGTGTTAGATCTCCACTCTCGTTCACTCCCCACTGTTTCAGATCTCCAATCTGGCTCACTCTCCAATGTGTCAGATCTCCACTCTGGCTCACTCTCCACTGTGGTAGATCTCCACTGTGTCAGATCTCCACTGTGTCAGATCTCCACTCTGGCTCACTCTTAAATGTATCAGATCTCCACTCTGGCTCACTCCCCACTGTCTCAGATCTCCACTCTGGCTCACTCTCCACTGTGTCAGATCTCCACTCTGGCTCACTCTCCACTGTGTCAGATCTCCACTCTGGCTCACTCTCCACTGTGTCAGATCTCCACTCTGGCTCACTCTCCAGTCTGGCTCACTATCCACTCTGGCTCACTCTCCACTATGTCAGATATTCTCTCTGGCTCACTCTCCAATGTGTCAGATTTCCACTGTGTCAGATCTCCACTGTATCAGATATCCACTCTGGCTCACTCTCCACTGTGTCATATCTCCACTGTGTCAGATCTCCACTGTATCAGATATCCACTCTGGCTCACTCTCCAATGTGGCAGATCTCCACTCTGGCTCACTCTCCACTGTGGTAGATCTCCACTGTGTCAGATCTCCACTGTGTCAGATCTCCACTCTGGCTCACTCTCCAATGTATCAGATCTCCACTCTGGCTCACTCTCCAATGTATCAGATCTCCACTCTGGCTCACTCTCTAATGTATCAGATCTCCACTCTGGCTCACTCTCCACTGTCTCAGGTCTCCACTATGGCTCACTCTCCACTGTGTCAGATCTCCACTACTTTTGTTATTTACCAATAATTTCTCATTATTAGGTTAGTATTATGGCAACCGAAATTTAATTAATGAAATTATTTTGTTGGATTTCATATTCCTCAGAGTGATACCTACCATTGACATTGATGTAGACACTAGAGAATCAAAGCTGACGGGATTTAAATCTGAGATGTACATACATGAGCGACACAGGGGCAAGATAGCACCCAAAGTTGAAGATCCACTAAAGAAACAAATACTTCAAGTCAATGAAGCAGCTATGGCAAGTGGTGACACAATGACAGCCTCAGAATACCAGCCTAAGTTATCAGAAGTGAAGAACTTTATCATCTCTGGGGTTTTAGATCCTAAGACAAAACGGGGATTGAGCATATTGCAAGCTCTGTCAAGGGGTATCCTGAACAAAGAATTGGGAACTTACAATAATCTTGAAACTGGTGAATCTATGCCAATTGCTGAGGCCATCTCTAGAGGCCTGATTAATATAGAGTATGGTGACTCATTATCTAATAATGGATTACAAAATGGTGGCAGTGACAGCATTGGGATGTTGAACTCATTAGAGACAAAAACATTTACTGTATCTGGTGTTGTTGACCCTAGAACGGGAGAGACCATCAGTGTCAAAGAAGCAATTGTCACTGGATTGTTGGACCCTAAAACTGGTAAGAAAACTGGTCAATCCAGCCTTGTTCCACTGGCGATAGTTCTAGGTACGCACTTGAAAATTGTTTTATATTACAGTATGGTACCTTTAAACCATTTGGTCTTAATATAAATCATTCATTCATTTAGATTGGGGTTTGCGTGGTGGCATCTTGTGTTGTCTTTCCGGTTTGTGTTATCATTCCATCATAGTTGTCTTTTTTTCTTTCTGTTTCCATGTTTTAAATTTGCTCCTCTATGATAGAACATGAGCTATTATTGTACATATTTAGATAATTGTTACTTTGGATTTCTCTGTTAAGTTTCTGTAGTCTAATATCTGTGATTTTACTTCTAATAATGTTGCTAGTTGTAGGAGCAGCCATTTTTTTAAACAATTTATTTTTTATGATGAAAGGGTTATATCATTTATTGCCAAATAACTGGCTCCCTACATCTGTATTGTCCACTCATCCCTACATCTGTATTGTCCACTCATCCCTACATCTGTATTGTCCACTCATCCCTACATCTGTATTATGCACTCATCCCTACATCTTATTGTGCACTCATTTCTACATCTGTATTATTTACTACAAAAATGAAAATAGTGCTGTCTTATCAAACAGTAAAATGGGAGAGTTCTTTAAAACAAAAGTGGGAGTTTGGCCAGGATGCATAATGTCTCCAGTACTTTTCAACATATACCTAGAACACATCATACAGGAGACACTACATGATTACAACAGACCTATATAGATCGGAGGTCACCCTATTTGCAACTTACATTTGCAAGGGCATGAGTCCATGGAGCGATAGATCAGCAACAAATTGACACATTTAACGGAATTTCAAAAAGTGGATGAAACAAATGATTATCATCACTTGTGCTGGAAGAACATTAATATTATTGGAATAATTATGAGTTATGACTGCAGGTTATCATCATCGCACTCCAGACAAGTTCACAGGTGCTCCGTTCTGTCTCAGTAAATCCATAAGTGTAGTGAATGACAATTCTAGTTTGATGTTGATTACATTCGTGTCAGTATCTCTATCTAGTATTTCATATCTCAAATTTCCTGATATTTTGATCTTATCCATATGGAATAATCTGAGTACATTGAAGTCAATCCTCTATTCTATTGAGACCTTTTTAGTAATTTATTATGTCTCCTGATTTTCAGGTAAATTTCAGAATCCAATCACTGGTGAAGAATTGTCACTCTTGGATGCTGTGAGAGCTGGATATCTGATGGCTGATCCATCATTGATGGACAATGATGAGGATCATGTGGATGGACCCATGTACCGAAGTTACACATCCATTGTTTTGGAAGATGTCAAATACAAGGTATCTGGCGTGATCAACTCTTTAACTGGAGAAGAAATGACTCTGGAGCAAGCCATCCGTTTAGAATTCATTGACCCTGTTTTGGGTATCTACAAAAACCCAGTTACAGGAGAGGTGATGTCTATTGAGGACGCATTGTCACAAGGACTCATTAAGGGCAGACCATTTGACCCTAAGAAAGACAAAGATGGTAGTGATGTTCTAACCTTCCAGCGGTTGCAAGTAAAAAAAGAAATTTTCAAAGCTGGAGAACCAAGTCTTGTCAATGGGGAATTAGTTCAACCAGATCTGAATGATGTTATGTTAGAGACACTTCTAGACAGACTTAACACGGACAATGCTATGGTCATTGACCCAAAAACTGGGAAGCCAGTTTCATTGGAGGATGCTCTTGAGGGTGGTATTATTAATTTTGCTAATGGTACCTTCAAGACACCGTCTGGCAATACAATTTCATTGATAGAGGCATGTGCACAAGGGTACATAAACCCTACACTGCTGGAGGAGATTCTGAAGATCTATAATGATTCCTCTTTAGGTAAGCTGATCAATTCAGGTCGGTTTGATCCAGACACAGGACTTGTGACTGATTTAAAGACAGGAAAAGCTCAAACATTGCAGGCAGCCACACAGAACAAGATCATTGATCCAAGTGCAATATTTTTCTATGATCTTGCAGAGAATGAAGTTGTTAGTCTCAAGCAAGCAATTGAATCTGGAAGATTGGATGAAAAATCTGGCAAAATCATTAATGCCATTACAGGGGAAAGGTTAAGCATCAGTCAGGCTGAGTCCTGTAAGCAAATCTGCACTGAGATTAACCCTGAGGACATTATGGAAAAGGTTGAAAGTTTAGCTTTGCTGAGAGGCTGTATGGATGTTAGTTTAAGAGGCATCAAGATCCCAAATGTTAGTGAATCAGCTTCTGTTGAAGAAGCAGTTAATGTGGGAGCAGTCCGGATCAGTAAAGCCTGCTATTCCGATGAGAAAAGTGTGGGGAGTGTTCCACTTCAACTTGCTGTCCAGATGGAACGAGTTGAACCACAAGTAGCCTTAGCTCTTTTTTCTGCATTTGATAAGCATTCTCTTGAACAGGAAATAGTTAAAGGTTTGTTTGATCCCAAAACTGGACAATACATCAACCGTAACAAACAAAAAGTGCAACTGGACAAAGCAAAGAAATTAGGTATAGGTAACCCAGACTATGTGTATTTAGTTGATCAACAAACTGGAAACATTACCACCCTTGGAGCTTTGTTAGAGAATGGAAAGATTGATCCTTCATCTGGGAAGTTTATTGATAGCGCAAGTGGGCAAACTATGAGCATCAATGAAGCTATTGCTGAAGGGTTGATTATACCAAGAATAGAGCCTGAGAAGTATGTGGACATGTCTTCAGCTCTGAAGGACTTGATAGATTCTGGTAAAGTTAATCCCAGAAGTGTAGACTTTGTTGCTGCCAATGATTTCAGAATGTCTCTTAGAGATGCCCTAGCCAATGGATTTTTGACAATGGGGTCAAGGGTGATGGTTGATCCTGAAACTGGAGATGTGTACCTGAAGTCAGATGAGGCTGTAGTGCAGTCATTAGTTGAGGTGAGTTTTTTCTTGTTTGTACTGTTATGCAAACACAAAAAAAACTAAGTGTTGTGATTCTCGCTTGACACTACCACTCCTCCAGTCGAATCAGCTGTAAATGAATACCTGATGCATGAGTTTGAGGAGGTAAAGACAGCAAGGAAGAGAACTGGCCACCACACCTAATAGTTACTGCGGCTTAGTACATGAAGAGTTATCTGAGACTTATAAGAGTTATCCGATGGCAGGTTGCTGTCATGGGACCTACCTTTACCGTAGTGTTATGCACGTTTCATGCATATTAAATTATATATATTTGTTATGTATACATGATGATGATGATGAAGTAAACCCTTTCGCTGTGACCAGGTAACTCTTGACTGCTCATAGCCTTTCTGACAAAAGCACAGGTCTACCTCATTTGAGTAACCAATGTGATATCTGAACTTGTATAAGATTTTTTGTTTATCTAAAGGAATGGTTGGATTGGAGTGAGGGGGGTTTTATATATGCATGTTTAGTCCTCTATGAGAGGCATTCCAGTGCTGCAAGATGATCACATCCTGTCAGGAACATGGTAACTTCTGGGTCAATTAGTTCATATGTCTTCTGTTAGATTTATTGACCCATACAGCAGTGAGGGTATATCCAGTATTCCCCGCCACCCATGAGCCTGCCACAGAAGGACAAAGGTTCTCTGGTCTGTATCTCTTCATTGTTCATGGGGACCAGAAGACAGAAGTAAGATATCCAGATAAGATATGCAGTGATGATTTTCACAGATGATAGGTTGTCAGCCCTATACCCCCCCCCCCAACTTTCCGTACTTACCTCCTACAACATGCATGAAAAGGAAATAGAGGGGCCCAAGTCTAGGACATATGGGCATAATATATACATATAATAATAAATCATCAATAATTCACGCATATTCCTGTATAGGATATGCAGATGTCGAATGTATCCTGGATGCATTAGTTAAACACTCAACAATAGTTGCAAAGCTATGTTGTATACAGGAATATGTGTGAATTATAAGCTATGTCCTATACAAGAAATCCTATAAAAGGTTTTCTTTTACTAGATGCGTTTCCATTCCTGCGTCATGGAGACATGGCTTTATGAAATCTAAGTGATCTATTTTGTTTATTATTGTGGTGTTTATTGTTGTTTGTCTCTTGAAAAAGGTTCCATTTGAGCCGATATGTGGAGAATTGTCCTGTTTAGTTTTATTGTATGTTTTTTTATATATACTTTTTTATATATTTTTATTCATAGGCAAGGTAAGTGTTTTTATTAACCTGTTTAATTCATTTTTCTTTCCTGTATTATAATTTGCTTTCATAGCTTATAATTCACACATACTCCTGTATAGGACATAGCTTTGCAACTATTGTTGAGTGTTTAACTAATGCATCCATTTGCATTGCCAGTACATTGTGGATATTAGGCTTTTGAACCATGAACCAAGTTCGAGTGAGTTGTAATTGTGAAACACGTCCATTAACCTCTTTACTACAGAGCAGATACAATATATACTTATATTGATGCCAAATGTTGTGGTCAACAACTCAAAATCACGGATACTGCATTGGACCTGTTTGTTTTTCTCATGTTGGTTGATGACCACAATTTGCATTCACAATTACTGCATTCTGAAAGTTGGGAGCAAAGAACAGCAATGCTGTGACCTGCCATTCATATTTTAGGAGATTAGTTGCTCGTATGTTGTCAGAACTGACAGGGGAACAAAGAATTGCAACATTGTGACATGTTATGCATGTCACAGTAGAGGACTAGGGAGGTTTTGGAATGATGTTGGCTGTCCACTCTGTAGAGAATCCATGATGAAGTCGAGTGCGTAGGGCCAAAAGGTGCAGATATGCAGCTAAGCTGTGAACTATGACACAACCCATTTCATTCTCCAGACTTCATCCTGCTAATTTGCAGGAGTTTGCACGCAAATGAAAAGAAAAAGGAATAGGATGGTAGTGAAGATGATTAAGGGGAGATGGAGTTGGTTGTCCTGTTCCATAGGTCAACATAACCCAGAAGCCATGCAGAAGTCAAGTGTATCAGGCCAAAATGTAGAGATATTGCAGCCAAGCTGTAAACCTTGACACATGACATTCTGCCCACCAGTCTTGCTAAGCAGCAGGAGTTTGAGAATTAACAGAAAGAAGAAGAACAGTCACACTCTCATCCTTATATAATCTGAGGGTTCAAACATTCATAGATTCAAACCAACAGTAATCCTGATTCACCCGGCACTTACAGAACAATTTTACTCACTCATCATTCCCTCTCAATAGAGGAAAGATCAAAACAAGATGTCAGAAAGCTAATATATAACCAGTCCAAATACCAAAGATAACATCAACCTCCTGAAATGAAAAGACCAGAGAACCATCTTCTGACTTCTCACACAACATGTACAACTGAACAATCACCAAAACAGAATACAACACACTCCAGATTGCTTACTGTACACTCATGAAACTGGTGACCACCACCTTTTTCAATATCCAATACTGAATAGTGTCAGAAAATGTTTCTCCCTCCAAGACCAAATTAAACACCCTATATGGAACAAAACAACAGCTCACAAACACATGCATATTTTAAAACAATAGCATTGGGTCAAAGACTATGAACCGCTGGATCAACGTCCAACCTAATCTGCCTACTAATATTTTGTGTAAATCTCTAGGTGAAAGAGAATTCTGATTGGCTATCAGATGTTGAGAAAGTGTTAGCTTCTCAGGGCAGACCAAGTGAAAGGCAGGAGAAGTTGAAACAGCAAGCTGAAGATTGTCAGGTAAGTCTTGCAAGTACTATCCTCTGGTTGCCTATAGGGTGGACAAACATCTTAATGACATCTTAGTCCACAGTCACTTCGGGGCTAATTGTTCAGACCATTTTGGTACAGTTTGTTGCAAACTCCGTCGTTGCTGCGCATAGTTAGTCCTTATTAATCCTTTGCTTTTCCTGCTCAGATTTCACACTTGAATATCTAGCTATTAAATCTTGTTCCAGTGGGAATCTGTGACCAAGTTGATATTGACACTGACATGGGCAAAGGTCGAGCAAGGTCTTGACCGAGGTTAGCTTTTAGATTGATGGCCAGTGTGTGGTATGAGGCAGTATTTATAAACAGACAGAGGTTAGCTCTTAGATTGATGGCCAGTGTGCGGTATGAGGCAGTATTTATAAACAGACAGAGGTTAGCTCTTAGATTCGTGGCCAGTGTATGGTATGAGGCAGTGTTTATAAGCAGACTGAGGTTAGCTCTTAGATTGATGGCCAGTGTGCGGTATGAGGCAGTATTTATAAACAGACAGAGGTTAGCTCTTAGATTGATGGCCAGTGTGCGGTATGAGGCAGTATTTATAAACAGACAGAGGTTAGCTCTTAGATTGATGGCCAGTGTGTGGTATGAGGCAGTATTTATAAACAGACAGAGGTTAGCTCTTAGATTCGTGGCCAGTGTATGGTATGAGGCAGTGTTTTTAAGCAGACTGAGGTTAGCTCTTAGATTGATGGCCAGTGTGCGGTATGAGGCAGTATTTATAAACAGACAGAGGTTAGCTCTTAGATTGATGGCCAGTGTGCGGTATGAGGCAGTATTTATAAACAGACAGAGGTTAGCTCTTAGATTGATGGCCAGTGTGTGGTATGAGGCAGTGTTTATAAGCAGACAGAGGTTAGCTCTTAGATTCGTGGCCAGTGTGCGGTATGAGTCAGTGTTTATGAACACATTACAGTTTGTTTTGTTTTTCGTTCGCTCCATTGTAACCATCACGGATATCCGTGCGATTTCCGCCGGGAGCGTGATTACGTTGTGCCACCGTTATGCGCCTTGTAGGCCTAGCACAACACATTACAGTAAATGGCTAGCCTACTAGTGATATGGCTATGGAAGTCCACTGTTCTGTGAAATTGGAAAAACATTTAGCCGTATTAGTTACTACTGCTGAAGTCAGATGGATTGGGCCATTACCACAAATAAAACAGTAATACTGCATGTTTGTTCTCTGGGCTACATCCTGCTATAAATCTAGCAGAAGCATTGTTGTGCTGCAATAGAGATCCAGCGGGAGCTTGAACAACGGATGAAAATTTATTGTTTTTTAATATTTGTTCTAAGTTTGTTGTGGAACCGATGTAACAGATTTGTCTCATGTTCATTCCCCAGGAACTGAAAGAAGAAATCGGTAGAAAAGAGAAAAATATAAAGATAGTCATCAGCCAAGCTGAGCAGCTAGCAGTAGAAAACACGAAAGACAAAGTTCAGGGTGAAAAAGTCAAGGATGAGACAAGTCAACAGTTTCAGAAACTCAAGTCCAGTGCTGCTGACCTCAAGATACGTTTTGATATGGTGAGAAACACAACACAATAATGCAACATTCTAAATACATTTAACTAATATTTCCTTAAATAGTTATTTAGTTATTTGAAAACAGGCAAAGTTGAGAGCAACAAAGTTTGTGATTCTAAATTAAAACATGACTGGAAATATGTCTACATGGGTTCCATAGAAAAATGTTGTTGGTAAAGCACAGATCATGTAATATTTTACTGCGGGTTTTTGTGTGTTTTGTGTAGCACAAAAATTGTAGAAAGTAAATGATTCAAGAAATGTGTGAGTTCATTAATACAAAGAATTACATTTAATGTTTAAAAAAACAAAGCAATCATCATAACAATAGAATACTTTAAAAATCATGTAATAGCTTTAGGCAGTGAACAGAACTAATCATCTTAGCACTATCAAATATTTGTAGAGGTAGTACATATCTTTACAACTGGTAGCAGAATTTACACACAAAATAGTGACATATACATGTTAAGAGTAGCCACTCGTTTTTACACCTATTCACACCACTTAGCACTATGGAAACCTGTGTACACACATTTTCAAAGTTGGGTATTATTTTAGAAGTACATACCCAATAACCATATGATTTAAGCTGCTATTGATTTTTTGTATTCCTCCATATTCAGGTCTCGTTAGAAGCAGAGACTCGCAGCACAAAACTAACAACCATGAGCAGAAATCTGGAGGAACTGTACTTTCATATTGAAGAGCTAGACCAGTGGTTAGACTCTGCTCTCGAGAGCACACAGGACTTGCAGACTTCAAAATTGGATATCCAGACGCAGTATGATGCTTTTAAGGTAGCATAGATTTCTTAGGTTTTTCTATTTGTGTGTACAAATAATTTAGTAGAAAAGATTATCACTTTTGAACTGAATATTGTATAAAATTCAAAAGTGTTCCAAGATGAGCTCCATACAAAATATAGGTGGAGCAATCATCATCATCAAGTGCCGTCTCTACAACAAAGGTTGGCTGCAACATACTTCCAACATCCCTGTCTCTTACCTTGTTGGTACACTCTGCTAGACCATAACCTGTCCATCTTATGATATTTCTCTTCCACTTGTATCTGTTTCTACCACTTGCTTACCTCCAAATCGGCTTTATCTTTAAGTAAAGTCTTCAACAAGGTCTCATGTCTTCTATGTCCAAAATACTTTATTTGTTTGATCTTTATATAAAATCAATGTACCAACACTAGTTTTCTTTTTTTACATTTATGGCAGCTCTATTTGACACATCTATCTGGCAGACTTAGTTGTATCAGATGCCCATTTGAATATGATCAAATGGAGTGAACGATACTACATCACTGAGTCAATTTTAGATATGAGTTTTTAGTTTGAAGAAGCAATTCTAATTTATTTATTAATTTTGCCAATGGTCCAACACATCTGGCTTAGGTGGTAGATAGTGGGATGACGGGAAATCAGATGTTGAAAGATGAAGCAAATGATGAAATATAATGCAGGGAGTGAGGATGCAGTCTAAGTAAAGTAAAGTTAGTCCATAGCATTTATTAACACAGTGAGCGTGTGAGTTGTTAGCGATCTTACATTTCAGTGGCTCTGCTATATGAGGGCGGTAGCCATCTCCTCTCCCTCACAGTCTTACTTCCCAGATGAATTAGGAGCATGTAAAACCAGAGTGCGACAGGAACTATAAGCATTCAAACTCTTCACCATCTGCTGGAAGAGACTGAGCATCTATAGGTTTGCCTCTACTCCATTGACGTCAGTTGTAAGCTACTTAAATATTTTATAAAAGATAGCAAAAGTGTTGCAGAGTAAATATATTTTTTAATTATAACCACAAATCAATAGTTTATATGCTCTAGTGTTCCAATGTTCCCGGGCCCAAAAGGGGATAAAAAAAAATAGCAACTACTTACCTTCTGTGCATGTCATAAAAGGCGATTATGGAAGTTATAGTGTGATGTTGGCTTTCCCATCCCATTTAGACTGACCAAGAAGCCTTGCTGAAGTCAGATGTATCAGGCCGAAAGGCGCGGATACAGCTGTAAACCATGACACAACACATTCCATTCTCCAGACTACATCCTGCTAATCTGCAGGAGTTTGAGAATGAACAACATAAAAGAACAATAAAAAATAACAGAGTTTTTAACCAACACCATTTTACCAAGAGAATGATGTTACCAACATTCCAAGGTTGCTGGTTTATAGTGTATCCAGAGACAAGAATCGCTGATGATGATGATAGCAATGATATGTTACTAATGTATATTTGTTACTGATGTATATTTGTTATTAATGTATATTTGTTACTGAAAAATATGCTACTTGATTACTACAGGAGTTTGTTGATGAATTCAAAGACAAAGAGGAAGATTTGAATGACATTGTGAAATCTGCTGATACCTTCAAGGATGTAGCTCAGGTAAGATGGTGATGATGTTGATTTACTCGGTGTTTACTTTGACCTTTGAAAGTGATAGTACTTGAAGTGTTTGTTGGGGGTAACAGTTTTCTGTAGCATTTTCAATGTGGAACAAGTTGCCAATTATTTTTTATATTCTCAAACTGCAGCTGAATCCTCTTATAACAGAAGTCTTATTAGATTTCTAGCAAGATGTAATGATGATGTTCCTCCCTTAGCAAGCCAAGATCAACATGACATTGAAGAAAGGTCAAGTTAGGTTTAATTGTTTGTCAGTCTTTAGATGGTTGATGAGTCCAGTCCGTGTTCCGAGTGATCTCTTGCAGTGTATACAAGAATGTAGGTAGGTATTGAGATGAGGGAATACTGTCTTGTCTCTCTGGGATCTCCATAGCTTGTTCTCAAGAGGGCACAAGTTCGAATACGACTTGTGTCGTCTTGTTTACAAAGGGGATTATTTCTTGAGTCTACGGAGTCATTGACAGAATAAGTCAAGATGGCGCTTCATTGAGATGGACAGTGTACATGTGGAGAAAAATGGGTACAATAATCTAATCCTCTACGCCCATTGAACCTGTATAATTTTTGTCTCTCCTTGAATTGTCAGCAGTGTTTTACTTTATTTAAAATTGTAAATACCCTCGCTGATCTGGCTATTCCTGGCTGGACAGCCAAGAGCTGTAGATTCCCATGAGCTTGAGTCAACTCTGCAGTACTTGAGAGATATATTTAAGTAGTCCTTGAAACACTTTTTCTGGCCTTCACTTGTACAATTATCTACACACAGACCACCATAGAACAGTTTCTTTGGAATACACTTTTCTGATGTGGATGACGTGTTCAGCCCAGCGAAGTTGAAAATTTATCAACAAGGCTTGGATTCTTTCCATCTTAGACTGTTTGAGGATGTCTGAGAATCTTCTAGCAGTCTGTTGTCCAGAGAACGGAGATGCATTGTGTCACCATTTTATTTATGCCTATGACCCATCACATCTGACTTGATAGTGTTAACCAATCACTGAATATATGTGTTTTTGAGTCATGACACTAGCTTGAGATAATCAGTTGGTTTAATAGTTGATTAATAGATTAATAGATTTAATAGTTTTAATAGTTGAGATAATCAGAGAATATATACACTTCTGCAACTCACCATAGAGAAATATTGTTCTCATGGATGATCTGGCATACGTACTAGATGACCTGCCCAATGAATCTGTCTGCCTCAGAATAGTCAAATAGTGTCAGTGCTAGGGATATCAGATCTGTCAAAGACAGTGGTATCTGGAATCTTGTCTTGTCATCTGATTCAGACACTGCATATACAGTCACTATATAGCTGAAGAAGTCATGCACCTATGAGCACCTGGCACATGGAAGAAAGAGTGAAAGCTTGCAACCACTGGATCAGGTAAGCATAACATTAATAGTTCTGACTCAGGACTACATCTTGCAACTTTTAAGTGCATAGCCATTGCATGTATTTGTAACATAAATAATACATTTTTATTTCAGGATGTTGAACGTGATATTGATATGTTCCGTAAACGTTTGGAAATTCTACCAACCATCAGAGAAGAGAAAGAGACAGGGGTTCTAGATGAAGAACTGGAATCAGTTGAAGCTAAATTCAAAGATATTTCCAGAGAGTGTTCAAAGCATATGGAGCGGCTCTCTTCCTTGACCAAGCAGAAGAAGATCTTTGATGATCTCAATGACAGGTATTACCCTTGTGTTAAAATTTGATAATCTCAATGACAGGTATTACCCTATAGTAATAGTAAATAGACTGCTATAAAACTGTATAATAATTGTACTTATGTAAAACACAAAGTTAGTCTTCGGATCATCATCGCATCATCATCATAGCAACACCACATTTCAAACCCTGATTATTAATCCTGGCCATCGAAAAGAAATCATCATCCACACTAGTCTCACTCTCGCGTGCTATATTCTTTATGAAGATCAAAATGTCAGCTTGATCCATCACCCTGTGCCACAATCGTGCATGATGCCAGTTGATCTGCTCTTTCATTGCCTGAAACACCCACATTTCCCAGCACAAAAATAACTGTAATCATAACACAAGGATGATCAGCTTTACAATGAAAGTACAGACTATAGAGTATGGGTATGAAAAACTACAAATACGTATCTAAAACAGTTTCAAACACTTTCCCCATATGTCATGTTGTTTATGTATACTGTTATTTGTATTTTTTCTTACTAATATCCAATAATAGTCTGTGCATTCATTGGCAAGCTGATCAACCATGTGTTTTACATAAGTGTTATTGATCGATAATAGTTGTGTTTGCAGTGGAGTTGTATTAATTTTATCGGAATGTTACTAGATTATTTTATTTAATCATTACTAGGCTGTCCCAAGCATACCCATCCCTCCAGGAGAGGTTGAATGCTCTTGTGAATGAAGAGTTTGGAATGGATCCACAGAAAGGGTTGCATGATCTAGAAAATCTTCGGGCAATCAAGGCAGACATAATTGGTCAGGAGAGAAAACTAAAAGGTAGGAAATTATTGTTGGATCAGCTGTGCTGTCTAGTTACATATCACTCATGACATTGTCTTAATATAAATAGAGAGCTTCCAGGAGCTATAGAGAACATTAGAAGGCAGTAGACGGGATTTGAACCAGGTCTGTTAAGCTGGCACCTATTCGCCTCGCAACTTGAGTCAACACATTCTCCGAATTCAACCATACAGCATCTCTAAAAAAATGTAATTGTAGTCAACACTTCCAACATGTATATTTTCAAGTTACTATGAATATTCACCTGTCGATCGACACAGTGATTCTAGAACTCCTTGATGTTTCTATTTATATTACTCATTTACCCATATTACATCTGAGGCAATCTTGTTTATGTGTTATGTTTGCATAATTAAGCAAGTACGCCTAAATGCCTTTGTAGTACTGAGGCCTGAAGGTACGTACTAGTGTTAAATGTTTGTGGTCCTCTATGAATTTACATACCTGTGTGATGGAGTGTGTGTGTTATTGTCCATATCAATCAACTGGTGCATATATATAGTAACGTTAGAAAATACACGGAAGTCTTGACTAAAATTGCATCATTTTTTAGAGATGTGGTGTGGTCAAATTAGGAAAACGTGTTGATTCAAGTTGCGAGGCAAATAAGTGCCAGCTTAACAGACCTGTTTCAAATCCTATATGCTGACTTCTGACATTGTCTCATTCAGAGACAGGAGTATCATCTTTGAATCCATCAAGGATTGAAAACTAAGTAACCATGACAAGATAAATGATACTAGTTAATTTAATGATGGGGAACCATAGTTTGTTAACATGTGATTTTAATCCATGTACAATAATAGTTGAACCATAGCTTGTAAAACTTAAATAGTTGAACCATAGCTTGTAAAACTTAAATAGTTGAACCATAGCTTGTAAAACAAAACAAAAAAACTGTGGTGGCGTGCAGGGGATTCAGTTTTTACCCACAATTACCTGAACATGCAACCAATTTGCCTGGCCAACACTTGGAGAGAGATTAGTTTTCATCCCTGGGGAATGACATCTCCAAACACAAATATCCAACTAGCAGAGCTAGTTTGTCTGCTGAAGTATACTTTAGAGGCTTAAATATGTAGAGGATTGACTTCATTGTACTCAGGTTTCCCCATATATACCTCCACTCCCCCTTTCAATGAAGCAACACCCTGACTGCCAAGAGTATCACTTATAACATGTAACTCTATAGATTCAAGCAATAAATCTCTGAGAAAATCCACTATGCAGACATAGATGGATTTTAACCTTTAACCTCCTGAGCACAAGGCGAACAGCTTAACCACTATACTAAGAACCCTACCCAGCTCTGCCTGTATACCTTATATAGTTCATTGTTTAGATGTTAATATTTTATTGATGTCATCGAAACTACTTTCAGCCATTCCTATTCTCCTTTTAGCTTCTTCTGCATTCATTCTCAAACTCCAGCAGAATTGCAGGATGTATTCTGAAATGCATTGTGTCATAGTTTGCAGCTTGCCTGCAATATCTGCACCTTTCTGCCTGACACCAACTTCAGAATGGCTACCAGGTCACTTGACGATCTATAAGATGGGACAGCCAACTCCACGCCAAAACCTCCTTACTTGCCTCTTACAATGTGCAAGGCAGGTAATAGTGCCACTATTCTTTGCTCCTCACTCAGACCTTGGGAACAAGTGCACTTTTAACTTCTACTTTTAACTTCTATTTCACATTTAACATCATTTGTGTTATCATCATAATACTGTGTCTAAGATACAGGTAATGTTTTATATGTTAGGAAAAGACTTGTACACCTCTAGCATGTCCAGGTTGAGAAGACAAAGGTATCTCGCTAATCTTACTCTACTGTAATCCCTAGACCTTATTGCTGTTGGGGAACGTTTGGCATCAGGATTGAATGATTCAGACTTGATTGAAGAAGCTGAAAATGTGCAGGCTATTATTGATCTGAAACGAGAAGAGCATCACATCCTTCTGGAAGATGTCACTGAAAATGAGCAAATGTTGGATGCAGCAGTTGCTGAGCAGCAGAATATTCTTGGTATGTAGCACAAATCTCTGCTTGACTTGACTGTGTTCCTCTACACTGTTCTCTTCTGTACTGTTATTGAACTTGTAGTCATACATATGTCAGGCCATTGGTGCAAATAAAACGGAGACACAGCGTATTTCGATTCTCTGGACTACATCCTGCTGGAAATCTTGTAGAACCATTGTCCTTCTATGAGAGAGAACCAGCGAAGTTGAGAATGTACGCTGAAGAAGAAGATATATATATATATATATATATATATTTTATATGGCTCAGAAACATGGACATCATAATTCAGACATGAGAGAAAGCTTAATGTATTTCACCTCGCTGTCTTTGCAACATAATGAACGACAAGTGACAGAACAAATTCACAAACACAGAGGTGCTGCTGCAGGCAAAGATAGTAGTAAGCAGCTTTCTGTCTTTCCAGATGATAGTATTATTGTTGTACTATATGAAATATAATCTACGGATCCATAGAGATGATGGTTGTGACTCACAAGACCTGTTCAGGCCAGAGATGGAGTATATCTCTCCATAGCACAATGCCTGAGCTGAAATATAAATAGAGACCATGTATTGTCTGTGCAACATGATCCCTCTTCTCTGTTTGTCTTGTTAACTCAAAAAGGGCAAAGATTCCATAAATATGAGTATTAGATAACTAAGATGGCTAGGGCTTGTTCGAAGAACAAACAACAATCATTTCCCATAGAAGATATTGTTTGGTGAATTTTATGGAGGGAAAAGAGTTAGAGGCAAACCACTCTGGAGAAATAAAGATGTATGCTTAATGAAAAACTTATCTATTGACTACAATAATTGGGAAATTGTTTAACTGTTTAGAAAGACAAATAATGGAGGGAAGAGTACCTGGGAAGAGGAGAAGGGGTAGACCAAGAAGACGATGGACTGACGACATTAAAGATAATATGAATACATCGCTAGAAAATGCAAGCCACATCGCCCAAGACAGAGAGAGGTTCAGAGAGTTCATTGGGAAGACAACGTTCTGGAAGGAATATGTCACGTGACAAATTGGGAAAATTTGGGAGAAGTCTAAAGTGCATGGAGGTTGACATTACGCAAAAGGGAAGAAACTTTTAACACACTTCTGAATGACAGAATAGAACACAAGGGACACATACTCAGTATTGCAATTGGACAAAATTCTCTACCTAAGCACATGAACTTGCGAAATAAATTGTCTTTATATCTATGTATTTATTTCTTATTAATGAAGTCAAGATCTGTATATGTGTTTCATTGACTACACTGCAACAATCAATATCAGGTAATACTGTGTGAAACGGAACAACAATAGTACTTATGTAGAACACAGGTTTTGAACATTGAAAATGTCTTGTATATTAACATTTGTATGTTTTCATGTTTATACCTTAGTGATAGTCCATCTTGTTCAAGTGAAACTTTAAAAAACCTGTGTTCTACTTAAGTACCATTGACTACACTAAAGCATTAAGCATTTGTTCATATGAAACATGAAGAAAACATTAGAATGTTAGAAAATTTAAACTTAGATAGCAAAGATCTGAGAATGATAATGAATGTATACTTGGAAAAAATAGCAACAGAATAATAGGATAAGGAAACATATCAGCTTCTGTTGTTCTTCATATAATTTATGGTTGCCCTATGTTAAATTTATCTTCCATGGTCCATATCAAGACTAATCTTGGGTGGTTCTTTGGTTATCTTCTAAGATATGTGGACTAAGACAATGTTATGTTATGTTCCTCCAGGGCCATAGGTGGCGCATAGGGCAGAAACCATAGCCTTCCATTTCTGTCTTTGTGTTGCCAGGTCTTTCAATTGTTGCGTGTTGTTTAGGTTCATTGACATGCCTTCTCTATTAATGGTTCTTCGTAGAGTTTCTCTAGGTCTCCCTCTTCTTCTTACTCCAGTTGGCACCCAATATAGTGATTGCTGGGGAATTCTTAGGCTGTTCATTCTGAGAACATGGCCGATGTAAGTCCAACGCCTTTGTGTAATGAAGGAAGATATATAGGTTTGTTTGCTTTCCTCTCTTATAGTAGTGTTAGATTTAAAGTCACTCCACTTAACGTTCAGAATGGTACGTAGGCATTTGTTTTCAAAGGAGTCGAGTCTTTTATCTGTGACTTTTGTGGCTTTCCAACTTTCGCACCCATATGATAGAATAGGGATGATGTTGGAGTTAAACAACTTGAGTTTTGTGGTGTTTCTTAGTGTGTTTGATGTCCATATGTTGCGTAGTTTATTGAAAGCACCCGCTGCAAGGGCAATACGGTGTAAAATTTCTTTTGATGAGTCTCCATCCAATGCTAGATTGGTGCCTAAATATATCTAAGACAATATATCCACGAAAACACTTGAGGTTCAACTGTTTATCCAGGGCAATATATCCATAGAAAACCCTTTGAGGATCAATTGTTGATCCAGGATGGTATATCCACACAAGGCACTGATGGTTTAATTATGTAAGGAGAATATATCCACAATACTCTTAACACAATAACCGTGTTACTAGATCAATATACTAGATCTCCACAAAACAGCTCAGGTTTATAAGTATTAACACTATCGCTGCTAAGCCTTTTTAATCCAAGTGTGTCCCACTGCCAGGAAGTTTTTAGGTATGAGTTTTGCGGGTGACCATTTTAAGAAATCATTAAAAAATAAATCAATAATGTTAGGGTTAAAAAAACTTTCAAAAATTCAAGCACGAATAAGTTTTCAAACAATGTTTATCTTAAAGTTTTATTAAAAATTCATGTCTAATTATTTGATTAATAATTTTGTGTAGCACTCTCCTATTTTTGGAGTGGATGTCCATTATTCGCTTCTGGTCCCGTAGAATTATCTCGTATCAACCTATGACCATCATTATTTGAACAATAGTGCAGTTCTGTATCTGATTCTAGTCTGTTTTATTGCTATTACTTACTAAAAAGTCAGAATATAAGTCACTTTCTATGAAAAAGTCATCCATGGCAGTGAAGGGGACTTTGTGTTGAAACAAGTCATCTGTATCAGTGAGGGAACTTTGTGTTGAAGCAGCAAAAGTCATCTTTAGCAGTGAGGGGACTGTTGAAGCAGCAAAAGTCATCTGTAGCAGTGAGGGGACTGTTGAAGCAGCAAAAGTCGTCTGTAGCAGTGAGGGGACTGTTGAAGCAGCAAAAGTCGTCTGTAGCAGTGAGGGGACTTTGTGTTGAAGCAATAAAAGTTGCCTGTGGCAGTAAAGAGGACTTCATGTTGCAACAACAGAAGTTGTCTGAAGCAGTGAGAGTTTTATAAGTGATCATTAATTAATGTTGAAAGCCTCCTAATCCTGGTATTTGAAAACTCTACTAAAAAAAATAGCTGCTTGGCAAATAGTTGCGGACGATACGACGACAATAAATAATATATTACTTCACTACTTCATTATATTCTGTGATCAATCATTATTTATTTTTACATATTACAGGTCGTTTAGAGGACATTGAGGGTGTTCTGACAGAAGCAGAGATTATGTTAGAAGAGAGTGAGAGTATCAGCCTTGACAAGGAGAGACTGACTCAACAGATTCAAGATCAGAGATTGTTGAATTCAAAGATTGCCAGTACAAGATCACTGCTTGAAAGGTAGGGTTACTGAACATAAAGATTGTCTACAGTAAAAAACTTCTGCTTGGAAGGTAATGGTTACTGAATATAAAGGTTGTCTGTAGTACAAGATCACTGCATGAAAGGTAACAATAGTACTTATGCAAAACACAATCTAGTTAAGTTCTACAGTGCTCAAACTAATGGGTTCAAAACACTGTAGATAGTCTTCTATTTTGTTAATTAATGAACAATCATGATTGATGAACTATTTCATTCTATTTCTTCCATAGACTTGGACTAGAAGCTGAAGGCAACAAGGAAGCTGAGGAGAAAATCCAAGTTTTAATGATTCAAGCAGAGGCACTAGATGAGATGGCAGATAAGAAAACTCAAGTCCTGGAGGATCTTCTTGCAAACATTGCAGAGTTTGATTCAAAGTCTGCAGAGCTTGATGGTTGGCTGACAGAATCTATCAAGATCTTAAAGTTGAAAGGAGGAGCTCAAAAACCCAATAGAACAAAAGTTGATGGTTTGCATGAGGCCAAGAAAGAGAAGGAAGGAGAGATTGAAGAATTAAAGCAGATGTGTGATCAGTTGTTGGACAGTGATGGAGTGAAGGATAAATTTGTTGTCAAGGAGATTCTTGCTGATGTCGAGACAAAGTGGAATGACTTGACTGAGTTACTTGTGCAACAGGTGTCTCTAGAGGTTTGTACAATACATGTGCACATTTTTGTCACAAAATGCCAGTGTGTTTTTTTTTCATATTGTTTAGCACTACAAATGTCCCGGTAATGTTTCATTATTAGATGTGACAGATGCCTGGTATGTATGTCTTTTCTTATACAACAAATGCCACTGTTTATATCCACAATCCAGTTCACAACATAATGCAAGGTCTTTTCACAAAAGTATCCATAATATTTTCCATGGGTTAAAAAAGAAAAGCTTAACTGGTGTCCTTGAGAAGACGTATGTGGCCTTCATACAGCTGCATGAATTTTTCCCCACCTTTAGGTGATATCCTCATTCAGCTGCATGAATTTTTCCCCACCTTTAGGTGATATCATTAGCTGACTGTCCATCTGTGAGTTAGCCAGTGTAGTGAACACACATCATCATCATCATGTGACGTGCAACCTGACATAAATGATTACAACTCTTATCATCTTGTATCAGGATCATTGAATCTTAGTCATGCAGTGATGTTCAACTAATACTTACTTGGGCTTTCCTCTGTCTCTCATGACTCAACCTTGCAATATTAGCCATGCAATGATGTTAAACTATCTAATACTTTCTTGGGCTTTACTCTGTCTCTCGTGCCTCAACCTTGCACTTGAAACTTTCTTTTTGTGCATTCATTCTCAAACTCCTACTAATTAGGATGTAGTCTAGAGAATGGAATGCATTGTGTCACGTTTACAGCTTAATTCTGATATCTGCACCTTTCAACCTGACATATACATTTTCAGTATGACTTCTGGGTCACTTGAACCCTATATATAATATGGGACAGCCAACTCCACCTCAAAATTAACTTTGTCACCTCTTATGCCATGAATGGAAGATAAACAATGATCTTATTTTGCTTTGCTCCCCTTGTAGGTGCTGGTAACACATGGATGGTACGTCAAATATGGTTGCATATAAGTGGACCATGTTCTGGTAGGTCCTCAACGTAACACAATTTTTTTTCTCTGCCTATGTTTTCCTGCAGATTAGCAGAATGTAGTCCGGAGAGTGGAATACGTTGTCACAGTTCCCAGCTTGATTGTTATATTTCTGCCTTTCTGTTGGACACATCTGACTTCTGGATCACTTAGATCACTGGATCACCTATATGGGTTGGGACAGTCAACCACACCCCCAAAAATCTTCTTAGTAACCTCTTATTAAATGCATGCTAAACTGAAGAGTGAGCCATTGAAGTAAGTGCTGATGAAGGCATCACTATCTCCATTTGAAAAAATGTGTGACCAATTTTGAGGGCTTTTCATGTGTGCCTATTTTCATCTTGGCTGCTGATAATTTCTTTTTCTGACTATATCTGTGCACTGAATTCTTGTTGAAATATTTCCTTCTTTACAAATGTTTGTGTTTCAGAGATATTTGTCTTTATATTTTGCTGGTTCTCGTAAAATATGTGAAATGTTATGTTTTACAGTTTGTGTTTTCTTGTTTGCTTCTTAACAAGGCTCTATCTGAGATTGATGGAATGCTGAAGTACCTGGACAAGGCTGAAAATGAAATCAATACAGCAGAGCCAATCAGCATTGATCCTGAAACACTCAGTGTACAGCTTCGGGAACATAAGGTAAAGCTTCTCTTTAGCCAGAACTTTGTAAGAACATGAAATGTTGATTTACCTTTTCTTCTGCATTCATCCTCAAACTTCTGCAGATTAGCAAAATGATGTCCGGAGAACAGTATTTGTTGTCACGGTTTACACCTTGTCTGCGATATATTTGCCTTTTGGCCAGACACATCTGACTTCAGCATGGCTTTTGTGTCACTAGACCCTCTATGGGATTATTTTCTTGTTTGTTGAATAAAGTATGTTAATAGCTAACATTTTCTTGACATTTAGTGTATCTGAGATATTATGTCTGTTAATACCCAAGAATTCCTATTCATTTCAATGAGAACCCATACAAATTTCATGAAACATGACTCCCATTTGAACTGATTCCTCGCAATTCGAACAGATGAGTACAAATTTAAGGGCCGCTCTGATTTATAACCTACTTGGAAACTAAATGTTTGCAAAGGGAGTGACATATAGCTAGCCTACGTGGCGCTAATTCCTTGTTATGTGAATAATAAACATGTAGTTCCTCATCAATATATGAGTGCGTAGCAATGGGTGCATAGAATAGAGATAGAAGGTGGAAGGTGTTTGAACATGCTGACAATGTCCAAAAGGTTAAAGGTAGTTACTTATATTTTATCCTCAATCACAACATGAAGATCCAACATGAAGATCAACACAGAAAAAACAGAAGTAATGTCTATAGGCAGAAAACCCAATACAATCAACATAAAGATAAATGATCAATTACTGAAACAAGTGCAGGTATGTAAATATTTAGGGAGAATTTTTACAGCCGATGGAAGAATGGACAGAGATCTCGAGACAAGAATTAAAAAAACCAACTACATAAATTATGAACTTAGACCAGTTTTGAAACACATCTATCCCAATAGAAACCGAAAGCCAAATCATAAATTCAATATTGATCCCAACATTATGTTTTCAATGTCAGACATGGACACTAACTAAAGAACAAGAGAGAAGGCTTACTATGTGTGAAATAAGATGTCTAAGAAAATCAGCAAACAGAACAAGAAGAGATCGTGTGAGAAATGAGGATATTACAAGAAATGTTGGAACAACATCAGTGGTCAAATATATTGAAAAACTGAGATTGAAATGGTTCGGCACCTAATGAGAATGAACCTTTATTGGCCAGCAGCAAGAGCATACAAGATGAAAATGGAAATAGCAAGATACAGAGGAAGACCAAGAAGAAGGTGGATTGAAGGAGTTATCAACATTCTGACATGGCACAGTATTACTGCATATCAAGTGACTAAACGTGCAGTTGCCTGAAAATCGATCATCATTCAATCCTGCAACGCCTCACAGCATAAGCAGAGAAAAGACAGTAGATAGATAGATAGACTTATATTTTATTACTTTCTCCTACAGTCCTTTGACGATGATTATTTATATTTTATTACTTTATCCAACTTTCCTTTGATGATGATGATTAATATTTTATTACTTTCCTCTACAGTCCTTTGATGATGATCTCAAAGGCAAACGAAACACAGTCAAGGAAATAATTGACAAATGTACTAAAATGTTGCAAGAAACTTCCAACTTACAAAGTGATGTGATCAAATCTCGGCTAGAAAGCATAAAAACTCAAGCGGATGTTGTCTGTCTGTTAAGTTCTGAACGTCTCCAGCAGTTGGAAGCTGCGCTGCCTCTTGCCAATCACTACAGTGAGAATCAGACAGAGATTTCTGCCTGGTTGGAGGAGATGGAGGCAGAGATGAATGCTCAAGGTAACCCTGGAGACAACCTGGAGCAGGTGAAGAAACAGCATGATAATCTTAAGGTAAGGAAGACCAGATCTTTCCTTTCACATTACACCCCTTTATGACTTTGTTGTGTCAGGGGTAGAATTCTCTGGAGAACTGCCTTTTGTTTACTTTATATATTTTTGTTTTCATTGATTATTTTATTTCTGTAATCCATCTTTTGCATGGCCTGCCCCTGGCTTTGTATCCATCGTGTCTGTAAGATAGCAATGCCTTTTTGAGGTGCACTATCTGATGTCTGATGTAATCCAGGATTTACATTGTTTTTTAGTCTTCTGATATTTTCATTTCTGATTCTATCTCTTATTGTTACTCTGATAATTCTACATAGACAAGTCATTTCAGCTATAACAAGTTTTCTTTTTTTTTCTTTTTTTGTTAGTGTCCACATTTGACATTGGTAGCACAGTGATATTATGATGATTGTTTTATATAATGTAGTTTTGTTGTTCATGTTGACATGTTTGTTTTTGAAAATAGGAGACATCCATCTCACAATATGATATATTTAAATTATTCTTTTATTTTTTGGCCCTGTATCTTAGTATAATTTCATTGTAACCACTATTTCTTATCCAATTATTTCTATTGTGCTGTATGGTTGTGAGAGTTGACAATCACTGCCAATATGAAGAGACGATTACAGATCTTTGAATAAAATAATGGATATAGAGAGAATAATACAAATGTTACAGATGAATTCATCTGTAACATGTGATGTGCAGGTACTAGGACAAATTGAGTCACCTGCGCAAATTACAGAAATATGGTCATGTGACAATCAATCTTGTCTTTCATTTGACTCTTTCAGCACATCCCTGTTAGTCTTTCTATCATTCCATAATACTTTCAGCATTCTTGCTTTCAGCATTCTTTCTCTCAGCATTCTTCTATTGAACCATATCTCTGTTGTACGTAATACTCTCAGCATTCTTCTATTGAACCATATCTCTGTTGTACGTAATACTCTCAGCAATCTTCTATTGAACCATATCTCTGTTGTACGTAATACTCTCAGCAATCTTCTATTGAACCAAATCTCTGTTGCTTATAATTTTTCACTATTCTGTTTATTTTTATTTCTTCAGCATTCATTCTCAAACTCCCGCTGGATCTCTTGTAGCAGGATAATAGCCCTACTAGATTTCCAGCAGGATGTAGTCCAGAGAATGGAAATGTGTTGTCGCCGTTTTAATTGCACCAAGGGTCTGACACATCTTCAGCAGTATCCTGTTTATTTATTGTCCAAGACTTGATAGTAACATTCTTAAGTGTAGATTTAATCTTGTGTCACTATGACTTTTTTATGTTGCCTTCTATAACAATATATGAGGGGGGGGGGTATCCATATTTATACCACAACCATATGGGGGGGGGGATATCCATATTTACATCTTATCAGTTAAACCATTATATTTTAATTGGTTATTAGATCATTAATTTCAAATCTGCTACAGGTAATTTTGCCTCCAGACCGTTCATAAATCAATGGCAGACTATTTAATGTAAATGCTTTCTAGGAAATCACTGGAGCCAATAAATGCTGGGTTGATGGCTTCATGCTATATAGAATATGCTGCCAGTTTATTGAGTTATATACCATTACAAGCAGCCAGTAGTGGCTGATACAAAGGACTATGAAGGTTGCAAGCGGTCAGTAGTGGCTGATACAAAGGACTTTGAAAGTTGCAAGCAGTCAGTAGTGGCTGATACAAAGGACTATGAAGGTTGCAAGCAGTCAGTAGTGGCTGATACAAAGGACTATGAAGGTTGCAAGCAGTCAGTAGTGGCTGATACAAAGGACTATGAAGGTTGCAAGCAGTCAGTAGTGGCTGATACAAAGGACTATGAAGGTTGCAAGCAGTCAGTAGTGGCTGATACAAAGGACTATGAAGGTTGCAAGCAGTCAGTAGTGGCTGATACAAAGGACTATGAAGGTTGCAAGCAGTCAGTAGTGGCTGATACAAAGGACTATGAAGGTTGCAAGCAGTCAGTAGTGGCTGATACAAAGGACTATGAAGGTTGCAAGCAGTCAGTAGTGGCTGATACAAAGGACTATGAAGGTTGCAAGCAGTCAGTAGTGGCTGATACAAAGGACTATGAAGGTTGCAAGCAGTCAGTAGGGGCTCATACAAAGGACTATGAAGGTTGCAAGCAGTCAGTAGTGGCTGATACAAAGGACTATGAAGGTGTGTGGCACAATTTCATTTTCAGCTAGTGATCCTAATACCAATATGAGCATATAACAATAGAAATTCCGGACATAAAGCCAGAGCGAGACAAAGAAAGTGGTGGATAGAAAACATCATGATAACCTTCAACAAACATGGACTCAACTCAACCAAGGCAACACATCTGACCCTGGATCAACAACTGAGGCTCCCACCCCTATGCATAATGGCAAGTGTGGATACTAGCAACCATCATTCACCTGGGGATAAGGCAATAGACAATAGATCCTGTCTGTAGACACTATTCCATTTATTTTCTGTGTGTATATTTGTTCATTGACAGAAGATTGAAGAAGGAAGGCTATGGTGGCAGGTTGGTCAGATTGGTTAAATTATCTCTGTTTATCTGAACTTTTTCCAGTTTTACGTTCATGTTGCTCATTTTTCTGATATTTTCCTATTTGAATTATTAATATATTATTTTCCATTGTTTACTAATAAATTATTACAGTTAAACTTGAAATTTTCCAAGTGCTCAACATATATATTTTTTAAAATTAAAATATATAAAATTGCAAAAAATTAATAATTAAAAAAAAATAATAATGTAATCATATCCCGTATACTAATGCTTCTCTAATGACTTCTCAAGGAGAATTTATTGCTGTTCGTGAGAACTTCTTGAATTGTAATGTTATTTATGAGCATACAAAAGTTGTTTAGACTGGGTCCTGGTCTTATAAAATCATTTGGTTCTTGTTTGTAGCCCATACTTCTCAATATTTACAGCGCTCATAGTTTTTAAATTATTGTCCGATTGTCATTTTTTAACTAGTTTGTGATGTCATAACCGAATGCAATTGTTTAGTAAGTTTGTGAAGTCACTCTGCCGGTTCATAAACTAGTAACAAAATGGCTGCTGTATAAATGCTGAACTTGCCTACAAATGATAAAGATACATTGTTGTATGTTGCAGTTGCGGGGAGTTCTCCGTAATTAGACAATGATCCTGCAGGGATATGATATAAATTTAACTAATTCTGTAACAGAAGTATTAGTTGGAAATGTTACGTAGTCAACTATCAAGATTGAAGTTTAGCTTGCAGGAGTTTGAGAACGAACGCAGAAGAAGAAGAAGAAGTTTAGCTGTGATAGATCTCTCACACAGTCTATCGATCATGACGGACGAACATCATCATCATCATGCTGAAAGGCAGAACTGTGATGATAAAGACAGAATATCAACATTCAAGTTCAGCTGTGATCAAAATATCAACATTCAAGTTCAGCTGTGATCAAAATATCAACATTCAAGTTCAGCTGTGATCAAAATATCAACATTCAAGTTCAGCTGTGATCAAAATATCAACATTCAAGTTCAGCTGTGATCATCATTATTAAGTGCCATCTCTACAACAAAGATTTGCCGCAACAGACCTCCAACATCCCCAGTCTCGTGTCGTGGCCATGCACTCTGCTAGACTGTAATCTGTCCATCTCGTTATCCCACTTGTATCTCTGCCTACCTCTTGCTCACCTCCCCTCAACTCTACCCTCAAGTAAGTCTTCAACAAGGTGTCATGTCTTTTAATATGTCCAAAATATTGTATTTGTTTGATCTTTATTTCCTTAATTATTTTTTTTCCCATACAAAGTGTTGTTAGAACCTCTTTGTTTAGCTTTCTTCTCTTTCCATGAAGTTCTTCAACTGTGATAGATACATTCTCTTTGCTAATTTTCTGTGTTTACCACTATAGAACTATTTTTTGTGGATAAGTTTCCATTTACAAATCCACACTGAAACTTATCTTTTTTATTAGTCATACATTTAAGAATTAATTGTTAGTGACTGTAATAACTGCTTTCTGTTTGCTCCAGACTACTCAGCAAATTATCGAAGACCATAAGCTGTTTATTGATGACCTCAACTCAACCGGGCTAGAGTTGATGGATGTCTGTGCTGAACCAGATGCTGTTGACTTACAGAACCGGCTTCTAGACACCAACAAAAGATATGAAGGCCTCAAATCCACAGCGAGGGGGAAGGCTAGGGATTTGATGGATGCTAAAAGAAAATTTACTCAAGAGGTTTGTTTGTTTTGTTATTATTTTCCACACTGACGCCCTGTATGCTTTATGATGTCAGGGCAAGAAAAAAAATCTCTTGATTATGTCTTTGCAATAGTGTTCAACACTTCTGATATTTTGCATGAACAGCCAATGTGATATATTTATTTACCCGATAGTGTGATCCTCATGTTTCCAATATGATATGTTTATTTACCCGATAGTGTGATTGTAACAGACATGTGTTTCTTACTTGTATGTTTCTTCTGTGCATTGTGATGTTAATAGAGATATTTTTCATGCAGGCGACAGACATATTGGATAATTTACTGGATGATTTGGATGGCCTTCGCCGCATTGTGTCTAACGCTGACCCAATCCCGTGCTCTCCAGACAAACTTAAGAATGAGATCGATGAGAATACAGTAAGATTCATTTTTACTACAGCAGATTGCTTTAGATTTAAGGCTTGTTTAAGATTTGATGCTTGTTTAAGATTTTATGCTTGTTTTAGATTTAAGGCTTGCTTTAGATTTGAGGCTTTCTTTAGATTTGATGCTTGCTTTAGATTTAAGGTTTGCTTTAGATTTGATGCTTGCTTTAGATTTGAGGCATGCTTTAGATTTGAGGTCTGCTTTAGATTTGAGGCCTGCTTTAGATTGAAATCTTGTTTTAGATTATAGGCTAGCTGCAGATTTGAGAAACTTCAGTTATTAAATGTCTCGGTACTTCAGCCCTTCCTTCCTCTTTGGCACTGTTTTATCAGTCATATGATATTAGATCACCCTGACTGAAAACATTTGATAATGAGTTTGGGTGAAATTGTACCTAGAGACTGTACACGTAGTTTTGATGAAACTGTACCTATATTCTGCATCTGTAGTTTTTGTGAAAATGTACCTAAAGACTGTACCTGTCATTTTTAAGTATTTAGGCTAGTTTCAGTAAAAAGGTACCTGTAGTCTTGGTAAAACTGAAACCTAAGACTGTACCTGAAACTACAGGTACTTAGAGTCACATGTGATAGAGTACAGAAATCTCTTATGAAGATGAATGAGAAATGATGAATGGTAAGCCACAGAAACATGTAGCAGGCATAACTGTTGCAGTTTGCTGAATGAGATTGTACATTGAGTAGATTAGAACACAACTTCTTAGATATTCCTGATGTAGCATTTGTGAATATTCTACATGGAAAAGTTGGGAAGAAGCAGAGGAGGATTAAAAAAATAATGGACAGACAACATAACCTGAAGATCAAGATGTTTTCTCACTCATTTTCACTGCTGAACATAGAACTTGCTGGATGACTTTGTGTGATGATGCATCGAATGTGGTGCCCCTACGATCCTGGCTGGTTATGAATTTATAGATATTGATATGTCAGTTTATTTATGTCTGGGTTATTATTTTTGATTTGTATTTCTGCAGGCTGTCTTGGAAGATTTGGACCGTCATAAAGGGGCAGTGGCCAAAGCTGAAGAGCTAGCCAAGAATCCTAAAGCTCATGATATAGAAGACCCAGCTGATGGTTTGTAGAAATTTGTAACATTTATTACATGTTGGTGTTGTTGTTGTTTTTTTAAGGCTATTGTTGTTGGTGAGGAAAAGAACTATTGAGATGGTCTTTACTTTGCAGCCAAGTGTCATAAAGAGGTTGACTGGTTGCTCATCCAGTGGTCTATGGGCTCATGCCCTTTAACTCAATTTGAAAAACTGGTCAATATCAATGTGATTATGCTTGGAAAGTTCATATAGATGCCCATTTACTTTGCTTAAAATGCCATCATCAAAACACTTTCTAAGTAGCTCTAAAATAGTCAGGTGTCTATTTTCAGCTGAGTAGATAAAGGGATCTAACCATTGTACACGTGTGACTGAGTCCACTGTACTATTCATTGTGCTAGCTATTTCTCAACAATTCCATATTTGCTCATGTGTTACTGGGGCACAAGAATATTGCAAAGAATAGTGACACTGCTGTGCATGTCATAAGTGATAACTAATGTAGTTTAGGGGGTAAGAATGGCTGCCCCATCCCATTGACGGTCAAAGTGACTGAAAAGTCATGCTGAAATCAGATGTGTCAGGCCAAAAAGCACATATATCATAGTCAAGCTGTAAATCATGACACAACGCATTCTGCTCACTAAACTGCAACCAGTTAACCTGCAGGAGTTTAAGAATGAGCACAGAAGAAGAGGAAGACTTCCAGATGAAGTATGAAATTGTTCAATCTAAATAGTCTACTTGCAACAATTTACTTTTACTTTCCCAAGTCCTGTTTTGTCTTTCATTGTCAGGGTAGGAAGTTTGCTGAAGTGTGTTCAGTGTTGTACTTATTAGATCAATTTTTTTCATGGAGACAATACAAGTCAACTTTTCCTTACAATTTAGGCATATTGGGGAATACGCTTGTCGCCATGAAATGATGTTAGTATATCTCATATTTTTTCTTTTATCAGGATCATTATTCGCTCGTCGCCATGAAATGATGTTAGAATATCTCATATTTTTTCACACAGTCATCCTTGGTCTCTCTTTCCTTTAACCTTGATGCCTTTTGTAATTATGTTCTCCAGACCTCCCTATCTTATAATATGTCTAAAACACAAAGATAGGCTTTTCATTATTAATTAACCCCATCTCATATTTGAATCTTTCAGTACCTTCTTGTTAGATTTTCCTAGCTGTCCATGATACTCCAGCATTCTTCTCCAACATTAAGAGTGAGAATTGAAATAGCATGGAGAAAACATCTCAAGAAAATTTCAAAAAGAACACTAACCAACACAGTACAGGAACTAACAGCTGCTACAACCTGAGAGATTTACTAAAGCAGAGATCACTTATGGACATATCCGATTATGATAAACAACATACCTAAAAATTAATTTTTCTATTCCAATAAATATGCCTGTATTTTATCATTATCATTCTAAACCTGTTTCTACTTTTCTGATGCAGTATTGTTTCACACTTGTAAATATCTGTTTCAGTTGAAGACATTCAGCTGAAGGTCACTGAAATATGTGACCTGTACAAGAATGTTAATGCCGCAGCCCTGACACGTGACAAATCTTTGAACACTGCTTTAAGATTGTCAGAAAATTTTTATTACTTGTCCACGGATGTTATGTCCATGTTGAGAGACCTGAAGGATAACATATACAACCAAGAGCCCCCAGGTGTGGTTCCTGAGGCAGTCAAGGAACAACAAGCTGAACTAGCTGTGAGTTTGTATAATTATCAATTTCTTTGTATATGTTTAATTTAACATTACAGACACATCCTCATTTCTCTCTTGTACTTTAGTCTTTGCAAGATGTAACAGCTACAGTTTTGGTAAGCCTGTTCAAATTCATTTGCTATGATTTTGTTATGATTTAAATTTATCTTGACAAAAGCATAAGCCGAAACATCATGTCTTCATTAGGCCATTTTTCATCATGATTCTGTTCTTATTTGTATTAGTGCTGTCTTACAGTGTTAAGATACTAAACAACACGTGGCTTTAACATAGAGGTAGGAGACAGTGACATAGTCAGAGAAGAAGTGGAGAAAACAATTTGTTCACTGAAAAAAGGAAAATCCCCAGGAATTGACAACATTCCAGCAGAATTGCTGATACATGAAGAAGAAGAAGAAGTGATTAATGTCATGACAATCATATGTTGGAATATTTAGTCTACAAAAGAAAATGTCCTGAAACATGGACACAGTTGCTACTAATACCACTTCCAAAAAAAGGAGATTTGAAGTCTTGTAAAAATTATAGAACCATCAGTCTCATTTCACATCCAAATAAAATAACACTGAGAATTATACTTCTAGATTAAATCATCAAGCAGAAGAACAAGCCAGATTCAGGAAGAACAGAAATACTGTACAACAAATTTTCAATCTACGCCTAATACGCGAAACACACAACATCAACATGATCTACTTCATAATTTTATTTATTTCACCAACGAACGCTTTTGAGCGTGTTTTACATACAAATCTATGGTATGTTATGCGAGACTTTAATTTTGACTACAACAGTATCGCCGTCACAGAGGCACTATATAAAGAAACAAAATGTGCTGTGTTCGTAGATAACAAAATGGGTGAATTTTTCAGAACTAATGTTGGCATTCGACAAAGATGCTTACTTTCAGCAACACTTTTTAAACATCTACTTAGAAGCAATCATGAGAGTACTGTTATATGAATTTCATCCAACAACAACATCGATTGGAGGGCGACAAATTTCTAATCTCCACTTTCCTGATGATATCAATCTGATGGCGACAACAGAAGCAGAACTATAAGAGTTGACAACAAGATTGAAGTTATCTGGCAAAAAACTTGGTACGGAGATCAATGCAGGTAAGAGTACAATTTTGGTGAATAGAAGTACTCACTTAGTTCCAATCAATATAAAGCTTAACAATTGATGGTTGGAGGAGGTTTCTATGTTTACATATTTGGGAGCCCACATTAGTGGCAATCGTGAATCAAAAGCTGAAGTTAAGAATTGACTAGCAATGGCCGTGGTCTCCATGACAAGATTAACCACCATTTGGAAAAGCAGGATCACAACCCGTGTTAAGATCAGCTTATATAAACCTTTGGTTTTGTCAATATTTCTATATAGTTGTGAGACCTGGACTGTAACAGCAGATTTAGAGAGAAGAATCCAATCGTTTGAAAACATTTATGATGTTATATATGTGTGTCGGGTATCTGTGATCGAGAACATACGAATGTTTTTGTGCATGATAAAATTAATTCATTAGCTGGGGCAACAAGATCCACTGTTGACAATCATGAAACTTCATAAAATCCGATGGTATGGGCACGTGATTAGACATTCCTCGATGACAAAAGATGTTTTGAAAGTACAGTGGAGAGGGTAAGAAGATGAGATGGCCAGAAGAAGACATGGCTGGATAATATTAAAGAATGGACTGGGTGTGAAGTTTCCAAACTCATCAGGATGGTAGAGGATAGAGAAGCTTAGCGATCTTTCTGCACCAAATGCCTCATTGTGACACCGCTACAACCCTGATGGGTTATGGGTTTATTATTACAGTGTTTATTGTTTTGACCCCACTGTATTCTGTCTGAATGCTCTCACTGACAATGCAACCCATTACCTAACTTCTTTGTTCTCAAACTACTGCAGATTAGCAGGATATAGTCCAGAGAACGGAATGCATTATATCATGGTTTACAGCTTTGCTGTGATATCTGCACCTTTTGCCCTGACAAATCTGACTTCAGCATGTCTTCTATGGGGTTGGACAGTCAAATCCACTACAAAATCTCCTTAGACAACTCTTAACATGACATGTAACAGTGTCGCTATTATTTTCTCCCTTTTTATGCCCAGACAATACAAAGGCATCATAACCTATATTTGTTGATATTGCTCCTTCACACATTGTTACCATAACCTCACATTTTCAACTTGTGTCTGACAAATCCAACATCTTGAGATTTTGATAGCCTTACATAGAGAGAGTCAAGCAATTTGCTTAAATTTGAAAGTCGGAAACCTACTCTGTTCAACAGATCGGCAAGACGAAACACTGACAGGCCTTGAACTTATAAATGCTACTACATGGCATATGGAAAATGAGTAAAAATAATTTAAATTTATTGTCTATTCTTTACCCAGGTGAATGATGGTTGATCATATCCAACCTTGCCTTTAAGAGTAGAAGTTGGAACCTCAGTTGTCGTTCCAAGGCCGGTTGTGTCAGCTTGGTTGTGTTGATTCCGTACTTTCTTCAAGGTTATATTGATGTTTTCTATCCACCGTTTTCTTGGTCTACCTTTGGCTTTATATTCAGATATTGATTTATGATGAGTGAAAATCATACTTCATATATGTGATTTTTATCTGTGATTTGTATTTGAAGTGATATGAAAAATATCACATAAAAAATATCTGACAGTAATCAGAAAATATGAAAGCGAATGAGATAGAAGTTTCATGGTTGTAATTGTTTGCCCATTTTTTTAATTGAAGGGTTTAAAGAAGGAACTTGAGAAAGCTCGGGGGCAGATTGGTAACTGCAGAGATATTAGTGCAGCACTATGCAAAGTATGTGGTGCTCCTGGTGCTATAGAGGTGCAGAAACAACTGGAAGACCTTAGTCACATTACAGAAGATGTCAACGATGCAATTCGAGATCGCGGGGACGAACTACGTAAAGCATATCACCACGCAGATCAGTTCAAGAAATTGCTTGAGGTCAGTTGAATTCTTCATTGTACATCTGAAAATTTGCTTTCACAATTGCTTATTCATTCTTCCTCATTTATATTTCTTCTTCTTCCTCTTTATCGTTCATTCTCAAACTCCCACTAGATCTCTCTTGTAACAGGACAATAGCCCTACTAGATTTCCAGTAGGATGCAGTCCAGAGAATGAAAATGCATTTTGTTGCAGTTTTATTTGCACCAATGGCCCGACACATCTGTCTCCTGTTGCACTTTATCTCAATAGAAGTTAGTCAAATCTATTATTTGTATAATTAAAGGCTACTAGTACCATGTTTTGTCTGTGCTACAACACAAGTGATTTTAATATTAACTCTGTAAGATGAAATAACATACAGTAGTCATATACATGATAAGTAGTCTATTCAACTGGTGACGTTAGTCCTAGTTTATTATATCAACCATTCTCCGGACTACATTCTGTTAATCTGCAGAAGTCTGAGAGTGAACGCCGAAGATGAATGTTACATCAGAAAATTTCTTACAGTCTGTACTTCTTTGTTCTTCAGTCAGCTATCAGATTGCAGCTTCAATATCTTCAATGAACTGCCTAATTCATTTTATCATTTATGGAAGCACTCAGGTTCCAGAAGTATTGCTGTCCTCAGTAGGTCATATATTTTCCTCTCTTCTTGGTAGTCAGCATTGCTTGAAGAATGTGGTCTGTAGTCTCTGGGCACAGTTTACAGTTGTACATGTCTGTCTTGCCAATTTTGAGCTTTCTCATCATCATCAAGTGCCATTTCTGCAACAAAGGTTGGCTGCAATCCCCCTTTTTTTATAGTAAAAAATAATTGTTTTTAAAATGTGAAATTATATGTTCCTTCAGCGTCAAATACAGTACATAGAACAGAAGCTAGAGCTCTCTAGTTCAAGAGATGTCATGCTGCTGTGTGTAATTCTCACATGCTGTTGAAATCCATAGTCATACCCTCTTTCCCGCCGAAGACGGATGTGTCGGGCCATTGGCGCAAATAAAACGGCGACACAACGCATTTCCATTTTCTGGACTACATCCTGCTGGAAATCTAGCAGGACCATGATCCAGCTAGATCCAGTTGGAGTTTGAGAATGAACGCAGAAGAAGAAGATACCCTCTTTAATGGTTGTTCTGCAAAGAGTCTCTTTTGGTCTTCCTCTTTCTTTTGCCATCTGGTACCTATTTTAGTGCTTGTAGTGGCAATCTGTTTTTCATTCATTTTAGGTATATGTCCGATATTAGCCCAATGTTTTATTCTTATTGTTGTAGAAACATATTGCTGTTTGGTGTCTTCTCTTACTTGCTTGTTTGACTTGAATTATTCCCAACCAATATTTAAGAGTTTTATAATCTGCACAGCACTACATAACAGTTAAGAGTATTGTGACTGGGTACATTGTTTTTTTAACTCCTGTGACAAGGGTTTCGTATTCCAGTTAGGGTAGGGTACATTGTATCAAGGCAGTCTGTAAATCTGTTGAGGTCACTAAATTCTTAAGTAGTAACCAACATCACTAAACAACGGGCACTGCATCTACTTGCCATTCCGCCAGCCTTCTAAAAGTATATAAGGTCAGTGTCCCAGTCATCAGTTGGTTGTTCTAGTATGTCCAACAAGGACGCAGTTTCTCCCCTCTCTCCTGGTCACTCCTGTTTCTATTATTCTCTGAACATGCACATTATCTCAGCATTCTCTTCATCATTTTGTAGTGTATCCGTGACAACATCCTCTTCATCATTTTGTAGTGTATCCGTGACAACATCCTCTTCATCATTTTGTAGTGTATCCGTAACTACTCTAATTAATTCAGCCTAGTCTCTTCTCATCACTTTGCCATCCACTATAGCCTTACCTGCCAATGTGTCAGCACTTTTGTTGCCCCTGACTCTCACATGACCAGCACAGTAGATCCATGTGATGATCTGGGCATTGCTGAGAAGAGTTTCCCACCCTTTTATTTTCGTACAATTTCCTATTTTGTGCAGCATATTCTGGGAGTTTGATAGAATCACTGCGGATGTTGGTGGTTGTGTCATCAGCCAAGTCAGAGCCGGTGTTACTGCCACTATTTCTATTCTCATGATCGATGTTGTGGTGGGATAGGCAGCAAATTTTTCCACCAGTCTCTTGCTATTTTGGTAGGCGATGAGATGAAGTCCTTTTTGCATCTTTTTCTCTTACTACTGTGCCATCTATATAAATAATTATTATAATAAAAATGAGATTACTTAAGGGAAGTAAGAATTAAATTTCCTGCTTTGTGGGATAATTTTGGACATGTACTGAATTGTATTTTCATTTGGAGAATATGACAAGAAGGCAGCAGAACCTGTAAATTTGTGCAGTCGGTGACTGTACAGAATTGTACTCAGATTTCATTGAATGCTCTCATATTGACTTCTAGTATTTACCTATAGTAAAGTACCCTTGCACAAAATTGTGGTCAGAATTTTATGTCTAAAATACAGAATTATATTAATCTAGAAGGTTGTGGTACCAGGATTACGTGAATCGCAACCTGTATTTTTGTATGGTACAAAGCTATAATAAAATTTGACTAACGCCCACGGTTGAAAAAAGCGTACATTCTTCACAAGAAGTACTTTTTATATATATTTTAAACATGCATAATTTTAGAGGTTGTTTTTGTTAAAAATATAAAATCATCCTTCTGGTTGATGACATGTGATATACTTTTTTTTTGGTTTAATTATTTTTGTTGTTGAAATATTTCATTGGTTTGGTTTTTCCTTGTGTCTATTTTAGTTTTAGTATTTTCTTTTCCATCTTTATTTTAAATATTCTTGTCATTATTAATTTTTATACTGCATTGTCTCTGTAGGTTGTGTAGTTTCTTAGGTTTTAATATGTTTTGTGTGCCTTATTTGTGTTTTTCCTCTAGTCCATTTAGGTTTTATTTCTAGGCCATCATCATCATCATGTGCTGCCTCGTCATCGAAGGTTGGCTGCAAATTGCCTTCATCTTCTTCAATCTCTTGCCTTGTTATTGCACTCTGCTAGACTGTAACTTGTCCTTCTCATGATGTTTCCTTACAATTTCTATCTCTTGCTTACCAACCCCTCAATTCTACCTTCAAGGTCTTCAACAAGTTGCCATGTCTTTTAATATTTCCAAAATATTGTGTTTATTTTATTTAATTTAATAGTTCTATTTTCATTTGCAGTGCTGGGGGAACCTCTTTGTTTTCTTCTATTTCCATGAAGTTCTCCCTATTCTTTTATACGAGGCGTGTTCAAATGAAAACGGGACTTGTTACACCACGCGTGATAGAGCGCACTGATATTGATGACATTTTGCACTAGTAATGAGTATCCAATAATTTACATACGGTCACGTGTTCATCTTCCCAGCATGCATATGTGCTGCAGAAGACTGTTAACAATATGGCGGGTGTGATTCCGAACCCGTCCAAAGTGAATCAGCGTGCTGTGATCCAGTTTCTTTCATTTGAAGGATGTCAAGCAGTAGACATTCATCGGAGAATGAAGGCAGCATATGGTGACAAATGTTTGTCGAGGACCAGAGTGATGGAGTGGGTGCGTATGTTTAAAGACGGACGTGAGTTAACGGCAGATCTTGCACGGCCAGGTCAGGCGCATATTGTTGTCAGGCGCAAAAATTGTGCAGGAAACATTGGCAAAGAAGAATTGGGAAGGTTCTTCATCACCCAGCGATTCAACAGCGACGCAGACGTGAAGACAGCGGTGACCACATGGTTCAGAGAACAGCCACGCAACTTTTTCTCGGACGGCATTCGACGTCTACCTAAACAGTGGGATGCTTGCCTAAATGCATACGGAGATTTTTTCTGATGAACCCAGGTGCATTCTTATTCACAAGTGGTTGCTTTGTTCAATTCCGTTGAAAATATTAAATTGCGTATGATACTTTTTAAATAAATCCACAAGTCCCGTTTTCATTTGAACACGCCTCGTACATCCACATCTCATTTCTAGACTATTTCCCAGTGATATCAAGATATTTGTTGAATTTTTCATCATAAATTGTATGCACGTCTTAACAGAAAATCCTTGATATGGAACAGGTAAGATGATTGATGGAGTGTGGAATTTTGTACTGAGCTGTTTATGCACGAAGCCGGTTGTAGATGTAGTCTCTTGAAATATAGCACTGACTGAAAATACTTGCTTCTAATGATTGATATTTAGTATATGAATATTGCATGAGTTAGTTGTATTGTGTGGTTTGTCTTCTTCTATTTAGATGAGATTAACTTTATTTATGTTTGCTTTATTTTATTTGTATGTATTCCTAAAATAACACCCAACTTTGAAAAGTGTACACAGGTATCCATAACATAAGTTGTTGGTTGACAAAGTGTAGATGGCATCATATTTTTTCTGCTGTGTTTTTGTTTTGTTGTGTGTAGAGCTCAAACTGTAGAATGCAAAGAACTGGTGGAATGAATTTAATTTTTTTTTTAAACTATCAACATAAAACTAGCATTTGTCCTTTGTTTGTAATAGTTTGTGGATAATTTTCATTGATGTGTTATGATTAGAATTAGCAGATGTGTTTACAATTTGTAGTAGAATTGACACAGAAAATAATGTTGTATATATATTATGAGTATTCACACAGACACCTGTGTAAACACATTTTTTTTCAGCACTAAATCACAACCTATAAACATACACCTGTGTAAACACATTTTTTCAGCACAAAATCACAACTTATGCCACATCAGCACAAAATCACAACTTATGCCACATCAGCATAAAATCACAATTTATGCCACATCAGCACAAAATCACAACTTATGCCACATCAGCACAAAATCACAACTTATGCCACATCAGCACAAAATCACAACTTATGCCACATCAGCACAAAATCACAACTTCTGCCACATCAGCTCAAAATCACAACTTCTGCCACATCAGCTCAAAATCACAACTTATGCCACATCAGCACAAAATCACAACTTATGCCACATCAGCACAAAATCACAACTTATGCCACATCAGGACAAAATCACAACTTATGCCACATCAGCACAAAATCACAACTTATGCTACTTAAACCTGTGTAAACACATTTTCAAATTTGTGTGTTGAGGAACATGTTCCAATTTATGCTTCTATAATGTGTGAAAATATGTCGTGTGAAATAGAAATGTTTGTGGAAAATGCCCAGCTGTTATGTTGTTTCCTCCATAATAGACAGCTATCTTTGGTAATTTCACAAGCAACATGATATTGTTGTGTCTTTCATTGAATGCATTGAATATAAAGAATGTATTTACTATGGCAGTAGTATATGATTTTCAGTCCATGCTTCAAAAGATTAATTGCGGTCAGTGTCTGTATGAGGTAATGGCATCTATACCTTATATTAATTTCCTGTATATCAAATAGATTTACTGCTCTGGAGTTCATAGAAATCAAAGATCAGACAAGTGTGAATCAAATGCACGTTTCATCAGTGAATTGAGAATGGATATGGGTAACAAATATATTGATATAGATTCTACAAATTTTCTATAGAGAGTGTAAGAATGTATGTAGGAAATAAAATAAAGATACATACAGATCCACAAGAACCATTACTTTCAATAGTGAAATGTAAAAAATGTGCATGGTTTGGGCATGTGTGCCGACATGATTCTTGTCAAAAACAATTATACAAAGAAACAGTTGTAGGTGTAAGAAGCAGATGAGGATAAAGCATGGACATACAATTTCAAGGAATGGACAGGACACAATTTTTCCTCACCCATCTGCATAGTTGAAGAGAGAAATAGTTGGAGGTCACAGTGTGTTGATGCATCCAATATGGTGCCCTGACAGGTTTTGTGTTTATAGATTGATGGATGACACATGACATTGCTTAGCAAACACCTGTGATAGATGATACATCTAGGATGTGATAAGATGAATCTGGTATTATGACATGAGTACAAATGGGTGTAATGTGGGGGTGTGTTTAGCAAGCCCAAAGCCAAGTAAGCCACATGTATTCATACACTTTGATATTTTGGGGGAGATTTAATACCCATTGGTTGCCTAAAGTTGCAGTGACATAGGATCATAACCATTAACAAATGTTTTTATTCATTGTTGGACTGGAATGTCCTAACTTTCTGATATAACCAAAATAGACTCCGGTCTTAGGTTCAAATAGCATGCATCAGTAAGTAGTGGCTTTAACAAATGTTTTTACTCATTGTTGGACTGTAATGTCTAATTACTTCCTGATATAACAAAATAGACTATGGTCTTAGATTGAAAGAGCATGCATCAGCAAGTAGAGGCTTTAATCCTGTAATTAACAAACAATTAATAACAAATGGTCCTGGGAAATAAAATGAAGTATCTAATATGGCAGGTTGGAAGATATATTTTTGTACGGCAAAAAATAATAAACTTTAAGATTCACAAAATATATTAACAGACATGGAACAAAATATAGTTAATAGTTTGTGTGTCTGTTAGTCTATTTTCTCAATTGTAACAAAGAAGATCTGATAACACTGCTTATAAAAAAAATGTTTCCCACAGCCACAGTATTTTTAGGTATGATGAGTACTGCAGGTGATCATTTCAAGAAATCATTAAAAAATCTACCAATAATATTGTGACTTTTAAACTTTCAGAATACATTCAGACTTGAATAAGATTTCCATAAACTTTTATCAGAAACTTTTATCAGAAACTTTTATCAGAAACTTTTATCAGGAAAGTTTCCTTTACCAGTTATTTTATTTATGATTTTGTCTAACAAAAGAGTGTCGCGCTCCAATTTTTGGATGTTAGTTTTCATCACTCACTCTTGAGCTCATTGAACTAATCTCATACAACCTATGACCATCATTACTTGAATCACAGTTCAGTTTAGTATCTGATTCTAAGTCTATTTTATCGCTAGTACATGCTAAAAAGTCAGAATCATGAGTCACTTTCAACTGGGTTTCATCAGCTAAATCATTTTGAAGTGTCCGTTGAAAAAACAAAATAAAATTATAAACTTTCCAATTATCAGCACTGGATCGATCTAATAACTGGCTCCATTATTTTGGAATGATATTTGTAATAAGTAGAAACTTGTACATGCATAAAACCAGTGTAGAGTCCGGAAAATTCCCCATCAAAACAATATTCATAGATGACAGATGGCATCCGTAGCAGTGAAAATGATGAAGAAATAAAATATTTAGGACCTATTAAAACTCATGGCACCTTGTTGAAGACTATACTTGAAGGTAGAGTTGAGGTGAACAAGTGGTAAACACAAATGCAAGCGGGAGAGAAAATTCATGTGATGGAAAGGAAAGTCTAGAAGAGTCTTATTTACTCCCCAATAAATATCTATACACAAGAAACACCTATTTTCTGTTCGTGTTGTTACACCTCTGACCTTCTAGTTTCAACTCTTCTGGGTTATATCTATATTAAACTCTGAAATATGAATGTGAACATAAATAGTGCCATTTTTATTCATTGTTTTTGTGTTGTGAATGTGTTCTTGATAAAGGCCTTTTGGTCAAAATGTTGATTTATGCATATTATTATGTGTGTTACCAGTGATTACAAAGACTTCATTACGCTATTCCAAGTTTTGCCTGTTGGATTAATTTTACAGCAGTGATTACATGTTATCGATCTTTCACTTACTTGTGCTAGTGGACCTGATGTTATTTCTTGTCAACTTCCAAGAAGGCTGACTTCTAAACACCATATTGTGAAGGAAGTTTGTGGTTTTTTTCTGTTTTTGGCTATGTAAAGAGTATTGCTGAAGGGAGCAGAGGCAAAGGTCATCCAAAATGTTGGTGGACAAGAGATATCCAGGAATGCACAGATATGTCACCGGAGGTGTAGGACGACTCGTTGAAAACCAAGGAAGTTTCAAGAGTTTCATAAAGAAGATGACATTCTGGATAGAATATGTCACATAACAACAACATATACATCTCTCTTCTACATCCATTTTTCTTCGAATTGATGATAATATTGACTGCATTGTGTATTGCATGCACCTTCTAACTGTTAATATGCATGAACTGTTATGTCTTGTTTGTAGACTTGTAGACACTAGTTGTGTTGGTATTGAAAATTTTAACAAGTAGTCACTTATTGTAACTGTATTTATCATATATATTATCATGTAGTAACAGTGCACATGACATATATGTCATATACATCTTAGTATTAACTCTTAGTATACATAGAGTGAAACCATATTTTTACTTGTTTCTGTATTTTTTTTAAAAATGTTCTATTCATCCTCAAACTCCAGTTGGATCTCTCTTTTAGCAGTTTGTTCTTACTAGATTTCCAGCAGGATGTAGTCGAGAAAACGGAAATGCATTATTACAATTTTATTTGTGCCAATGCCCTGATTTTAGTATTGTTTAACAATTTACTTTAAAGATTCACTTTAGCAACCCAAATCCTAAAATAAATTAATATTTAAATTATTAAATGATGAACATGAAATTTACAAATGTAGAGAAATAACTCAACTATGTGGTACCGTCTACATGTACTGTGCTTTTTTTTTTATTGTGTATATCTTCTTGTGATATTTAAATATAACAGGTTTTTTTACTGCAAGGTTAGTTAATTTTTCTGTTTTCCATTCTTGAATTTTGTCCCATATTTCATTACTTATTCACTTTTTCTGTTTTCTTAGTGAGTACCCTGCAGTTGTTATTGCTGCTAGATAGGCTAAGATGATATACATTGATTGTCTTATTGATTTTGCAAAACTTACATTGTAACAACCTGACAGCACAGAAAGAATAAGTAAGATTTAATCAAAACAATAAAGATTCTGAGAAGGATTACCATTAGCAACACATATTCACGAGACTTTTAACTCATTCTCAGAGTATTAATACTTGGCTACCACTGTCAGAACAAAAGCTTGGTCAGATGAAGCCACCATCTACTGAACCTAAAACTCTACAGAATCAAACGGAAGAGTTGAGAGTAAGCTAACATATTGTTGGTCATTGTTTGTTATGTGTTGTAGAGAAAATAAATGTTTCAAGAATTGATGCAACAAAATGTGCTAGTTCAAGTTTTCATGCTTAAGTATGTTGTTGTTGTTCTTCTGTGCTCGTTCTCAAACTCCTGCAGATTAGCAGGTTGTAGTCCGGAGAATGGAATGAGTTGTGTCATAGTTTACACCTGTTCTGTGATATCTACGACTTTCAGCCTGACACATCCGATTTCAGCATGGCTTCTGGGTAACTTTGATCCTGTATGAGATGTGATAGGATAGCTAACTTCACCACATAACCTCCTTACTCATCAATTAGGACATGCATGGAAGGTAAACAGTGTTGCTATTCTTTGCTTCCATTTGAGGTCCGGCAACATACAGGTGCAATACTAGACCTACTTTAAAGGATTGAATACCCATGGGAGAGCTCTGAGTATATTGATGTCGATTTATATACAGTTTTCCTTTATTTAAAGTGGTAAATAGTGTTGGCATGACAAAGAGCTTTCTCCTGAGTATAAGCTTTCTCCTGAGTATAGGATTTCTCCTGAGTATAAGCTTTCTCCTGAGTATAGGATTTCTCCTGAGTATAAGCTTTCTCCTGAGTATAAGCTTTCTCCTGAGTATAAGCTTTCTCCTGAGTATAGGATTTCTCCTGAGTATAAGCTTTCTCCTGAGTATAAGCTTTCTCCTGAGTATAAGCTTTCTCCTGAGTATAAGCTTTCTCCTGAGTATAGGATTTCTCCTGAGTATAGGATTTCTCCTGAGTATAAATATAAAATATAATAGCGTTTTAGCTGTGTATGGCTGTTCCTTCTGTTGTCCCGTTGACACAGTTTCAAAATTAACCATCAAGCTATTCAAGTAATCAATGACTATCATTCTTTGTAGTGTCTTGTAGGAAAGAAACAGGAACATTCTACTTTAATCTGCCCGAAGTTAATGAATACTTTACCAACACTTTGTTTGAATGCGAAGTCACAATATCCTTTCTATTTTGTGTTTCACACAATCTCTGATCAGAGTCTGCAGACGAATATTAAGTCAGAATCTCTCTTTGCAACTTCATGTTACAGCTGGTCACTGGAATCAATGAATAACTCAGACAGCAACAACTTCCATCCAAATTTATTAATTATATCAGCACATTAAAGCCAATCTTTATTGCGGAGATGGCACCTGATGACGATGATAACGATGTCATAGTTGTAACCTTCGATAACAGTTACCATATTGTTCAGACAGGCCGAATGTTGTGCTTGAACTAGTTACGGGCACGGCGTGGGTGGGCGGAACAACAAAGAAACCTGTCACAATGGGCCAGAGTTGTGCCCTGATGTCGACGTATGTTTCGGCGGCCTTTGGCTCGAAACACCATCAAGTCGGATTTCTGCTGGAACAGAGGTCGGAGCACTTATGGGAATGCCCCACGTACTGTGAGGCCAGTTTCTAATCAAGAATCAAGATGATTAAAGTTTAATCATCTGTTCACATTGATTCAGACTACTGTTTCACTAGTAGTTAGATGCAGCTGATTTATGAATCAGAATGAGTGATCTCTACCTACGAAAAACTTGCAAGTCTTTCTGAAGATGATGATGTTCCTCCTTTGCAAGCGAAGATGAGCATGGCATGAAAAAAATTAAATGCGATGAGAAAAAAAAGTAATTTAAATCTGTAATTAACTATTTTTGTCTGTGAGTTCGTAAATGCCCAATGAGTCCGATTCGTGCACAGAAAGTTCTATTGCAGTGCATGCAGGAGTGCTGAAGGTTCAGAGTAGAAGAATTTTCAGATTTGTCCTTCCGCTTCTTGCACTTGTGGATTGCCCGCAGTGTTCTTTCTTTTTCAAATTTCGTGATGCCAGCAGTGATCTGGGTGTGCCAGGCTGAGCAATCAAGTGCTGTAGTCTTACGAAAAACTTGCAAGTCTCTCTACTAATACTCAACTAAAGAATCTCCATCCTTAAAACCAAACTCTTAAAATATACCTAGTCTGATACGACACTCAGGTAAGCGCTAACTTGAGAACTAACTGCTCCACTAATGAACACTGATCTCCACTGAACTGAACTTCTCAACTGAATACTCATCGGAACACACTGGACTTGATTGAGCTAAACACTCTCCTCTCAAGAGTCTTCTGTCCACCACTTACCGTATATCTCTGACTGGACTGTTCATCTTCAGAGTCAGCCCATGTGCGTAGCATCACATCTGGTCTTCTTCTTGATTAGAAACTGGCTTCACAGCACGCGGGGCATTCCCATAAGTGCTCCGACCTCCATTCCAGCAGCCATCCCAGTGTATGTAGACTCAGAGTCCCAGTCAGGTGTTGATTGTGTGATCTTTGGGACTTTCCAAAAAATTTACTTTTCCATCCCTCTAGATACTCCCATTTCTAACATTCTCTGTATGTGTATGTTCTCAGCCTCATTGACATCATCTTCATCTTGAAATGAATTTATCACTGGTCTATTATTGATGAACATGTGTCAGATTCTCACATTTGGTAGGTTCATCTCTAGAGGTGGTCTCTGCTATTAGTGTGAATATTATATAACCCTCCATGCAGTATGATTACATAAGTCAGCTGTTTTCACCGACTACACCTATTGTTTAGTCACATTTATTTTGCTTCTGTTAACACACACAAAAGTGTTGCTTGATTTCTCACACATCTTGTAAAGGTGGTCACTAGTTTTAGTGATTCAATATCTTTCTCTCTATCTTGTATTTGGCTGTAAACTTGTCATATATTCTACAAACCTTTGTATACTTGTGAAGATTTCAGTTAACGTCTCACCATTACATTATTTGCACTGTTGGCCTGACATCCAACTTCAGCAGTGGTATGTATATATTTAGTATTTTACAAATTCTAATGAAAGGTGGGCATCCATTGCCATATTGCTGGTAGGCCAGTCTGTTACAGTGTCAATCACACAGCACACTAATTTTGTGTGTGTACAATTTACTGCTGTCTGGGTCGTTATTAATTTGAATTCAGACTTCCACAGCAGTTTATTAATGCCTGACATTCAAGGCATATATGTCAAAGTTGGATGTGTTGGGTCTTTGGCACAAATAAAATGGCAATAATGCATTTCTATTCTCTGGACTACATCCTGCTGGAAATCTTGTAGGACCATTGTCCTACTACAAGAGAGATTGGGTGGGAGTTCGAGACCAAACAAATACAAAAATTATAGACAGATGTGGACCCACGCACGCATAAATAAAATGCAACAACTGAATCAGGAAATGGAATCTTAGTCTGATATGCTGAATCATGAAATGGAATCTTAGTCTGATATACTGAATCATGAAATCCAATCTTAATCTGATATGCTGAATCATGAAATCCAATCTTAGTCTGATATGCTGAATCATGAAATCCAATCTTAGTCTGATATGCTGAATCATGAAATCCAATCATAGTCTGATATACTGAATCATGAAATCCAATCTTAACTCTGATATGCTGAATCATGAAATCCAATCTTAATCTGATATGCTGAATCATGAAATGGCAGAATATGCATAGTCTCATACAGATCCTGTGTTATTTATAAAACTAACCATTTCTCATTCTATTCATAACAGATATTCAAAGCAGATGTTCACCCACATATCACAGAAATGCAACAGCTGAATCAGGAAATGGCTGCACTGTCTGACATGTCACCTGTTGCAGCTGAGCCACTCATGAAGCCAGTCAAACAAGTCAATGAAAAATGGACAGAGCTACTTCGAGGTCTTACAGACAGAGAGGTAGAGAACATGAAAATGTGACATTTGTGTTTTTCTAGTGTAATGTGTTCTGCCTACATGAAATTAATACTGTTTTAAAACTATTTTATATCTTTTTTTAAATTATGTATATTAAAGGGCATAGAGGATTGACTTCATTGTATTTGGGTTATCCCACATGTACACCATCGCTCTCAGCAAAATGGCATGTTGCCTGCCGAGAATACCACTCATGGCATGTAACACCATAGCTGCAAGTGATAATCTTCAAGGATCTATGAAGGAATCCACTTTGTAAACACAAGAAATAATGAAATATATTCGAATCTCCGACCTCTTAAGCACAAATCACTATGCCAGTGGATCCTCCACTTCAGTGATAATCTAGTATCTTGTAATGTTTGCCTGAAACCTACTGATCACATGACCTTCTACAGATTTATTTTATGTTGAAGAATACAAAATATTTATTTCATCTGCAAAACAATATCTGTGTCACCATCTTGATACAATAAAATCCAATAGATTTCTGAAAACTGGTGATGGTACAAAGGTCACATTAAAACACAGTGTATACATGTGTGTATATCGTCATATGCCATGCTGATATTCCCCATCAGTCACTAAATTGGGTGCCACCGGGAGTAAGAAGAAGAAGGAGACCTAGAAAAACTCTACAAAGAACCGTTAATAGAGAACGCATGTCAACACATCATCCAAGAACTGAAAGACCTGGCAACACGCAGACGGAAATGGAAAGCTATGGTTTCTGTCCTATGTGCCACCTATGGCCATAGAGGAACATAACATAACATGCTGACTAGCGTAAATGATCATGGGTTTCCACAACTCTCTATTTCAAGTATCTTTTATCTTGTATCTGTTATTGTTGGCTCTTTGCCATGCCACAGTCTCAGACTTGCTAATACTTTCTTATGTTGTCATCCTCTGTCTGTCTATCTTGCCTTTTATCTTGTCCAACCATCATCGAGGCCAACTTTTTGAAGTGCAGATGGGGCGTAGTCTGGCCCACAGAGATGAACCTAAACTTTGGTCAGGCCATCCTCATTATCGAAGAGGACCACATTCCTGCCATACTTGCTGAAGTCAGAGATACAAGGCCGAGAGGGGTATCAACACACATGGTAAGATGCAATCGGCCTATTTAGCATCCCTTCTCCTATTTGGCTTTTAGCACTTTGTTAATTTTTCTAGCTGTCCATGATACTCTCAGCATTCTTCTATAGAACCACATCTCTGATGCCTCTAATTTCCACTATCCTGTTTATTTATTATGTGTGTGTATGTGTCTATAACTACGTACATTTATTTCAATTTTTAATAATTCATCAACAGACTAAACTAATGGATATGCAATTAAAAGTAGGGGAGGTAAACCAGGCCATTTGTGACATTATTACTTCCCTTGATGCTAATGAAGCTGATCTGAATTCGGCTGATAAGGTCAAAGGTGACCCTAAGTTTCTAGAAACTCAGTTACAGAAGCTACAGGTCAGTTTTTAAAGTCTCAACACTGGTAATTTACCACATATAAACTTCTAAAAACACCATTTTCATTTTTTTTTTAAATGTATTATTTTTACACCAAATTTTGTCCAGAGTACTATTTACGGTAGTTGTTACCCTTTTATCAATCAACATTTAATCTATATCACACAATGAACACTTATAGTTGTATTATATTTCTTTTTTTTTATGGTCACAGCTCTGATATAGCCAAATTGGACTAATGTCCCTGGTTGAAAGGATTCGTGATTAGAAACTAGCTTCACAGCATATGGGGCACTCCCATAAGTGCTCCATCCTCCATTCCAGCAGCCATCCCAGTGTGTGTAGACTCAGTTCCGGTCAGGTGTTGATTCCGTGATCTTCTGGGCCTTTCAAAAAATTACGTTTCATTCCCTTCTCTCTAGTTTCTCCCATTTCTAACATTCTCCTTATGTGTACGTTCTCAGCCTCTTTGACATCATCTTCATCTTGAAATGAATTTATTACTGCTTTGATCAAGTCTGCATTATCTCTTCACAGCTTTGTGCCGTCTATCACCTCATTACCTGTCAATAAGTCGGCTCTCTCTTGTTTCCTCTGACCCCAGCATGACCAGGGTATGATCAGCATGATCATATCAATGTAATGCTCTAATTTTTTTCTCAGCGTGAACTTTTCTATCTTGCACAGCATGCTTTGAGTGTCTGTGAGTATTACCGAGTGTGTTGATGTATCAGTTATCAACCAATTAAGTGCTGCTGAAACTCCCTCTATTTCTGTCCTTATCCTGAATGTGACAGTGGAATATACTGAAGATTTCTCAACCAACTTATTTATTCTCAACTAACTTCATTATTCTGAAAACCTTCATATTGGCACAGGTATGAGATAGCTATGTAGCCACTCCTCTGGTAATACTCCTGTTTTCAGACTCACAATATAATCGTCTTTCCATTCTCTGAACCAGATCCAGCTGGAAATCTAGTAGGATACCATGTTCCTGCTACAAGAGAGAACCAGCGGGAGTTTGAGAATGAAATCTAGTAGGACACTATGATCCTGCTACAAGAGAGAACCAGCGGGAGTTTGAGAATGAAATCTAGTAGGATACCATGGTCCTGCTACAAGAGAGAACCAGCGGGAGTTTGAGAATGAATGTTGAAGAGGAAGAAGAACTGTATTATCATATATCAACTTTTAGATCAACAATATTTACAACTACTACAGCTGTTTGCACAAATTGTAATAACCGTAGTTGTGTTTTTTGTCAATTTCATTATATTATTTCTAACTCTATCATGACGTCATTCGTCATGTATGCATTTCTAACTCCATCGTGACGTCATTCGTCATGTATGCATTTCTAACTCCATCGTGACGTCATTCGTCAAGTATGCATTTCTAACTCCATCGTGACGTCATTCGTCATATATGCATTTCTAACTCCATCGTGACGTCATTCGTCATGTATGCATTTCTAACTCCATCGTGACGTCATTCGTCATGTATGCATTTCTAACTCCATCGTGACGTCATTCGTCATGTATGCATTTCTAACTCCATCGTGACGTCATTCGTCATGTATGCATTTCTAACTCCATCGTGACGTCATTCGTCATGTATGCATTTCTAACTCCATCGTGATGTCATCCGTCATGTATGCATTTCTAACTCCATCGTGACGTCATTCGTCATATATGCATAAATGAGGCTGTTTATAAACAATTAATAATAAGTGAAACTGCTGTAAAACTATGACAACAGTACTTGTATAGACCACAAGGTCGATCAGCTTTACAATGAATACTCAAGACTATAGGGTACTGGTATGGGAAAACTATATTTACTATAGCACGTTTCACTAGCTTTGCCATTAAACAAATGTAATTATCTGATTTCTAACTTATTATTTAATGTATTAATTCCATTTTTGAGCAAATGATCTTATATTTGGTTAGACCCAATAAATATATACTTTATTTTTGTGCAGTTCATTGTCCAGTTGTCCATAAACATGTCCAGTTTTTATGAATGAATGATATCCTTTGATCTTTGTCGACATACTAATTATTGTGTATCAAGAAAATACATTTTACCACTTCAGACATAACACACCATCTGTCTTGTGCTCAAGAGTATAAAATTGTACAATTTAACACTTAAATCATGCTGGTTGTATGATAAATAAATCATGTGTAAATGATGTGTTATAATTGAGTATAAACACTAATTAATGTGTGTGAGATGTGTTTTTGACAAAGTATACTATTGATATACATTGAAATAAAGGAAAATTTAAACCAATTGCTGCATTTTAACTCTTTCAGCACGTAATTATACCTGGGGTTTTTACGTAATTAATTTTAGGCTAACTTTTTGGACCGCATCATGATTCAGGCGCAAGCTTCCTGAAGACAAAGTATTAGCTATGGAAAGTCATATAAGGTATCAAAAGAAAGATAATTGAATGTGGAATTCAAATACAATATAAAAATATAATAATTGTAAGAACAACATACAAAAACTGCACCAGAAACAGGAATGTTAGCTGGATAGACATTTTTTTAACATATATTTTCTTCTACTCACCCTCAATTTTACTTGTCTTGAAATGTTGATATCCATTCTTACTAAAGTACATGCATTGATAGCCAATTTACTAATCATAATTAGTTTATTTGAAGTAAATCTATCAACTGTCTAGTGTGTTATTCTATTTTTAGTGCACAATGTCCAATTTCAGAACCCAACAAAAATATTGTGAAAATTCAGGAAATATTTCCAAGTATTTAATTTTCAAAGATGAAATTTTTATTCCACTCAATATTATAATTAGGTCTAGCTATATTTTCTGTATAACATAATACAAGATTATCATTGATGTCACTAGGCCTATCTGATTCTTCAGAAACAATATCAGTGGGAACAGTTTTAGAATTTTTGAGCTCTTACCTCTAATCTATTAGGTGTAGGTCTATTTCTTTTCCGATTTTCAACAAGTCGGCAACCTCCACTGTCAAAATCGAAAGCACTGTTGTTTACCTTGAAATCACTTGAAATAACATCTCCAATTATAATACTCAGGAATAATAAAGCCTGATGTTTGCTGAAGGATTCAGCTCTCTTGCTAGTGCAACATGAAGTCCTTTTGCTAATTTTGAAATCCAGAACCTAACTTGTTTGAATTATAATTTGAAATAATTGTACCATGCTTGGGATTGCTGATCAAGCTGATGGTATCCGTTTGTTAGCCAGATTTCTAAATGTTAAATGGCTAAATAAGTTAATAGTTGTCATTTACGAACCAAACAAGGCCAAAACGGATGGTATATATGGAGTCACGTTATACCGTGCATACGTAGTCAAAGGGGGGAGACTATGCTACGTTAAAACGGACATACGTAGGAATTGAGTTAATGACAAATTTAATCCATATGGTCTTTACCAGTTCAAATTCATACACACAAATTTCAATTATATGCGTTTGAGATTTGCTGAGCTGCCTCATGTTAAAGTTGAACAAAGCTGGTGAATCGTGCTATAGATGTCTACTAGATGTCTTGTGTACCGTTATCTGTCATTTTTCCATACCATATAGTCTAATAGTCTGTACGTTCATTGTAAAGCTGATTGACCTTGTGTTTTATGTAAGTACTATTTGTATCATTAAGACATCTTCTCACTGGTAACATACTATATTATCATTAAGACATCTTCTCACTGGTAACATACTATAGTATCATTAAGACATCTTCTCACTGGTAACATACTATAGTATCATTAAGGCTTCTTCTCACTGGTAACATACTATAGTATCATTAAGGTGTCTTCTCACTGGTAACATACCTATAGTATCATTCGTTGAGGATAAAAAATATTTTTCTTTGTTGTTGATTGTTTCTTTTCAACAGCTTGTCACCCCCCCCACCCCCCCCCAACTGTATTACGTTTATTATATGTGATTATTTTGACATATTTTTGTCATGCACAGCTGATACAGTCAGACATAAGAAATAAAGAAAAGTCTGCACGCAAGCTAAACAAAGCAGTGGATGACATTCTTCAACATAATGGAGTAGATATTAATGAATCATCACTTCATAGAAGACGGCAAGAAATGAACCAGAAAATACGGGAAGCTCATGCTACTGCCAGAGAGAAAGATAATAAATTGCAAGCTTCAATGAGAAAGGTGAGATAAGAATTGCTTTCAGTGAGACAGGTGAGATGATAATTTCTTTCAATGAGACAGGTGAGATGAGAATTTCTTTCAATGAGACAGGTGAGATGAGAATTTCTTTCAATGAGACAGGTGAGATGAGAATTTCTTTCAGTGAGACAGGTGAGATGAGAATTTCAGTGAGACAGGTGAGGTGAGAATTTCTTTCAATGAGACAGGTGAGATGAGAATTTCAGTGAGACAGGTGAGATGAGAATTTTTTTCAATGAGACAGGTGAGATGAGAATTTCAGTGAGACAGGTGAGATGAGAATTTATTTCAGGAGACAAGAGATTTCTTTCAATGAGACAGGTGAGATGAGAATTTCAGTGAGACAGGTGAGATGAGAATTTCTTTCAATGAGACAGGTGAGATGAGAATTTCTTTCAATGAGACAGGTGAGATGAGAATTTCTTTCAGTGAGACAGGTGAGATGAGAATTTCAGTGAGACAGGTGAGGTGAGAATTTCTTTCAATGAGACAGGTGAGATGAGAATTTCAGTGAGACAGGTGAGATGAGAATTTTTTTCAATGAGACAGGTGAGATGAGAATTTCAGTGAGACAGGTGAGATGAGAATTTATTTCAGGAGACAAGAGATTTCTTTCAATGAGACAGGTGAGATGAGAATTTCAGTGAGACAGGTGAGATGAGAATTTCTTTCAATGAGACAGGTGAGATGAGAATTTCTTTCAATGAGACAGGTGAGATGAGAATTTCTTTCTATGAGACAGGTGAGATGAGAATTTCTTTCAATGGGACAGGTGAGATGAGAATTTCTTTCAATGAGACAGGTGAGATGAGAATTTCTTTCAGTGAGACAGGTGAGATGAGAATTTCTTTCAATGAGACAGGTGAGATGAGAATTTCTTTCAATGAGACAGGTGAGATGAGAATTTCTTTCAATGAGACAGGTGAGATGAGAATTTCTTTCAGTGAGACAGGTGAGATGATAATTTCTTTCAATGAGACAGGTGAGATGAGAATTTCTTTCAATGAGACAGGTGAGATGATAATTTCTTTCAATGAGACAGGTGAGATGAGAATTTCTTTCAATGAGACAGGTGAGATGAGAATTTCAGTGAGACAGGTGAGATGAGAATTTCTTTCAGTGAGACAGGTGAGATGAGAATTTCTTTCAATGAGACAGGTGAGGTGAGAATTTCTTTCAATGAGACAGGTGAGGTGAGAATTTCTTTCAGTGAGACAGGTGAGATGAGAATTTCTTTCAATGAGACAGGTGAGATGAGAATTTCAGTGAGACAGGTGAGATGAGAATTTCTTTCAATGAGACAGGTGAGATGAGAATTTCTTTCAATGAGACAGGTGAGATGAGAATTTCTTTCAATGAGACAGGTGAGATGAGAATTTCAGTGAGACAGGTGAGATGAGAATTTCTTTCAATGAGACAGGTGAGATGAGAATTTCAGTGAGACAGGTGAGATGATAATTTATTTCAATGAGACAGGTGAGATGAGAATTTCTTTCAATGAGACAGGTGAGATGAGAATTTCAGTGAGACAGGTGAGATGAGAATTTATTTCAGTGAGACAGAAGAGATTTCTTTCAATGAGACAGGTGAGATGAGAATTTCAGTGAGACAGGTGAGATGAGAATTTCTTTCAATGAGACAGGTGAGATGAGAATTTCTTTCAATGAGACAGGTGAGATGAGAATTTCTTTCAATGAGACAGGTGAGATGAGAATTTCTTTCAGTGAGACAGGTGAGATGAGAATTTCAATGAGACAGGTGAGATGAGAATTTCAGTGAGACAGGTGAGGTGAGAATTTCTTTCAGTGAGACAGGTGAGATGAGAATTTCTTTCAATGAGACAGGTGAGATGAGAATTTCAGTGAGACAGGTGAGATGAGAATTTCTTTCAGTGAGACAGAAGAGATTTCTTTCAATGAGACAGGTGAGATGAGAATTTCAGTGAGACAGGTGAGATGAGAATTTCTTTCAATGAGACAGGTGAGATGAGAATTTCTTTCAATTAGACAGGTGAGATGAGAATTTCTTTCAATGAGACAGGTGAGATGAGAATTTCTTTCAGTGAGACAGGTGAGATGAGAATTTCAATGAGACAGGTGAGATGAGAATTTCAGTGAGACAGGTGAGGTGAGAATTTCTTTCAGTGAGACAGGTGAGATGAGAATTTCTTTCAATGAGACAGGTGAGATGAGAATTTCAGTGAGACAGGTGAGATGAGAATTTCTTTCAGTGAGACAGGTGAGATGAGAATTTCTTTCAATGAGACAGGTGAGGTGAGAATTTCTTTCAATGAGACAGGTGAGGTGAGAATTTCTTTCAGTGAGACAGGTGAGATGAGAATTTCTTTCAATGAGACAGGTGAGATGAGAATTTCAGTGAGACAGGTGAGATGAGAATTTCTTTCAATGAGACAGGTGAGATGAGAATTTCTTTCAATGAGACAGGTGAGATGAGAATTTCTTTCAATGAGACAGGTGAGATGAGAATTTCAGTGAGACAGGTGAGATGAGAATTTCTTTCAATGAGACAGGTGAGATGAGAATTTCAGTGAGACAGGTGAGATGATAATTTATTTCAATGAGACAGGTGAGATGAGAATTTCTTTCAATGAGACAGGTGAGATGAGAATTTCAGTGAGACAGGTGAGATGAGAATTTATTTCAGTGAGACAGAAGAGATTTCTTTCAATGAGACAGGTGAGATGAGAATTTCAGTGAGACAGGTGAGATGAGAATTTCTTTCAATGAGACAGGTGAGATGAGAATTTCTTTCAATGAGACAGGTGAGATGAGAATTTCTTTCAATGAGACAGGTGAGATGAGAATTTCTTTCAGTGAGACAGGTGAGATGAGAATTTCAATGAGACAGGTGAGATGAGAATTTCAGTGAGACAGGTGAGGTGAGAATTTCTTTCAGTGAGACAGGTGAGATGAGAATTTCTTTCAATGAGACAGGTGAGATGAGAATTTCAGTGAGACAGGTGAGATGAGAATTTTTTTCAATGAGACAGGTGAGATGAGAATTTCAGTGAGACAGGTGAGATGAGAATTTATTTCAGGAGACAAGAGATTTCTTTCAATGAGACAGGTGAGATGAGAATTTCAGTGAGACAGGTGAGATGAGAATTTCTTTCAATGAGACAGGTGAGATGAGAATTTCTTTCAATGAGACAGGTGAGATGAGAATTTCTTTCAATGAGACAGGTGAGATGAGAATTTCTTTCAATGAGACAGGTGAGATGAGAATTTCTTTCAGTGAGACAGGTGAGATGAGAATTTCAATGAGACAGGTGAGATGAGAATTTCAGTGAGACAGGTGAGGTGAGAATTTCTTTCAATGAGACAGGTGAGATGAGAATTTCTTTCAATGAGACAGGTGAGATGAGAATTTCAGTGAGACAGGTGAGATGAGAATTTCTTTCAGTGAGACAGGTGAGATGAGAATTTCTTTCAATGAGACAGGTGAGGTGAGAATTTCTTTCAATGAGACAGGTGAGGTGAGAATTTATTTCAGTGAGACAGAAGAGATTTCTTTCAATGAGACAGGTGAGATGAGAATTTCAGTGAGACAGGTGAGATGAGAATTTCTTTCAATGAGACAGGTGAGATGAGAATTTCTTTCAATGAGACAGGTGAGATGAGAATTTCTTTCAATGAGACAGGTGAGATGAGAATTTCTTTCAGTGAGACAGGTGAGATGAGAATTTCAATGAGACAGGTGAGATGAGAATTTCAGTGAGACAGGTGAGGTGAGAATTTCTTTCAGTGAGACAGGTGAGATGAGAATTTCTTTCAATGAGACAGGTGAGATGAGAATTTCAGTGAGACAGGTGAGATGAGAATTTTTTTCAATGAGACAGGTGAGATGAGAATTTCAGTGAGACAGGTGAGATGAGAATTTATTTCAGGAGACAAGAGATTTCTTTCAATGAGACAGGTGAGATGAGAATTTCAGTGAGACAGGTGAGATGAGAATTTCTTTCAATGAGACAGGTGAGATGAGAATTTCTTTCAGTGAGACAGGTGAGATGAGAATTTCTTTCAATGAGACAGGTGAGATGATAATTTCTTTCAATGAGACAGGTGAGATGAGAATTTCTTTCAATGAGACAGGTGAGATGAGAATTTCAGTGAGACAGGTGAGATGAGAATTTCTTTCAGTGAGACAGGTGAGATGAGAATTTCTTTCAATGAGACAGGTGAGGTGAGAATTTCTTTCAATGAGACAGGTGAGGTGAGAATTTCTTTCAGTGAGACAGGTGAGATGAGAATTTCTTTCAATGAGACAGGTGAGATGAAAATTTCAGTGAGACAGGTGAGATGAGAATTTCTTTCAATGAGACAGGTGAGATGAGAATTTCTTTCAATGAGACAGGTGAGATGAGAATTTCTTTCAATGAGACAGGTGAGATGAGAATTTCAGTGAGACAGGTGAGATGAGAATTTCTTTCAATGAGACAGGTGAGATGAGAATTTCAGTGAGACAGGTGAGATGAGAATTTCTTTCAGTGAGACAGGTGAGGTGAGAATTTCTTTCAGTGAGACAGGTGAGATGAGAATTTCTTTCAATGAGACAGGTGAGATGAGAATTTCAGTGAGACAGGTGAGATGATAATTTATTTCAATGAGACAGGTGAGATGAGAATTTCTTTCAATGAGACAGGTGAGATGAGAATTTCAGTGAGACAGGTGAGATGAGAATTTATTTCAGTGAGACAGAAGAGATTTCTTTCAATGAGACAGGTGAGATGAGAATTTCAGTGAGACAGGTGAGATGAGAATTTCTTTCAATGAGACAGGTGAGATGAGAATTTCTTTCAATGAGACAGGTGAGATGAGAATTTCTTTCAGTGAGACAGGTGAGATGAGAATTTCTTTCAGTGAGACAGGCGAGATGAGAATTTATTTCAGTGAGACAGGTGAGATGAAAATCAATCAGACAGATGAGATGACAATTTTCCTGTTGATGTGTGGTGATTTTGTAGTTGTGTTTGTTCATAAATTAACAAAGTGCTTCACACCCATGTAATCATTCAAAAGTGCATGTAAATTTTATATGGTGATGTAAAATCCCTATGTACGTTGAAAACTACAGATAAAGTGGATAGCAACACCGGCAGGGTTTCCGGTTAAAGATGACATCAGGAGTGGTCACAGTTTACTTTGATGTGCTTGTGATTTCTTTTTTTCCTGAGGATCCCACAGTCATAACCTTTGATAACAGTTACCATGTTGTTCTGACAGCCGACTTTGTGCTTGAACTAAATAATTTAATGAGGAAGACGATCATCGACAAATGCAAGACGAAATTTCTCCATAATACAATTATGACATCATCTGTATGCAGTCAAAATGGCAGATTGCAAGCTCATGTTGTCAACAATACACCACTTGTTTGGGAGCTGCACACTCCCTTGATGTAGTAACATCATGTTACTACAGGAGACACAGGCTGAAAATTTACAATTCACAGACGTTGTATGTCGGTCCCGTAAGCCCATCACACCACAGTAAAGCCATTCTCGTTAAGTAAGAATTACCACGCACACATTATTGAACTTAACAGCATGGGATGGAGAGTTACAGGGAGTGCAGATTACATCCAGGGTAGAAGGTGGAATATCGTTAACATCTGCATGAGAAATTGCTCTTACATTAAGTCCGGCGATTGGGAGTTCATTAGCGAACTAGAACATCTCCCTGGAGAAATGCTACTACTAGTCTGCAGGGATTTCAGTGCGCGCAATGTCTCTTGGGGAATCCAAACAACAACCCTCAGAGACTGGCATTAAATCAAGCGCTTCTCAAGACTGACCTAACTCTTCTGAACTGCATGAGCATTACTAGATTAGCTACCAAAGATATAGACTCAGATCCCAACATTGACCTCGCACTGGTCATGTTGGAATCTGACCTCGCACTCAGATCATGGATTGACAGATGCTAGATGAACTGCTCTTAAACACTGTGGGAGTGACCATTTGCCATGCACCATATAAGTTTCTCGAAAGGGCAGCAAGACAGATTGATCAAGATTCACCATTCTTTGTGCAATGTATGATTACAGATGTCCACAGTTCAATGAAAGTGATAAAACACTGAATGTATTAGTTACCAACACTGAAGTTGGATGTGTTGGGCTATTGGCGCAAATAATTGGGGACACAACACATTTCCTTTAGCCTACTATGAATCTAGTAGTACCATTCTGCTACAGGAGAGTGGGAGCTTCAAAACAAACTAAAAAAAATTAATGAAAAGATGAAGTGGAAGATGTATTTAAACTGAAAGGTCTTTCTTACTGTCTCTTACTCTCTCTCTATCTATCTATCTATCTATCTATCTATCTATCTATCTATCTATCTATCTATCTCTGTGTCCTTTCTTTCTGGCACTGCTTTGGTGTTTCTCTATATTCCCTATGTCCTTTCTATCCTATCCTTCTATTTCTTCCTGCCCATGTTTTCTGTCTTTCTCTCTCTCTTTATATTCTTTTTTTCCATCCTTTAGTATGACCATTTTGAAGAAATTTAGACTGAATATTTGTAAAACTTTTTTTTATATATGTAGGTTAAGAGATTTCTGGGTGACCTTGATGACCAGCTGGCACAGGTTAATGATTTTAGAGCTGAGCTAAAAATGAACCAACCGTTTGAGGCCTTGCCAGATACTGCAGACAAGCAATATGCTGAGTTTGTCGTAAGTTCAGAGGTTACATTTTAGGTTTATCTTATTCAGCTGAGTAATCTTATTCAGATAAATAATCGAATAACTAAATGGATAGTTTTACAGGAAAAGCTTGTAAACGGGCATTGAAGTTTTGCTAATAACTAGAAACACACATAATAACACACACAAATCCAAGTTTTGGCCAAAAGACCTTTATCAAGACTACATACATAACAAAAAATGACAAGCAAGAATTACACTACTGACATTCAAATGGCCCATCTAAATAAATGTAATGTGCTATAACCTGGAATCTAGATCAGAGGTGAAATGACACAAACAAAGAACATGCAAAACACAGCCAGATACATGTGACACGAGACAGAGAAAAGATGGAACAACATGCTATCATCCATACAATTGATGTTCATTGATCCTAAAAGGTTTCAGCGTGCCAAATTGATATATATATATATATATAGCGGTTCTCATACAGTTTCTAGGATAGTTTAATAGTCAGCTCATTCGCTATTTAATTTCTGTTGCGTTTTGCCAGAACCCATTTTATTTTTCAGATATGAACATATTCCAAGTGAATGAAATAGGAAGCTGCAACACTTTAACTACCAAGTGTGTCATAGACGGTTGCTAAGGAAACTGTGTGGTAAAGTTGGATGTTCCAACCCATAGACGTCAAAGTGCCCCAGAAGCAATGCTCAAGGATGTGTAGGATCAAAAGGCATAACAGATATAACAGATAAACTTTTAACCATTGCAAAACACAGTCTGTTTTCTGGATTACATCCTGCTAATCTGTAAGAGGTTGAAATCAAGCACAAAAGAATCATTATTATTAAATAGCTCATGGCAAGGTGCACTCCTTTCAACAGCAGATGTTAGTACAATTTAGTTATATCAAATCTGTTTATTATGACAAATAATGGAGGTAGTTGTTGGTTCCCTATAGGTAATTTTACCGCCATGAACTCAGAAGAAGACAGCTGATAAATGAACCAACAAATTGGTGGTTTATATCATACCACATGGTCAACTTATCTGAAAATTTTGACCAGAAGTTCTACTGTTGAGGTTTAAAAAACAATGTAACCGATGGCATTTTACGTCATTACAGAGTCAGGAAGAAATCCAGTGTAAATTGCTGAGAAATATATTCCCTACATTTCACACATAACCTTGTCACATGACTTCTTGTCACATGGTAGGTTCATGAGCTATATTATAATACATTTGTTTTTTTCATCATCAGAAAAAATGCCAGGCACTGGACGGCCAAGAAAAGACTATAGAAAATTTTCTAGCTGCTGGTCAAGAGATGATTGAGCAGTGTAAACCCCAAGATGTGCTCGGCATTTCAGACAGAGTGAAGAAGCTGAGAGAAAGATGGACGGACACAAGGGAGAGGGCAAGAAGGAGAAAGGTAAAGAGCAGATTTCAAATATTATAAATATAATTTTAGAAGGGAGAAACAAGTTGATTATCTATCTATCTATTGTCATTTCCACTTGTGCTGTTAAATGTCATGGTGGAAAGTTGGAGTCTTCTTCTGTGCTCATTCTCAAACTCCCGCTGGATCTCTCTTGTAACAGGACAATGGTCCTGCTAGATTTCCAGCAGGATGTAGTCCAGAGAATGGAAATGGCTTGTGTCACCATTTTACTTGTGCCAATTACATATCCATATCCGACATATCCATCTTCGGCAAAGTTGACCATCTTTGACAATTCAGGTCACATTGGCCATGGTCAGACTGTGTCTTTTTCAGATTTCTTTGATTGTCTCCACTCATCTAGTTCTTTGTCTTATTTGTCTTGGATGTATTTGTTCGATTATAAAGAGTGATTCTATATAATAACTTTCAAGCTTATGCGATTACCTAATTTACTTCAGCTTTTGGCTTAGTGCAATTCCTATTGAAGGAAACTTCTACTCTGAGGGAGTTTATAAATTCATAGATGACATGCTACAAAGGTTCTATAAGAGAGCCTCAATATAATGGCATGTCATCTATTAAGGTTTTCTGTTACATTGGTGGTTTGTCTAGTGGGCCATTGGTGAGACCCACAGATGCAACCGCATGCGTATCATAAATTATTATTCATAATTCCACATAGTTCTCAGCTTATAATTCTTTCAAATAAATGTGTCTTGATAAAAACTTTTTGGTCTAAATATCATTTCATTCTATCAGTCGATTTAATTAATCTTGTTACAAATCTTCCACAATAGGAGAAGTTTGAGGAACACAGGAAAAATGTCAGCCAGTTCCATGACACCCTCAAGTCCTTCACAGACTGGTTGAACAGTGCAGAGATCTCCATGAGAAGCTTCAAGTACCCAAGCAAGCTTGTTAACTCAGTCATGAAACAAATAGAGGAACATAATGTATGTTGTCATGTCTTACTTGAGGGGTGTTAAATGTTGTCATATCTTACTTGAGGGGTGTTAAATGTAGTCATGTCTTACTTTTGAGGGATGTTAAATGTTACCATGTCTTACTTGAGTGGTGTTAAATGTTACCATGTTTTACTTGAGGGGTGTTAAATGTTGTCATTTCACACATTTCTGGTATAAAGAGGGTGTTACATGTAATCATTTCATAAGTTTGTTATAAAGAGAGTATTACATGTTATCATTTCACATGTTTCTGTTATAAAGAGAGTGTTATATCTTATTTCACATGTTTCTGTTATAAAGAGGGTGTTAAATTGTATCATTTCACATGTTTGATATAAAGGGGTATTACAAGTTATCATTTCACATTTCTGTTATAAAGTGAGTATTATATATTATCATTATATATGTTTCTAATACAAATTGGATATTACTATAGAATACCTTTATAATACTTTCTATAACCTACAATTGTATTACCATATATATAAATACCAGAAATCCATAGAAGATCCTTGAATCTCAAGAATGTTTGTTCTCTTCTATTTGATTTCTATTACATTTCTTCATGGTGTGCACTTTCCAAGTTCTTCATGGTGCACACCTTCTTGTTCCTCTCCTTACTGCACTATATCTGCAGTATGTCATTATTCATCTATATAATGAAACTTTGATGGTTTTATCTACTATATATATATATATATATATATAAATTTTTTGGGGAGCAATATTTTAGTTTTGTCATCTCTTGTTATTGTATCATAACTAGAAGAAGTTGATACCTTTAAATATTTCGGATCTTATATAAGCAGTTATGGAATCACTAATAAAGAAATAAAGACTAGACATGAGATGGCTGCAATTGAAATGCCCATATTAAATACCATATGTATTTGCCGAAGACAGTTGTGCTGGGCCACTGGTGAAATTAAAACAGCAGCACAATGCACAAAGGAGTAAGAAGCAGAGGAGGGCAAATAAAGACATGGACAGACAAAATCAAGTAATGGGCAGGTCAAGATTTTTCCTCACTCATCCGCATCATTTAAGATAGAAATCGCTGGAGGACTGTGTGCTGAAGCATCCAATGTTGTACCCCTACTTCCCTAACGAGTTATGGGATTATAGATAGATAGACAATGCACTCCCATCCTCTGGACTAAATCCCGTAGAAATCTAGCAGGAACATTGTTCTACAACAAGAACATTGTTCCGTGCCTGCATTGAGTATCCAATTTTCACGTCCATATAAAAGTATACTTAACACTAGCGAGTCTGAATATATTGATCTTTACTGTAATACTGATCTTGCTTTACCATATCATATTCAACCTGGTAATCTCCATCTCGAGTCATAGTTTAATCTCCTTTCCTTGAGTTGCCATCATCACATATAAGAGGAGAATACAGGTGTTTACAACAAATGTTACAGATGAATACTAGACATCAATTATACAGAACATAGAAACCTGCATATATGTGAGTAACATAATAAATAATCTTGCATGTCAAGAAGAAGATCTCCTGGCAATGGGTGAAACACCACAAACGTGTGGTTTGACCGGGTGAAACACCACAAACGTGTGGTTTGACCATGTGAAGAGGCATGATTCCCTTGTGAAAACTACTCTGCAGTTGTGGATGGAAGAGAAAGAGGTAAAAAGAAAGTATGGATTGATAATATTAAAGACTAGATAGGATTAAGATTCTCCACACTTAAACAAGGAGCTGAAAAGGAATGATGGGATTTTGTGATGTTTCAAAAGTGACACCTTTACAACCATGAACGGTTGTGGGATTAATGTGTTTTGTGTGTGTGTGTGTGTGTGTGTGTATAGCACACCACTGAAGACTGGTGTGTTTTTCCATTGGCACAAATTAAGCGGCGACACAACATATTTCCATTCTCTGGACTACATCCTGCTGGAAATTTAGTAGGACCATTGTCTTGCTACAAGAGAGATTAAGCGGGAGTTTGAGAATGAACAATGAAGAAGAAATAATTGTATAGATATTTCATTTCTCAGAACTTTTGTTTATATACAGAGACAGTTCAAATAACATGTACTGATACATAGCAGTGTTCAGTTGTTAATTTTATTCTCTTCTCTTCTAATGAAACCACTCTCTCAACAGGTCCTACGGGTAAACCTTGATACACAGACAGAAAAGATGAATTTGCTGGACAGCACAGGTGCCTATCTAAAACATTTTGGCCATAAACAGGACACAATCTACGTGAAGAACATGCTTGTGGGAATCCAACTTCGGTGGAAGAAACTTCTCAGAAGAGCTGATGAAAGAGGAAGACTACTCCATCAAGCTTACAGAGAAGATAAGAGAGTAAGTTCTCATTTCACTGTTTCTCTCAATGAGAAAGTCAAGGACTTGAAATATCATAGTCACATTTCACTGTTTCTCTCAATGAGAAAGTCAAGGACTTGAAATATCATAGTCACATTTCACTGTTTCTCTCAATGAGAAAGTCATGGAGTTGAAATATCATAGTCAGATTGATATTTTGCAGTACTGTATTACCAGCCCATGTGTCAACCTAGATCTGGACTTCTAGTTCAGGGGAAATACCAGCCCATGTGGCAACCTAGATCTGGACTTCTAGTTCAGGGGAAATACCAGCTCATGTGCCAACCTAAATCTGGACTTCTAGTTCAGGGGAAATACCAGCCCATGTGGCAACCTAGATCTGGACTTCTAGTTCAGGGGAAATACCAGCTCATGTGCCAACCTAGATCTGGACTTCTAGTTATGGGGAAATACCAGCCCATGTGCCAACCTAGATCTGGACTTCTAGTTCAGAGGGGGAAAGAATAGTACCACTGTCTTCTTTCAAGACATGTTAAAGAAAGTTGGCAATTGAAGAAAGTTGTTGCGCTGACAACCTGCACCTGTGGAAAAAAAATGTGTAATTGCATGTCTTGTCTCAATGTATTACATTGTCTTCTATCAGATGGTCTCCATAGATGATGAAAACTCTGAAAAACTTCCTTATCAAAAACAAATATTTGAAAACACCCTTTAGAGCTGGAAGTATACTTCACGGCTTTGCATTTCTAGTGGAAAAACCTCAGCTGTGTCATCACTGGTGAGCACCATAATATATAATAAGAAATAATGAATGGATCGATACAGGAAATGAAAGGGAAATTGGAAGTGAAAGGAAAAATTAATGCGGATACTGGTCATATAAGCTTCTTCATTGCAATATATATATATATAAATATATATACATATACATACGTGGGCGCAAAACCTGTATAATGACACTACAGTATTTGTTTTGGTTTGCACAACAAATTGTTTGAATTGTAAAGAGAGCAGGTGATTGTTTGTTGTAAAATTCTAGACAGGTACTTGCACGGCGGGAGCACCACATGTCATTACAGGCTAGAACACTTTGTGTACTCCCTCAAGGTGTGAGGGTATTACAGGCTAGAACACCTTGTGTACTCCCTCAAGGTGTGAGGGTATTATAAGTAAATAAGGATTTTTTTAAAGAATGAAATAATTTATATTTTAATTAATCAAAAAATATTCAGATTAACTCAGATTTTTAAAAATCTATATTCAACCTGTTTGGCTTTATGGTAACGTGGTACAGTGTGCGTCTGTGACGATCAAGATAGTAGGTTCAAGTCCCACTGCCAGCAATTGTGCATCCAGACCATTCAAAAAACAATGGCAAACTACTGAAAGTATTTAGAAAATGCCTTAAAAATCACTACAGCCAAAAAATGCTGGGTTGGTAACTAAATCCTGAATGCTACCAATTAGTGTCATTAATTAGTTTGATTTATCTGACCTAGTCAAATTTGTATTTTATTGTTTCAGTTTGAAGAGTCATGGCGAGGGCTATGCTCTTGGTTGGATGAAAGTATGCAGACATTATCCAAGTTCATGAACCCTACTTCCCTGCCTTCAGGAACAAAACAAGATATTGATGAACTCAAGGTAAATGTTACTTCGGCACACCTCTCAGTAATACTAGTTACATTGTTACTCTACATCTTCCCTAAAATCTTGTTCTTAAAAATACCAGTTGGCCTCCTCAAGAATGAGTCTAAGCAAGTATTTTAATATATAAAATTGTAAGTGTAGAGAATAAATTTTTAAAAATCCACACTCCAATGCATTAATCAATCATTTCACCTGTTCCATATCAAGGATGATTTTCTGTGAAGACGTACATACAGCTCAGTGAGTATTTATGTTGAATACATCAAATATCTGATTGATATCACTGGGAAATAGTCTAGAGATGAGATGTGGATGTATACAAGAATAGGGAGAACTTCATGGAAACAGAAGAAAGCCAATAACGAGGTTCTGACAACATTTTGTATTTAAAAATAACCATTAAAAGAAATAAAGATCAAACAGATGAAATAATTTAGACATATTAAAAAATATGACATTTTCTTGTTGAAGACATTACTTGAAGGTAGAGTTAAGGGGAGGTGAGCAAGAGGTAGGCAGAGATACAAGTGGGATACATTATGAGATGGACATGTTACAGTCTAGCAGAGTGTAGCAGAGTCTACCAAGGCAAGAGGCAGATGATGTTGGAGGTCTGTTGCAGCAAACATGCAAAGACTGCACTTGATGATGATGAAGTGGAGGATCAGTTATTCTTCTGACTGAGTTCTATTTCAAATAATCGGAATGAATATTTCAAATAATCGGAATGAATATTTCAAATAATCGGAATGAATATTTCAAATAATCGGAATGAATATTTCGTGTGATTTAAACCAGAGGGTGAATTACATCATGCTGCTAGTTTTACATTGGAGCTTCTTCGGTCCAGCACATCCGATTTTGGTATCAGAGTTTCTCTCTCTTATTTTTTTTAGAAAATATCAAGTGTAAAATTAAAGAGTTTACTTTGTCACATTGAGAATACATGGCTTAAATAAATATTATTCAGATTCACTATGCCAAATCCACATTTAACGTTTTGCCAGCAAGCAATCAGAGTGTACTAATCTTCCATTACAGAGAATGTACGCATATTTTCTAGACTTTGCTATCTTTACAAATCTGTATAAAATCAAACTTTCATGAGGGAGCCTTGAAGCTTTCTTTGTGTCGTAATGAATGTTGACATTTGAAATTGTACTCGTATAATAAAAGATTGTCAAACATTTTAAAACAAAAGCAGTATCAAGTTTCTGCATAGAAATGGTCACTTGCCCCAAGTCCTTCTCCAGAATAATTATGAGCTCTAACAACGTCATTTGTCTTTGCTGATCCAACTTTACCACTGCTTTTCATTGGCTGACACATCAAAGTATATGCCAAAGTGACCAATGATCAGTCTCATCAGCCAAGATAAGTGACGCTGTGGGATCTGCATGAAAGACTATTTTTTAGAAGGACTTGCCCGCTTCAGAGCATAAATTCTGGACTGGCTTGTGTTTATATAAGCACTTCATGTGTTTATAGAGTTTGTATGTTTAGAAGCACTTCATGTGTTTATTTAGTTTGTTGTGCATAGGTGTTTTGAAGCACGTCATTTGTTTATAGAATTTGTTGTGGGATGTTTAGAAGTAATTCATGTGTTTATTTAGTTTGTATGTTTAGAAGCACTTCCTTTGTTTATAGAGTTTGTTGTGGGATGTTTAGAAGCACTTCATGTGTTTATAGAGTTTGTTGTGGAATGACTCACAAACACTGCTACTTTGTGTTGACATTTGCTTTAAGTGTGTGACGTTTATGTTCTAGCCTGTCCTTCAGAAATGTTTCAAAAGTCTCTGTATCTTTGTGCAATGCTAACGTCCATGCACCTCGATCTTCTGCCACATTTTTCCAGCTATTATGGTCAATGGAAAGCTCATTCATTGAGTCCTTATATCTCAGTCTTTGCATCTGAGGAGAGAAATGACTAAAAATATATATATATATATACATAGACCTATATAGTATAAACTAATATATAAAGTATTCCATGAACATGTCATCCACATTATTTTATGCTCGTACAGAAAATTGAACTGATTAGGGTAAGTAACTCCCAACTCAATTTATCCATTATCTCCTTTTGTTTTGTTAGAATTGAAATTTCCCTATTATTTTGGTAGAATACATCCCTTCTGCCATATTCATACTAAATTAGTTTGTTTTTTTAGTTTTTAGATATGCATCTAGTAGATTTGGCTTTTTTTATTGTTTTATTTTCAAGAGCTTTCTCTGAAAGAATATTATTATTTATGGTGACACATGTAGTGCTGAGTCTGTCTAGAAAGTTATGAGTTGATCAAACGCTATCGAAAGTATTCATTACATGTCCAAACTGTGCAAGGACCTTTACTGCCACCACATATCTTATCACCCACAGACAAACTCATAGACAATGACATATCTCTGAATTTTTATAAAGTTAATGTAGCAACTTATCATCATCACTTGTGATTGGGGAACAATTTTATCATTATTTAATTAGAAGTGAAGTATGGAGCGTGGCTGAGAGGTTAGGGTTTGTATCCCTAATACGATACATGTAGTATTAACAGTTGTTTTTTTGTTGTTAATGATAGTTAAAAGCAACGAGAGAATAGGAATAGTCTAAGCTAAATTCAGTAATGTGAGACTGTTGTTGTTAGGTTGTTTTTGTTTGTTCGTTCTCAAACTCCTATCAGATCTCTTTTGTAGCAAGATGTTCCTACTAGATTTCTAGCAGAATGTAATCTAGAGAAAGGAAATGTGTAGCGTCACCTTTTTTTCACCAATGATCTTCTTCTTCTTCAGCTTTCATTCTCAAACTCCCACTGGATCTCTCTTGTGTCCAACTAGACTGTCAAAATGTGGGGCGGCTGTAACATGGGGTTTATTGTATTTATTATGTGCACAATTTGTTTTTAGTTAATGTATCTATTTTTATTTTATTTTTGAAGGGTTTTTTAAATATATAGTAATTAATTTAAAGTTGAGCAGGTTATTGGATATAGTAATAATAATAGGATCCTTAACCTGTGACATAGGGGTGCCACATTGGAGACAGCACAGAAATTCCTACAAACACCCCTGCCCTCAAAATTGGATATGAGTGTAATTGCAAGTAATAGCAGTTAAGTGGGGGGGGGGGGGTTGTCATAGTTTAGTATTTAACCTGTTATTGTAGTGTGTCACAATCTACCTGTTAATTGGGTATGCTGGTGTGTCAAAGTCTAGCAGTTAACTTGGTATGAGGGTGTGTCAAAGTCTAGCAGTTAACTTGGTATGAGGTGTGTCAAAGTCTAGCAGTTAACTTGGTATGAGGGTGTGTCAAAGTCTAGCAATTAACTGTGTATAAGAGTGTCAGATTAATGTTTCTTATTTCTTCACCATTTTAATGTTACCTTTGTTGAATTGCGGTTTTTTTTTTTGGTTTCATTTTGTGAATCACACATTCATTTTATAAAATTCTTATCACAATTGTTTTGTTTGGTTTCATACTGTGAGTAAATTTATATGCAATGTTGATAGACTTAACTAAAACTGGTTACTAGTGGTGACATTAAAAATAAACAGAATTTTTAGGAAGTTTTGGCACTTAGGCCTACCATATATTAGCCCTGTACTAGAAATGGATGGATCCGCTGGGGATGGCCGGGTACAAATAGTGACGCACATTTAATTCTAGGAAAATAATAAATATGGTAGCATTATTTGAAACCTCTTGCGTTCTCGTGACTGCTAATTTTAGACATTATAGTAGCCCTGAGAAGGGCCCTTAAAGGTACACTATTATTATATATTACAATCACGCAGAAGTCAGATATGTTGAGTCATTGGTGCAAATAAAACGATGAACACGACCCATTTCCATTCTCTGGAGTACATCCTGCTGAAATCTGGTAGGTTCTTTGTTCTGCTATGAGAGAGATCAGGTGGGAGTTTGAGAACGAATGCTGAACAAATAAAATATTTTATAAATAGGGAGTGAATATTGTGCTATTGCTTGAAGGCATGAAAGGGTCTTCTTGTCTGGCTTTGTATGTCTCCACATATATTCACCTCAAAATTTGCAGATCTTGATAATTCACTCTTGCAAATTTCTATGATATGTAAGATCGTTTCAGTCATAATGTTAAAATGTGTTGTCAACTAGAGATTAATGGCTTTTTGTGTGAGCGTATATTTGTATATATATGTCCCCACCTCTGAGGAGAAGACTCCTCCAATAAGCATTGCACCAAGCCAAATGGTGAAGCTTCCTGGAAGTAAGAGCTAATCACTCGTAATTCCTGTGGTTCTCAAACAAACTTTATATTATATATGCACGCACGCACACACACGAGAGAGAGAGAGAGAGCTATATATATATAATAAAAAACTAATAACATTAAAAAAACCTTGTTTGAAAATGTACAAATGTGATAAACCATGAACACCTTTGTGTGTCTCCTTGTGTATGTTTTCATTATAAGAAAACAACAAAAAATTCTCCTTCAGAGCTACCCGTTTATTTTTTGTCCAATTTTTTTTTTTTAAATCAATCAGGAATTATTATTGCATATTGACCTTGTAATTATATTATTGTTTCCCTTAACTGTAATGCATGTCACTGTTGTTTTTACTGACGCCTCCCCCCCCCCCCCCTGAGGATGATTCATCTTCTAGTGTTGGGCACATACATTAAAGTTGCAAAATTTTCCACACAAAAAATTGGAAAATGCATTTTCCTATCTAGCTATTGTTATCAGTACATGACAAATATAAATTAATCTAGAAACAAAGTCACAAATTAACGGCAACCATGCCTTTGTTATATTCATAAATTAATCTTGAAACAAAATTGTAAATTAGCGTCATGTGTGCCTAGGTTATATTCATACATGAAGGCTGAAATGAAAAGCACTTGGTATTTGCTAGTGGTCTAAACAACCTCTTTCAAATATAACTTGTAGAATTGCTGTTTTGAAAGCATTGCTAAAGTCAAATTTTTCAGTTATGAAGAACATAAGAGACTTTTGTCATCATGTATTTGTGAAGGTTGCCTATTCAGAACTGTTTTAATCTTGTGCTGACTGCAAAAAATGATCACAGACTTCCACAACTTCTGCTAATGTTGATAACCAGTTCTTGTTATTTATTTCCTTGCCATGAGGTTAAGGTGCCAAACATCTTCTCTCTTTGCCATTCCATTTTTAAAGTGTATTTTTGCTTTTTTACACCACTTTTATAATATAATCCCTACTTTTTTCTAGATTTTTACATTTCTAAGACATAACTTTTGTGAGTTATTTAGTTAGTCATCATTTTATTTTTGCATTTCAGCAAGATATGTCTGTGGGTTTATTGGTCTCCTTATCAAATAAGAAATGAAAAAATTCTGGAAAGAGTGGGTATAATATCTTGTAATGAGCATATTGAAAGACAGCAAGTAACGATCACGTTATGAGAATGAATCCAAACCAAATACCAATAAGAGCTTATAACAAAATAATCTCTGGATATAGAGCTAAAGATAGTCCAAGAAAATGGTGGATAGAAAACATCAAGATAACCATGAACAGACATGGTCTCAGCGCATCCATGGGGACACATTCGGCCTTTGAACGACAGCTTAACAGCAAGTGTGGATACAATCAGCCATCACTCACCAGGGAAAGGACAATAGACAATCATTATATACTTCAGTTCTCTGTAATTTTTTCAGTTGTTCTTGCACTCTAGCTAGACATGTTCCTTGGTGCTTTTGTCTCCTACTTGGTAACTTGCAGGTATTGTTTCCGTTGTCTGTTTATTGTCTGTTTCTTATCCCAGGTGAATGATGATACTACTGATAATAGGGATGGGAGTTTTAGCTTTCGTTTCTTGATTCTTGATTAGAAACTAGCATCACAGCATGCAGAGCATTCCAATAAGTGCTCTGCCCTCCATTCCAGCAGCCATCCCAGTGTATGTAGACTTAGAGTCCCGGTCAGGTTTTGCTTGTGTCATCTTCGAGACTTTCCAAAAAATTTACTTTTCCTTCCCTCACCTCTAGATACTCCCATTTCTAACATTCTCTGTATGTGTACGTTCTCAGCCACATTGGCATTATCTTCATCTTGAAATGAATTTATTACTGCCTTGATTAAGTCTGCTTTATCTCTTCTCAGCAATGTGCCGTCTATCGTCACATTGCCTGCCAATAAGTCGGCTCTCTCGTTTCTACTGACCCCAACATGACCAGGGTAGTATATCCATGTAATGCTCTGGACAACTGAGTTGTTCAATAAGTCCACCATTCTTTTCTTAGCATGAACTTTTCTATCTTGCGCAGCATGCTTTGAGAGTCTTTGAGTATTACAGAGTGTGTTGATGTATCAGTTATCAACCAATTAAGTGCTGATGTAACTCCCTCTATCTCCATCCTCATGCTTGATGTGACAGTAGAATATGCTGAAGATTTCTCAACAAACTTTACGCTATTTCTGTAGGAAATAAAACCCCAACCGCTTTTATTTGTGTTTCTGTTAATGGATCCATCTGTATATATAATTATGTGGTTTCGAGTGTAGTTATGCGAGTTCATGCACTGCTTCCTGAGCACTGACGTCCATCCATTTTTTATCTAGTTGTATTATTACTTTAGTCAGTGATTTCTTCGCAGTATATACCTCGACCCATTCACTGCCCTTTCCTATTTCTTCAAATTCAAATACTCTTCACAGTTTGTCTTCAACCTCATTTTAAAGTTAATTATGTCTTTGTAAGCTTGGATAATGTGTTATAATCATATATATTCTTGGTCTCTCCTAGCTTTGGGTTGACATCTGCACATTCCTCATGACATCAGCATTTTATTCATAAATTTTTTAATGCAGCACTTTGCCCCAATAACTTGCAGGTCTTTACACTAAATCACATTGTTAGAAACTATCATAAATTCCAATGAAAAAAACAAAGTAACCTGACAAGATAATGTGCTTAATAGCATTTAACAATACGCATGTGGTTGCATCTGTGGGTCTCACCAATGGCCCACTAAACAAACCACAGATGCAACAGAAAACCTTAGTGGATGACATGCCGTTATATTGAGGTTATCTTCTTAGAGAAGCTTCATGACACGTTGTCTATACAATTATGCTTTTATTTTGTTGTTGAAATGTGTTTCATGTTTACCTGAATATATATATATATATATATATGAACCATCTGTGGTTGGGAGGGAACCAGAGATGTACTGTGCAGCACTGGGGAGGAGGAAACTGACAGCACTGTTTTTTTCCTTTGGGTGAAACCCATCATAGAGGCACAGTGACTCAGGACGTGACAATCCTTTTGACTTGAACATTTGGTTGCATGCCTGGAGCAATAGAGAAGTTCGGCATAACCAGTAATCAATTGGTGTTGGGGAATGAGCACAGTGAACCCTATCTTGACTACAGTGGCTAGGAGCAGTGCATAGGTTGAAACTTACCTTCCTGGAGGTGTGATAGTTATTCTATGGCTCTGTCCCGGGATGGGCCGAAAATCCACAGACTTCCCAGCAATGTAAATCCATTTAATGGCATTAGGTCAAAGGGCATGAGCCCATGGACTGCTGGATCAGCAACCAACCAACCAGCACTTAACAGTACAACATATATTTCAGCTTAAACATTGTAAAAATCATGATATTAATGAGATAACAGAAGATAGCATGTTAGAAGTTACTTTAAAAAAGATTGAACATATTGCAAAAATATTTTTCCACATTGTTGAAAATTGACTCGTCTTTGACCTATCAAACTTGAAATGTTGGTGTCTGAAGTAGTCATATGTGGTATTGGGAAAACTCATAGATTCGAAATAAACTCGCTGCGTCTTTGTGCCCCATGTGGGTTTTTTTTTATGCCAACTACCATATATATATATATATATATATATATATGACTGTATGTTTAGAAAAAAATCTGAAGTGACCCCTGGTCGTAAGAGGGGGTAGTCAAGTGTTAGTTCTATTGGAAATGGGTGATATACTCTGAGATTCCATGTGCAAGTTAGTACATGGTATGTAATAACCAAAGTGCCAGAGAATATCTGACCAAAATGAGAGTGCCTCACTAACAAAAATAGGAAATTATAGCAGTTAAGGCTTAGATAATACAATGTTTCTTATAAATATACTAAAATTATAATAAATAAGTGCAAATAATAAACGTAAAATAAATGAAAGTGGGAATTTACATAAGAAAAAGATGTGAAGAAATGAATACAAAAAAAACATAAAACAATTATATAAAATTAGACTACAAAAAAAATTCAAGTACCACATCAAGAGTTTACATGTATAAATGTGGATTTACATCTGATCAAACCACCATCAGATCTGATCAAACCACCGTCAGATCTGATCAAACCACCGTCAGATCTGATCAAACCACCATCAGATCTGATCAAACCACCATCAGATCTGATCAAACCACCGTCAGATCTGATCAAACCACCATCAGATCTGATCAAACCACCGTCAGATCTGATCAAACCACCGTCAGATCTGATCAAACCACCGTCAGATCTGAGCAAACCACCGTCAGATCTGATCAAACCACCGTCAGATCTGATCAAACCACCGTCAGATCTGATCAAACCACCGTCAGATCTGATCAAACCACCGTCAGATCTGATCAAACCACCGTCAGATCTGATCAAACCACCATCAGATCTGATCAAACCACCGTCAGATCTGATCAAACCACCATCAGATCTGCATGCACAGGAAAATGTTTGATAGAAAATGTAGTTGCTATGTTGTCATTTCTTATCCCGCCTATTTATCATTTATTGTTGTTTTTTTCCTAAATGTAGAAATTCAACCATCAACTAACAGCGAAACATCCGACATTTTTTTCAACAAGCCGTCTAGGGAGAAACCTGAAGGACAGATGTATCAAGTCTGATCCAGAAAGAGATGTCATTAATGATATGTTAGAAAATTTGAAAAACAAATGGAATGCTGTTAGAGCTGTAGTATCTAAAAGGTGAGATGTGAACATGTGCTATGGGAGTAATGAAAATGTGAGATGTGAACATGTGTTATGGGAGTAATGAAAAAGTGAGATGTGAACATGTGCTATGGGAGTAATGAAAATGTGAGATGTGAACATGTGCTATGGGAGGGGAGTAATGAAAAGGTGAGATGTGAATGTGTGTTATGGGAGTAATGAAAAGGTGAGATGTGAACATGTGCTATGGGAGGGGAGTAATGAAAAGGTGAGATGTGAATGTGTGTTATGGGAGTAATGAAAATGTGAGATGTGAACATGTGCTATGGGAGTAATGAAAATGTGAGATGTGAACATGTGCTATGGGAGTAATGAAAAGACTTATGAGTTATGGTTGCAGGTTATCATCAGTGCACTCCCAACAAGTCCATATGTGCTCCAATCTTTGTCTCAATAAATTCATCAGAGTGGACAGATGTTCTCCCCTTGCTCCTGGTCATTCCCATTTCCAGCATTCTCTGTACATATACATTATCACTTCCATTCCCATACTAATTCTATGTATGTGACTACTACAAAATCTGACTTATACATTTGACTCTTATTTGTGGTTGTCATGAGTTTCACATCACAGAAGGAGAAATCTATGGCAAGGGGCAAACAGGAAAAATACAGTTACAAATACTAAGAAAATATATTGTTCCAATGGCTACATATGACTGTAAGACGTGGGCAATGACATCTGCAATGGAAAAGAAAATACTGACATATGAAATATTATGGAAAGGCCCTAAGAATATCATGGAGAGAAAGACAAACCAACGCACACGTCTGCAAAGTCCTGAACATATAGAAGAGGACTTAGTTCCTTTTGTGCCACAGTCGGCACATGAGGTAGAGTTTTTTATTTTCGTTGCATTCCACTGTCTGCTGTTTTAGTTCTTGTATGGTCTTGCAGCCTATTATGTCCCCTTCTTTAAGTAAAGTGTTTTTAAGGGTTGCTTTAGGCCATCCTCATTTTAGAAACGGTCTGGTTCCTTAAAACTATTAAAATATGCAAACTAGCGTATTTTGAACATATAAAAAGACACAATGGTTTAGAAAGATTAATCATGCTGGGAAAAATTCCAAGAAAGAGAACAACAGGCAGACCAAGAATACTATGGACAATGTATATCAAAGACCTTCTGAACATGGCATTGGAAAAGGCTGGAGAAACTTGCACAGAACCAAGAAATTTACAGAGTAGCTGTGAGGATAACAAAGGCTTACTTTAAAGTCACGTCACACATATAAATTGATACTAGGATTTCCATAGAATACATTGGTCAAGTGTTGAGGATGTAATATTATTCTGTCACTTTAAAAAATATAAACAATATATAATAATTCCCAAACCTAGTACCAGAGTGAACTAACACTTTGTGCTCGAATTGATCACACACTTGCTTTTCTTTTTGCATATGTTCATGCTAGTAAGCACACCACTAACGTGCTATGGAAACCCATATAAGCACATTTTCAAGTCTGGTATTATTTTAGATTCACATGCCCCAATTGCTAATGAAATATGCTAACAGTGCTGGTAATGAATGTTCTGAATATGTGAACAAAAAAAAGGTCCTAACATTATTTTATGTGCGTGTAACTGTGTTATACAGTTATTATTTGAGAAAGAAAAATCTTTCTAAAAATCTAATTCTGATGGATTATTTTTCCAGTCAGAACAAGCTAGATGAGGCATTGCTAACCTCTGGTCGAGTGTCAGATGCACTTCAATCCTTGCTGGAGTGGCTGCAGAAAGCAGAGGCTGCCTTGGACCATGAATCTCCCATTTTGGGTGACCTTGATACTGTTCATATGTTGATAGAACAACACAGAGTAAGTATGTTATTTTAAGCAAGTGTGCAAAAGACTGTTGAACTTGACCAATTGCAATATAAGATCTGTTCAGTAATTGAAAAACAGCCTTCGTCTTCAACATTCATTCTTAAACTCCAACCAGATCTTTCTTATAGCAGATGCTTTATTTCCCTGTTTTAGTTCCCTTTCTCTTACCTTGATCTGTTTTAGCAGAGGTTTTATTTCCTTGAAACTTTGAGTTGCGTGAGATTGAATCTCCCATTTTTGCCAATGCATCTACTTTTTCATTTCTAAAGATACCACAGTGAGTTGGTATTTTTGGGATATATGTTGTTTTCTCTTGGATCCTTACTTGCTTAGCTAGATTGTAGTGATGCAACATGTTAACAGGGCTATCACTTGGCGATGTAGTAGAATCTGGAATCAGCTATGGTTCTCTGACATGGATTGTGTCTTAGATGATGAGAATCAGACTGAGAGGTTATGACTGATGATTGAAAACACAAAGTACAGCGAAACTTCAGTTTTCATCAGTAACTGTCTGAGAATAATAGAAGAAATCCGAAACCGACGAAAATCAAGGCAATTATTTCCATAATAATTCATCTAAATCTAATTCTAGACACTCCAAAATACATACCAAAAACACATTTATAGAGAATAAATATAGTGTTTAATACTAAAAACAATCAGAAATTAATATAAAATTATGAATATAAAAAGCTAATGAAGGTTTTATGCGGGTTTTTTTATTACTACTTGATGAAGCTCTTTTGATGGACACACTAATTTTTTTTAGTCTGCTGTGTTTGGTTTATCCTATTGTGTGACTTAGCATTTGTGTATTTTACAACTTAATCATACAGTTGTGCCTGCCATTGTCTTTTACAATTTAGAACATTCAACAAGAGCTGGCAGCAAGAGAGGCAACTGTTTTAACAATGAAGGCTCCAGGTAACCTACCAGCATCACAAGCTGAGGATTTGTCTAACCTATGGGACAGGGTTAACCATCAAAGTGACATGAGAGAAACCAAGCTGAAGGAAGCATTGAAACTGGTACGGCATGATTACATTTTTACTCTTTATCATGGGAATGTGATAATTGCTACAAAAATATCTATTTCCATGATTCTTAGCGTATATTATTCAGGATGTAGCAATCAACCCAGTATTTTTTTACTGTAGTTATTTTCTAGGCAATATAAATATGTTTAATAGTTTGCTATTGCTTACTGAACTGTTCGGGTGTACAATTGTCTGTGGCAGGAATCGAATCCTGTACCTAGGCCTTCACAGACTCTCTATTCCACAGAGCCGAACCTTTCCAGGATACCCATACAAATTAATGTAGAATTCATTCTTCAGACCAGGTGAACTTTGTACTCTCATGTTGTTTCACTGCTTTAAACATTTGTTCAGCCTGTATGTTGCCAAGTCTAAAATAGGAGCACAGAATAGTGACACTGTTATCTGTCATTCATGTCATTAGAGGTGACTAAGGATGTTTTAGGGATAGTCTGGATTGTCCCATTCCATAGAGCAAAGGTGGACAGCTAGCGCATTTCATAATTATAAATTGTGCATTACTTAACCAGTGCTAATAATAAAAAAAAAGACAACCCTCAGGGCTATCTATAATCCTGTAACCTGTAAAGATCATAAGGGTACCACATTGAATGCATTAACACACAGTCCTCCAGCACAATTTATGTCTTCAATGGTGCCAACAAGTAAGAAATAAATCTTGTCCTGTTCAGTCCTTGATGTTGTCTTTTTCTGATTATCTGTTGCAATATATCAGTGGGCAAAAGGTTTAGCTGGTTGCGCCCATCTCCTCCAGTTAATCCTCTGGACTATACCCTGCTGGAAATCTAGAATAGACGTATAAAACATGAACTATTTTAATCAATTTTAAGTAATCACAGCAGCATTAGCTTATTTAAGGAAATATAATAACTCAACCCATAATTGATTACAATGAGTATTGTTACTGGGGGGCCCCCCTATAAATAACATCATTTTGTCTCACAGAATAGTCCTACTCATGCCACACTTGTTTCATTTAAGGAAATATAATAACTCAACCCATAATTGATTACAATGAGTATTGTTACTGGGGGCCCCCCTATAAATAACATCATTTTGTCTCACAGAATAGTCCTACTCATGCCACACTTGTTTCATTTAAGGAAATATAATAACTCAACCCATAATTGATTACAATGAGTATTGTTACTGGGGGCCCCCCTATAAATAACATCATTTTGTCTCACAGAATAGTCCTACTCATGCCACACTTGTTTCATTTAAGGAAATATAATAACTCAACCCATAATTGATTACAATGAGTATTGTTACTGGGGGCCCCCCTATAAATAACATCATTTTGTCTCACAGAATAGTCCTACTCATGCCACACTTGTTTCATTTAAGGAAATATAATAACTCAACCCATAATTGATTACAATGAGTATTGTTACTGGGGGCCCCCCTATAAATAACATCATTTTGTCTCACAGAATAGTCCTACTCATGCCACACTTGTTTCATAATTCCCTTCAGCGCAGTATAGATGTGTCATCAGTTATAGTGTCCACACCCAGCTTTGCTCACTAAATAACTTCAATATGCCAGGACATGCGAGTTTTGAGGGTAATAAGCGAGCCAATATACTAATGAGCATGGCACATCAATTGGAACAAAGATTGGAACAGCCTATAAAGAGAAAGATAATAAATCTATGAAGAGATTGATAAATCAGGATTGAACGTGAACTATCGGCCGATACACTTATGGATTTATGGAGATGGTGATCAGGGCATCTATGGACTTGTCTGGTGTGTGCTAATAATAACTCACAACTTCAGTTTACAGACTATAGATCCATTAGATGCAAATTTGTCTTTTCATTTCCGCACAGTCCAGCATGTCTAAAGCAGTAGATCTATGTGATGCTTCATTATTTCTGTATATATCCCTGTTGTTATTTCATTGATCATTGACATTGTCTGCTTGCAATAACTGATCAGGCTGAAGAGTTCCAGGATGTGGTGACGGAGATGAGGGAGTACCTTCCACAAGCTGAAGCTCTGCTCAAGTTCCGAGCTCTACCAGAGGATGAGATGGTTATACTTCAGTTTATAGAGAAGCATGAGGTAAGAGCTCTAGATGTGCATGTGATGAGCAGCTAGCTTTGCTGTAGATTCTACACGAAATAATATGCACCAGCCATCATGCCTGGATACTGCATCGACCAACATACTTTTGTGCACACATAGACAAATAATATGTAAATAACCAAGTTAAAAACATTTCATTTTTTTTATGGCTTTGCTATTTGGATGGATTGAGTTTGAGCCTTTTTTTTTAAAATTCACTCCAACTCATTCCATCTAATAACAAAGCCACCAGCAGATGAACCTTTTTTATTTTGTTTCTGATGTGCAACTTTCCTATTTGGATGAATTGAGTTTGAGCCTTTTTTTTTTAAATTCACTCCAACTCATTCCATCTAATAACAAAGCCACCAGCAGATGAACCTTTTTTATTTTGTTTCTGATGTGCAACTTTCCTATTTGGATGGATTGAGTTTGAGCCTTTTTTTTAAAAATTCACCCCAACTCATTCCATCTAATAACAAAGCCACCAGCAGATGAACCTTTTTTATTTTGTTTCTGATGTGCAACTTTCCTATTTGGATGGATTGAGTTTGAGCCTTTTTTTTTAAAATTCACTCCAACTCATTCCATCTAATAACAAAGCCACCAGCAGATGAACCTTTTTTATTTTGTTTCTGATGTGCAACTTTCCTATTTGGAAGGATTGAGTTTGAGCCTTTTTTTTTTAAATTCACTCCAACTCATTCCATCTAATAACAAAGCCACCAGCAGATGAACCTTTTTTATTTTGTTTCTGATGTGCAACTTTGCTATTTATATAAACCATGGCGTGCCTAATTTCTTTCTCCTGACTACATTCTGCTAATTTTCAGGAGTTTGAGAACGAACACAGAAGAAGAAGATGGTAGCTGCAGTGAAATCACAGTTTGAGTAATAATGTGTTGTATGCTTGTCTCCGAGCATCATAATTCCTGTTGTCTTGTGCTGTGTTTGTGTTACATAAGGAATTTCTACACATGTCATTAATTTCTGTCATTAAGTCATGCTTCTCAGATGACTGGACTCGACTCACACTTGAGAGCTATTACATCTCTCAATTTAGTACCATAGAGCCCTTCAAGATCAATGTCTGCCAGTCCTACATGTAGATATCCAGTTCTGTCATTTTTATGTTTGTTTTGTTTCATCGATATCTGAGTGTGTTCTGTGCTATTGTTCTGTTTGTCTTGTTTCTCCTCTGACCTGGTTGTTACTCTTCTGTGCATATCTACATTTAGTTTTGTTGTATGAACATGAATAGTGTTGTTCTTACCCATCGTATTTAATAGGTGAATGTGTTCTTGATAGAGGCTTTTTGGTCAAAACATATTTGTATATGTTATTATGTTTGTTACCAGTGATTAGCAAAACCCTGTTCCAAGTTTCAACTGATGGATTAAAGTTGATTACAGTTTTACTGCAGTTAGTATATATTATCAGTTCGTGTATAATTGTGTTTGTGACTTCCAGATCGCATAGTCGCAAATGATAAAGAATTCAGACTTGTATGTGACTATGGAGTTTCCAACTCAATCAGGGAACAAATTCAGAACTTATGTGCGAGCTACAGATAGTATCAGAACTTTGCTTTCAATATAAGTTCTTCCTCATTTTTCAGTCAAAGTCAGACACTGATATGGATTTCATCAATGAACTGTACTGTGGTCACCAGCTCCAAGGCAGGGCTGTTAGAGATTGTCCATCAAAGCTGTTTCAGATGGCCATAGTTTTCTTTTTTGTGGTCTCATACAGTGTGAAGTTTTGTAAAATATGTTCTGTTTTCTGGAGATTGTCCATAGGAGCACATAACTGTGTCACCAACTCCAAACTTCCCGTACATATGTTGTTTGAGTCTGTTGTGGTATGTTCTCAATCTATAAATGATTGTTTGTTCCTTTTTTCCAAGATTGTAGATAGCATTATATTTTTAGCTGCAAGAGTGACTTGAGTTCCAATCCATATTTATAGAGCTTTTAATGATGGATTTCATGGTCTGGAATTAATACTTAGTCTTCTATCTGTTGTTGGCAGTAACTTCCAGTTTTTGTTAGCTGGTCTGCGATCTCATTTTCCCAGATTTGTCATTGGTCTGGAATCCAATAAAGAACCATTTCTATTGCTTGGTTATTTAGTTGAGATAGTAATGATTTTTAAGTCATTCATGTGGGATCTGTTTGAGTACTGGAGGGTTGCAAAGTAGATTTTGGCATTGGTCAGGATCACCGTCCTTTCTTCCTCCAGGTGGGATGATACCAGCAGTAAAGGAGTTGCTTCCTTGATTGCTTTAAACTCTGCCTTGACATATGTAGAATGAACTAAAAGTGTGTCTTGATTTTTCAAGTTTCTGTTGTGTTATTTTATATATATATATATATATCTGTATATACTCTTGTTAAAAAAAAATATATTATATTATTTTTTCCGGTTCATAAATGTTTGTTAACATAAATGTTTGTTAACCTTCTCTTCTGTCACAGAAATTTCAAGAGGACTTACGGAAACACCAGGACAGTGTGGATAAAATCAAAAGTTTAGCTGAAGAGATTTTACTGAGCTGCCATCCTAACGCTGTCAGATTTGTCAAATATTATCTGACTATTACCCAGACCAGATGGGATCAGGTAAAGAGAGAGAGAGAGAGAGAGAAAGGGGTAAAAAGTAATATTAGATTAGCAGTACATTCCTCTTATCTGCTTTCCGGTTAGGCAATTGTTTCCCAACCATTTTATTAGTCAAGTCCCAGTGTCTCAGAAGTGTTGATGTGCTTCTTCCAACTCAATGTATGTTCCTGAGCAACAAACTCTGTAGACAAGGATATAACTCTTACTGAATTTCATCAATTGGATGTAACAAATGGTCATTACAAACTCATAATGATACCTCTATCATGAAAACAAATACTTGTATCATGAAAACATATACCTCTATCATGAAAACATATACCTCTATTATGAAAACATATACCTCTATTATGAAAACATATACCTCTATTATGAAAACATATACCTTTATCATGAAAACATATACCTCTATTATGAAAACATATACCTCTATCATGAAAACATATACCTCTATCATGACAACATATACCTCTATCATGAAAACATATACCTCTATCATGAAAACATATACCTCTATCATGAAAACATATACCTCTATCATGAAAACATATACCTCTATCATGAAAACATATACCTCTATCATGAAAACAAATACCTCTATCATGAAAACATATACCTCTATCATGAAAACATATACCTCTATCATGAAAACATATACCTCTATCATGACAACATATACCTCTATCATGAAAACATATACCTCTATCATGAAAACAAATACCTCTATCATGAAAACATATACCTCTATCATGAAAACATATACCTCTATCATGAAAACATATACCTCTATCATGAAAACAAATACCTCTATCATGAAAACATATACCTCTATCATGAAAACAAATACCTCTATCATGAAAACATATACCTCTATCATGAAAACATATACCTCTATCATGAAAACATATACCTCTATCATGAAAACATATACCTCTATCATGAAAACATATACCTCTATCATGAAAACATATACCTCTATCATGAAAACAAATACCTCTATCATGAAAACATATACCTCTATCATGAAAACATATACCTCTATCATGAAAACATATACCTCTATCATGAAAACATATACCTCTATCATGAAAACATATACCTCTATCATGAAAACAAATACCTCTATCATGAAAACATATACCTCTATCATGAAAACATATACCTCTATCATGAAAACATATACCTCTATCATGAAAACATATACCTCTATCATGAAAACATATACCTCTATCATGAAAACATATACCTCTATCATGAAAACATATACCTCTATCATGAAAACATATACCTCTATCATGAAAACATATACCTCTATCATGAAAACATATACCTCTATCATGAAAACATATACCTCTATCATGAAAACATATACCTCTATCATGAAAACATATACCTCTATCATGAAAACATATACCTCTATTATGAAAATAATTGTCTTTATTATTTTTTGTTTGTTTAAAAAGCTCTTACAAAGAGCAGCAAACAGAGGACAAAGACTGCAAGAAGCCCTTCGGAACATTCAAGGTAACGCTGCATTATTAGAGGAGCTTCTTGCTTGGTTGACAGATGCACAGGCTCTCCTGGCCACCAAAGAACGGGACCCCATCCCAGATGACTTGAAAGTGGTTGAGGCACTACTGAAAGAGCATCTTGTAAGTATTTTTTCTTATTTTTGTTTTGCCATTATTACAGTGGGGTTCACAGGCCATCAGCAAACAGCCCTGTCATGTGTGATGATCCATATCCCTTCAATATGTACCTCAATTTGTCTGCGTGTTCCCTGATTATCCACTTTTCTTGTTCCTGGAGATTCCATAACAGTGATTGAAATTTGTGATATTGTTCTGAGCTTTCATAGTTCATAACTCATCCATCACCAAATCCTTATAATTTTTAATTTTATATTCTACTGTTCTGATCTTTTCCATAATCATGTGTTTGTTTCTCTGTCTATCTATTGTCATTTCCACTTGTACCATTAAGCATCTGGGGTGGGTCTGTCTTTCGCCACTTGGGTCGCATTGGCCATGGTCAGACTGTGTCTTTTTTAAGGTTTCTTTTATTGTTTCCACCCATCGAATTCTTGTCTTTCTCATGCCTTGTAGCACGATCTTCTGCTGTTGTATGCACAAAGGGCTGGTGCATTGGTTCAATTCTCATGATGTGACCAAACCACTTTTTGGTAGAAACATCAGTTCATGCTATTTTGTTTTCAAGACTAGTAAAATAACTAATTTTATATTTCTGTATTATATATAGTTCACACACACACACAAAAAAAGAAAGGAAACCTAACCCAAAATTAGAGAAGGTCCTTCAATTTGGTATGTGACGCAACACTGGGAGACCAACAAATATGTGGATGAAAGAATGGATACAGATTCAAAGAGGTTGGATAGGACATGGAAAGAACTGGATGCAATAACTAAGGATAGGATAAGATGGAAGAGTTGTTTAGAACATATGCTCCACTAGAGTGAAAGTGTATAGATAGACATAATATAAACCACAGAATGCCTACTTTCATATTTTTTTTAGGAGGAGGGAGAGGTGTTCTGTCTAGTCTACTTTGTCACTTTTACTAGTCTTATTGTTTCATGATTTTTGTGCATGAGCATTTATACTCGCTCTTCTTCTAGTCAGTGTGAGACCTCTGACTAAATGAAGCCTTTTAAATAAGTGACGCCAGAACTTCCATGTTTTAAAAAGTGACTGAGAGTTAGGCATTATTTTTCTATATCTCTAAAGATCTTAGATGTTATTATGTGCTCCTTAAAAGAAGTTGATGATCTTTGTAAAAACTTGATTATTGATGTATTTGGTGTCTAGGAGTTTCATGATGAAGTTACATGTAAATACTTGATTGTTGATGTATTTGGTGTCTAGGAGTTTCATGATGAAGTAAAGTGTAAAAACTTGATTGTTGATGTATTTGGTGTCTAAGAGTTTCATGATGAAGTAACGTGTAAAAACTTGATTGTTGATGTATTTGGTGTCTAGGAGTTTCATGATGAAGTAAAGTGTAAAAACTTGATTGTTGATGTATTTGGTGTCTAGGAGTTTCATGATGAAGTAAAGTGTAAAAACTTGATTGTTGTATTTGGTGTCTAGGAGTTTCATGATGAAGTAAAGTGTAAAAACTTGATTGTTGATGTTTTGGTGTCTAAGAGTTTCATGATGAAGTAACATGTAAAAACTTGACTGTTGATGTATTTGGAGTTTCCTGATGAAGTAACGTGTAAAAACTTGACTGTTGATGAATTTGGTGTCTAGGAGTTTCATGATGAAGTAACATGTAAAAACTTGACTGTTGATGTATTTGGTGTCTAAGAGTTTCATGATGAAGTAACATGTAAAAACTGACTATTGATGTATTTGGTGTCTAAGAGTTTCATAATGAAGTAGCGTGTAAATACTTGATTGTTGATGTATTTGGTGTCTAAGAGTTTCATGATGAAGTAACATGTAAAAACTTGATTGTTGATGTATTTGGTGTCTAGGAGTTTCATGATGAAGTAACATGTAAAAACTTGATTGTTGATGTATTTGGTGTCTAAGAGTTTCATGATGAAGTAGCTTGTAAAAACTTGATTGTTGATGTATTTGGTGTCTAAGAGTTTCATGATGAAGTAACATGTAAAAACTTGATTGTTGATGTATTTGGTGTCTAGGAGTTTCATGATGAAGTAACATGTAAAAACTTGATTATTGATGTATTTGGTGTCTAAGAGTTTCATGATGAAGTAGCGTGTAAAAACTTGATTGTTGATGTATTTGGTGTCTAAGAGTTTCATGATGAAGTAACATGTAAAAACTTGATTATTGATGTATTTGGTGTCTAAGAGTTTCATGATGAAGTAACATGTAAAAACTTGATTGTTGATGTATTTGGTGTCTAGGAGTTTCATGATGAAGTAGCGTGTAAAAACTTGATTGTTGATGTATTTGGTGTCTAAGAGTTTCATGATGAAGTAACATGTAAAAACTTGATTGTTGATGTATTTGGTGTCTAGGAGTTTCATGATGAAGTAACATGTAAAAACTTGATTGATGATGTATTTGGTGTCTAAGAGTTTCATGATGAAGTAACATGTAAAAACTTTATTATTGATGTATTTGGTGTCTAAGAGTTTCATGATGAAGTAACATGTAAAAACTGACTATTGATGTATTTGGTGTCTAAGAGTTTCATGATGAAGTAGCGTGTAAAAACTTGATTGTTGATGTATTTGGTGTCTAAGAGTTTCATGATGAAGTAATGTGTAAAAACTTGATTGTTGATGTATTTGGTGTCTAGGAGTTTCATGATGAAGTAACATGTAAAAACAACGACGCTGAGAGACTATCAAAGCTTGTCACATCAGAATCCAAAATGGAAGCACAGGGCAAAGGATATGGAAGGTTTGTGATCTATTTTAATCACTTCTGTTTAAAATAAATAGTTTATTGTTAATTTTCTTGGTTTATATTTGTTTATGCAGTGCTCATTCTAAAACTCTTGTAGTAGGACAATGGTCTTCCAGCAAAATATAGTCCAGAGAACAGTGATGTGTGTGCCTCCGTTTTATTTGCGTCAATGACCCGACAAATCACATTTTGTAGGTATTTATTTCCATGAACATCTGGGATGTTTTAATCAAGATATCTATTATTTTCTGCAGTCTCTTTGTCTACATTTTTTAAATTCATCTCGGTTCTATCTATCTATTGTCTTTTCTCTGTTTATGCTGTGAGGCATCGCAGAATTAAATGAGAATCGGTTTTCAGGCTATTGCACATTTGGTCGCTTGGTATGCAGTAATACTGTGCTGTGTCAAAATGTAACTCCTTATATCCACCTTCTTTTTTGTCTTCCTCTGTATCTTGCTCTTTCCATTTTTCATGTTGTATGCTCTTAACGCTGATCAATAAATGTTCATTCTCATTAAGTGGCAGCACCATTTTAGTCTCTGATTTTCAATATACTTGACCACAGATGTTGTTTCAACAGTTCTTGTAATCTCCTCATTTCTCTCATGATCTCTTCTTGTTCTGTTTGCTGCTTTTCTTAGACATCTCATTTCACACATATTAAGCTTTCTCTCTTGTTCTTTAGGTAATGTCTATGTCTGACATTGAAAACATAATGTTGGGATGAATTCATGATTTTCATTTTGGTCTCCATCAGGATAGATGTGTGTTTCAAAATTAGTGTAAGTTCATAATTTACATAGTTGGTTTTTTGTATTATCTTGTATCAGCAAATTTAATTCACAAATATATTATCAAATTAGTTTACATGTCTACCAGCACATTATTACCCATGTGTCTACCGGGGTCTAGACTTCAGAGTGCAAACAATAGGGCTACTGTCTTCTTTCCATGCATATCGTAGAAGATGACTAAGCCAAGTTGGGGATAGGCTGACTACTTGTCACCTGTGAAAAAAATATCATTATTGTTACATCTTGTCTCGGTTTCTTACTTTGTATTTCCATGGATGATGAAGCGTTGCAGGTCACTAAACAGACATTACAGCTTCGTCCCGTCCTTATATGACAGACTCCTGGGTGGCGGGGAAAGCTAGGTGTACCATTACACAGACAAAGACATGCAGGCCAGTGAACAGACATTACAGCTTCGTCCTGTCCTTATATGACAGACTCCTGGGTGGCGGGGAAAGCTAGGTGTACCATTACACAGACAAAGACATGCAGGCCAGTGAACAGACATTACAGCTTCGTCCCGTCTTTATATGACAGCCTCCTGGGTGGTGGGGCATGCTAGGTGTACCATTACACAGACAAAGACATGCAGGCCAGTGAACAGACATTACAGCTTCGTCCTGTCCTTATATGACAACCTCCTGGGTGGCGGGGAAAGCTAGGTGTACCATTACACAGACAAAGACATGCAGGCCAGTGAACAGACATTACAGCTTCGTCCTGTCCTTATATGACAACCTCCTGGGTGGTGGGGAAAGCTAGGTGTACCATTACACAGACAAAGACATGCAGGCCAGTGAACAGACATTACAGCTTCGTCCCGTCTTTATATGACAGCCTCCTGGGTGGTGGGGCATGCTAGGTGTACCATTACACAGACAAAGACATGCAGGCCAGTGAACAGACATTACAGCTTCGTCCTGTCCTTATATGACAACCTCCTGGGTGGCGGGGAAAGCTAGGTGTACCATTACACAGACAAAGACATGCAGGCCAGTGAACAGACATTACAGCTTCGTCCCGTCTTTATATGACAACCTCCTGGGTGGCGGGGAATGCTAGGTGTACCATTACACAGACAAAGACATGCAGGCCAGTGAACAGACATTACAGCTTCGTCCTGTCCTTATATGACAACCTCCTGGGTGGCGGGGAAAGCTAGGTGTACCATTACACAGACAAAGACATGCAGGCCAGTGAACAGACATTACAGCTTCGTCCCGTCTTTATATGACAACCTCCTGGGTGGCGGGGAATGCTAGGTGTACCATTACACAGACAAAGACATGCAGGCCAGTGAACAGACATTACAGCTTCGTCCCGTCTTTATATGACAACCTCCTGGGTGGCGGGGAAAGCTAGGTGTACCATTACACAGACAAAGACATGCAGGCCAGTGAACAGACATTACAGCTTCGTCCCGTCTTTATATGACAACCTCCTGGGTGGCGGGGAATGCTAGGTGTACCATTACACAGACAAAGACATGCAGGCCAGTGAACAGACATTACAGCTTCGTCCCGTCTTTATATGACAACCTCCTGGGTGGTGGGGAAAGCTAGGTGTACCATTACACAGACAAAGACATGCAGGCCAGTGAACAGACATTACAGCTTCGTCCCGTCTTTATATGACAACCTCCTGGGTGGCGGGGAAAGCTAGGTGTACCATTACACAGACAAAGACATGCAGGCCAGTGAACAGACATTACAGCTTCGTCCCGTCTTTATATGACAACCTCCTGGGTGGCGGGGAATGCTAGGTGTACCATTACACAGACAAAGACATGCAGGCCAGTGAACAGACATTACAGCTTCGTCCCGTCTTTATATGACAACCTCCTGGGTGGTGGGGAATGCTAGGTGTACCATTACACAGACAAAGACATGCAGGCCAGTGAACAGACATTACAGCTTCGTCCCGTCTTTATATGCCAGACTCCTGGGTGGCGGGGAAAGCTAGGTGTACCATTACACAGACAAAGACATGCAGGCCAGTGAACAGACATTACAGCTTCGTCCCGTCTTTATATGCCAGACTCCTATATGGTGGGGAATGCTAGGTGTACCATTACACAGACAAAGACATGCAGGCCAGTGAACAGACATTACAGCTTCGTCCCGTCTTTATATGACAGCCTCCTGGGTGGCGGGGAAAGCTAGGTGTACCATTACACAGACAAAGACATGCAGGCCAGTGAACAGACATTACAGCTTCGTCCCGTCTTTATATGCCAGACTCCTATATGGTGGGGAATGCTAGGTGTACCATTACACAGACAAAGACATGCAGGCCAGTGAACAGACATTACAGCTTCGTCCCGTCTTTATATGACAGCCTCCTGGGTGGCGGGGAAAGCTAGGTGTACCATTACACAGACAAAGACATGCAGGCCAGTGAACAGACATTACAGCTTCGTCCCGTCTTTATATGACAGCCTCCTGGGTGGCGGGGAAAGCTAGGTGTACCATTACACAGACAAAGACATGCAGGCCAGTGAACAGACATTACAGCTTCGTCCCGTCTTTATATGACAGCCTCCTGGGTGGCGGGGAAAGCTAGGTGTACCATTACACAGACAAAGACATGCAGGCCAATGAACAGACATTACACCTTCATCCTGTCCTTTATGGCAGACTCCTGGGTGGCGGGGAATGCTAGGTGTACCATTACACAGACAAAGACATGCAGGCCAGTGAACAGACATTACAGCTTCGTCCCGTCTTTATATGCCAGACTCCTATATGGTGGGGAATGCTAGGTGTACCATTACACAGACAAAGACATGCAGGCCAGTGAACAGACATTACAGCTTCGTCCCGTCTTTATATGACAGCCTCCTGGGTGGCGGGGAAAGCTAGGTGTACCATTACACAGACAAAGACATGCAGGCCAGTGAACAGACATTACAGCTTCGTCCCGTCTTTATATGCCAGACTCCTATATGGTGGGGAATGCTAGGTGTACCATTACACAGACAAAGACATGCAGGCCAGTGAACAGACATTACAGCTTCGTCCCGTCTTTATATGACAGCCTCCTGGGTGGCGGGGAAAGCTAGGTGTACCATTACACAGACAAAGACATGCAGGCCAGTGAACAGACATTACAGCTTCGTCCCGTCTTTATATGACAGCCTCCTGGGTGGCGGGGAAAGCTAGGTGTACCATTACACAGACAAAGACATGCAGGCCAGTGAACAGACATTACAGCTTCGTCCCGTCTTTATATGACAGCCTCCTGGGTGGCGGGGAAAGCTAGGTGTACCATTACACAGACAAAGACATGCAGGCCAATGAACAGACATTACACCTTCATCCTGTCCTTTATGGCAGACTCCTGGGTGGCGGGGAATGCTAGGTGTACCATTACACAGACAAAGACATGCAGGCCAGTGAACAGACATTACAGCTTCGTCCCGTCTTTATATGACAGCCTCCTGGGTGGCGGGGAAAGCTAGGTGTACCATTACACAGACAAAGACATGCAGGCCAGTGAACAGACATTACAGCTTCGTCCCGTCTTTATATGACAGCCTCCTGGGTGGCGGGGAAAGCTAGGTGTACCATTACACAGACAAAGACATGCAGGCCAATGAACAGACATTACACCTTCATCCTGTCCTTTATGGCAGACTCCTATATGGTGGGGAATGCTAGGTGTACCATTACACAGATGGATCAACAGAACTGACAGGATGAACTTTGACCTAGCTGTGCATGCTATGTTCCTGGCAGGATGTGATGATCCTGGTATGCTGCTGTACTTGCCAACTAGTCCTGCCCAAGCAATCAATGGTGCTGAAGTCGGAGATGTCAGGCTGATAGGTGCACCAGCAACCATGGTATCATGTAACACGACTAGATAACTAGATAGCATGTCTTCCTGTTATGTCTCTTTATATGACCAAGAAACACAGATTTCTTGTTAAGATGTTTTTAAGGAGCCAGCCCTTGATGCCTTACAAGAGTCTGCAATATCTGAGGATTATGAGGTAAATGAGCATATGAGTCAGTATTGAGAATACACTTATTGGGAGTTAAGATAGGCATAGCCCAGAGAGAAACCTCATAAAAAAATGACAAATACAAAGAAACAACAAAAGAGCTAACACATTGGCAGGTAAAGCTATAGTGGATGACAAGGTGATGACAAGAGAATGGGCTGAATTAATTAGAACAGTCATGGATACACTCTGTAGAATGATGAAGAGGATGTTGTCATGGATACACTACAAAATGATGAAGAGAATGCTGAAAAGGCAATGTACATGTTCAAAGAATAATAAATATGGGAGTGACCAGGAGAGAGGGGGGAGAAAGTTATGTCCTCACTAGAAAGACCAGAATAACCAACAACGGACTGAGACACTTAGCTTATATACTTTTAGATGGCTGATGGGAGTGCCCCTTGTGCAGTGATTCTGGCTCCTAATCATGAATCAACCTTGTATTCAGTGTAAGTACCTTATCTTATTCATCATCATCATGTATACTAGAAACATCATTGTAAGTATACACGTATCATCTTCTTCAGCAATATGAGACTGAACGAGTTCGATGGATACAATCCTAGAGTGATAGCATTGCAGAACAAATGGCGTACTGTATGGCACATGTCTGTTGACAGAAAGAAGCGATTACAGGATGCCCATGACAACTTGTTAGAGGTGAGTCATCTATTTACATCATTTTTGTGTTTGTCCATCAACAATCAGTCAATTTAAAATCGGCAAAAATTAAAAGGGTAGATGATTAACATCATTTTTTTTTAGTTTGCTGGTGGAATTGTCTTGGTAGTCCAAGACCCACACTTTTCAACCTTGCATGTTACTCCATTAGGTTATATCAAGGTGTATTGTGTGACTTGGATTATCATATGGTCTGCAAGTCTGAATTTGACAATACAATTTGGGTGGTGTCATCCAGTTCTAAGAAGGACTTTTTACATAGTGTGTAGCTTCGACTGAATCTACTAAGGCATGCTGGTTCTATATGTTTCTGTTCAGTATCATCCTGGGTGTTTACCACATTGGGAGGTGGCTCGCCCTGTGGCATACCCTTTTCAAGCAGGATTGACTTCTATGTATTCAGGTTACCCCCATATGTGCTCCCTCTGAATGAAGCGACTTGTCACCTGCCCAAACTCCTGCAGATTAACAGGATGCAGTCCAGGCAATGAAATATATTATGTCATGGTTTGCTGCCTTGCTGCAATATCTGCACCTTTTGACTTGATACATCAGACTTTAGCATGGTTTCTGGATCCCTTTGACCCAATACGTGATGGGACAGCCAACTCTACCCCACATCCTCCTTAGTTACCTCTAACTATATGCATGGAAGGTAAACAGTGTTGCCATGTATAAGAAATTGTATACCATTCTTAAATGTTAGTGATTGTATAACACGTTTCATTTCTACCCTTTATCTCCTAGTTGGAAAGCTTCAAAAACTTTGACTTTGACCTGTGGAGACAACGATATCTCAACTGGATCCAAGCAAAAAAATTTCGGATCACAGACTTTTTCCGTCGGCAAGATAAAGATAGTGATGGTTTCCTAAATAGTGAAGAGTTTGTTAGTGGCATGCTCCAGTCAAGTGAGTGTTATCATTTGTTTTGTTTATTTGTACTGTAGTCATCTTCGTAGAACATTGGTCAGTGCTATCCGTTTCTGTTAACACAGTAAGTCATACAGTGTCTGACTATCCTGGCAACTCACATTGTGCCAATGATGGCTTTGGGTAAGGGGAACACATTTGAGGATACAAACCTTGTCCTAGGACAAGAAAATGCAGTATGAAACCATATGGTGTAGTGAAGGCCAGGCCGTTAGCTTTGGTTGGCAGCTGGTCTAGGTTGGGAGCACCAATAGGTGGACAGATAGAGCACAATCTGCAGAGAGAGGGATCGTGCAGCATGAGCCTCACATGGTCTCTATATTTCATCCCCTGGCAATTGTGTTATGGAAAAGTATTCTCTTTGTGGCTGAGATTTGTCTTGTAAATCACATCCATCATAGTCGTATATTTCTTATAGCACAACAATAATACTATCATCTGGAAAGACAGAAAGGTGCCTACCTACCAGTCAGCTCTGTAATATTTCCTTCCCTGATGTATTTTATTTGAGATGATGATGTTGATAGAACCCAGGCAGAATACAAATTTATCATTATTGTTCCCTATACCCTGCCGAAGACGGATGAGTCAGGCCATTGGCGCAAATAAAAAGGCGACACACCGCATTTCCATTCTCTGGACTATATCCTGCTGGAAATCTAATAGGGCCATTGTCCTACTGCAATAGAGATCCAGCAGGAGTTTGAGAATGAACGCTGAAGAAGAAGTTCCCTATACAAGAATCACCGAAGAGGGATGTTTCAGGCCATTAATGCAAATAACATGGTGATGATGGATTTGCATTTCCATTCTCTGAACTACATCGTGCTGGAAATCTGATAGGACCATTGGCCTGCTACAAGAGAGATCCAGTGGGAGTTTGAGAATGAACATTGAAGAAGATGTTCCCTATACCAGGTGGCGAAGTTTAAAAGTTCCCTATACCAGGCGGTGAAGTTTAAAAGTTCCCTATACCAGGTGGTGAAGTTTAAAAGTTCCCTATACCAGGCGGTGAAGTTTAAAAGTTCCCTATACCAGGCGGTGAAGTTTAACAGTTCCCTATACCAGGTGGTGAAGTTTAAAAGTTCCCTATACCAGGCGGTGAAGTTTAACAGTTCCCTATACCAGGTGGTGAAGTTTAAAAGTTCCCTATACCAGGTGGTGAAGTTTAAAAGTTCCCTATACCAGGCGGTGAAGTTTAAAAGTTCCCTATACCATGCGGTGAAGTTTAAAAGTTCCCTATACCATGCGGTGAAGTTTAAAAGTTCCCTATACCAGGTAGTGAAGTTTAAAAGTTCCCTATACCAGGTAGTGAAGTTTAAAAGTTCCCTATACCAGGTGGTGAAGTTTAAAAGTTCCCTATACCAGGCGGTGAAGTTGCTGTATTTCTGAACTCTATGGTTGCTGTATTTCTGAACAATCATAATGCTTTTGACAATCAGCTAATTTCAGTACAAAATAATCCTAAAATTCAGAATTTCAGCACAAAATATTATAAAATTCAGAATTTCAGTAAAAAAAATCATAAAATTCAGAATTGAAGCACAAAATTCTATATAAAGGGTACTTTAATAAAATTCTATAAATCAATATGGGCAAAAATTCAATGAAATATGAATGTTATCTATACAAATGTAGAAAATCTGTACTAGTGTACAGAGTATGTTTATTTAACCTTGTGCATTCTCTGTTTCAGAATTTCCAACAACTCGTACGGAACTTAATGCTGTCTTCGATATTTTTGATGGTCAGAACAGAGGTCTGATTGAGTATAAACATTTTGTAGATGCTTTGAAAGCAGATAGGGTAAGGCAAGAGTCATGTCTTGTACACGTTTCTGTCCTTCCTTGGGGACAATTCTGTCATGTCTTTGAAAACATTTCTGATTTTCCTTTGGGGTTATTTCTTTGTCATCACATGTGTGTGTATGTATTGTTTTCTGTTCAGTTTTGGCACATTTCTATATTATTTTATGCTACATATCTGCAATGGAAAAAGTTATAAATAGAATTATCTCTGACTTCAAGCCACAGAGACCAGAAAGTTATCCATAGACAACTACTACAGTCAACAAATTGACCAACTTTCCACTTCCTATGGTGTTAAAGTCACTCTCACATGGATACCAGGCCATGTTGGAGTTCTTGGAAACACAGTGGCTGACACAAACTATCAAAGAAAAGATCTGCTGCCCCACAGTTTTCAACAAGTACCACACTACTACTGCAATCAGATCTTGGACATTAATTACAGACAAAAATGGCTTAATCAGTGGGCATGGAACACCATCAAAGACATGGTGCTCACTTTTTAAAACACCAAAAGAAGCTCAACCCAATGAACACACTGAAACAATTTAGATCAAAAAATGATAAATCCTCAGTTTTAGGAGACAACTTAACATACTAAAGATGTGAGGACTGGTGCAACACAGTGAAATGTCATTTGTTTCTGTTGTTAGTGTGTAGTGCTACAACACTCCCTATGTATCTCTGTTTATTTCACCCTTAGAAGATCAAACCAGAGTCTACTATTTCAAACGGGAACCCAGCTAAAGACAGATGTGTTGGGCCATTGGCACAAATAAAACAGTGGCTATTCAATCTTATTGATGGAGGGCTATTCAATCTTAGTAGATTGAAGGCCAAGACCAAAACTTATTTTCCAGTTCCAAGCAACACACTGGCAATAAGAATCAACATGGTTTTATGTGTTTGTTTATAAAATGATACATTTTAGTCTTATTTCACAATAAGAATCAACATGGTTTTATGTGTTTGTTTATAAAATGATACATTTTAGTCTTATTTCACAATAAGAATCAACATGGTTTTATGTGTTTGTTTATAAAATGATACATTTTAGTCTTATTTCACAATAAGAATCAACATGGTTTTATGTGTTTGTTTATAAAATGATACATTTTAGTCTTATTTCACAATAAGAATCAACATGGTTTTATGTGTTTGTTTATAAAATGATACATTTTAGTCTTATTTCACAATGTAAAAATATATTTATTTGTTCATTATACACATGAAAGTTTTATCAAAAGTGAGATAAAGATAGGTTCCATGGCGAAAGCCTGCAATCAGAAATGATAATATAACTTTTCATGTACTAAGCGTGTAGCAACTATTAGGTGGGATGGACAATTCCCTTCCTTGCTGTGTTTACCTTCCGTAACTCATGCATCAGTTACCCATTTACAGCAGGGTCAACTGAAGTATCAGTCATGTCAGGCAAGAAATCACAACCCTATTTTTTTTTCTTACCAGGTGTGGTTTCGAACCAGGCATGCTATAACCCAGTGATAGTAAGTAAACTTACTATCATCTACGCTGCCTCGCTAACTATTAAACATAACTGCATATCAGCATAACTGGTGGATCTAAATAGTGGCCCTAATGGATTACTAGAGATACAAAATTTGGATTGCAAGCTCGAGTTCCAATCACCCTACGCTTAACAGCAAGAGTGGATAACAAACCACCTGAGGAAAGACAATAGACAAAATTGGAACTGTGATGTGGTTTGGTTTTAAAGTGTTATTATTCAAATATCAGTTGACAATTTCTTTGCAGAGAAACAGAACAAAGAGCAGCAGTCAGAAAGCAAAGTCTAACATGGAACTGATACATGAAGAAATTGAGAAAGAATTGTCAACTTGTCAGTGTCGTAACCATTTTAAAGCAGTCTGGTTGGATGAAGGAAAGTACGGGGTAAGTCGGGTCTCTGTCTGAAATTCTCTTCCATTCACTGTCATACAGGATAAGTCAAGTGTCAAGTCTCTTCTTCTCTTCCATTCATTGTCATACAGGGTAAGTCAAGTGTCAAGTCTCTTCTCTTCCATTCACTGTCATACAGGGTAAGTCAAGTCTCTTCTTCTCTTCCACTCATTGTCATATATATATATCCCACAAAGTGGAGAGCGTCTCAGTAACAAAATTAAGAAGTACCATATATACTCGTTCTAAAGCCCACACGCTCGCAAACCGACCGACGACATCCACTTCCCGGAATTTGGAAGTGTAAAAAGTGCCAATAAATCATTTCAATTACGGTACGTGCTAATCTATCTATTCACTAAACCCTTGTTGCTTTTCAGCGAATCTTTTGTTTCTAAAGATTGGTGTCATTTGCCCTAGGTTTATCAAGAAAATTTTAAAAAGAAGTTAAAACAACGACATATATACTGGAGCATCCTCACCAACACACCAGACTATTTATAAATGGAAATGTGAAAATTATGACCATGGAATATCTGTAAAATATTAGCTAGTTGCTGATTTCAATAATTTAGTGAGCCCACTATGAGAAACGTCAAAGCTTCAGATATATTTATTTAATACAGTTATAAAATACAGCCAAAGATGGATGTTCTGTGCTATTGGTACAAATAAAATGGTGACACGATGCATTACCATTATTTGGACTACATCCTGCTGAAAATCTAGTAGGATCATTGTCCTGCTACAAGAGAGATTCAGCAGGAGTTTGAGAATTAACCCTGATGAAGAAGAATTATAAAATATCATAATTTTGTGTATTCCTCAGTTTGGAGAGAAGCAGAAAACATGCCTGGTTCGGTTTCTCAACCATACAGTCATGGTTCGTGTAGGTGGGGGCTGGGTGACCTTAGAAGAGTTTGTGGAACAGAATGATCCCTGTAGAGGTGAGATCTTCTCAGTCATCATTTATCTGGTGTGTTACATTGTTTGCCTTTTAAACATTTTTAATTGTTTGCTGTGTTAACATTAACAATTTATATTGAATAACTATCCACTGAAGTTAGATGTGTCATGCCATTGGCACACATAAAACCGCAACATAACATTTCCATTCTTTGGGCTACATTCTGCTGGAAATCTAATAAACCATTGTTCTGTTACAAGAGAGATCCAGTGGAGGTTTGAGAATGAAATCTAGGAGGACCATACCTGTCAGTTTGTGAATCTCCAGCCATACCTGTCAGCTTGTGAATCTCCAGCCATACCTGTCTTCTTGTGAATCTCCAGCCATACCTGTCAGCTTGTGAATCTCCAGCCATACCTGTCAGCTTGTAAATCTCCAGCCATATCTGTCAGCTTGTGAATATCCAGCCATGTCTGTCAGCTTGTGAATCTCCAGCCATGTCTGTCAGCTTGTACTTTCTGTAGTATTTACAGAATATACTCCGGTTTCGCTGGATGCTGCCATTTGGACTTTTAGTATTTACTTTTATTCGTACTTCACTTCCAGTCGTCTTGCCACTGGTTTCAAATGAGGTCCAAACTGTCCAAGGACATTTACAGCTCGAATAGGGCTCATTAGCCATCTACAAACTCATAATCAAGGACATAACTAAAATTGCACCCCTCAAAAGTGGATGTAACAAATGGTCATCATCATCATGTGATGGACGAACAACAACAACATTTACTTTTATAAAAGTGCTCCTCGTACAGATTATATGGTCAAATACAGACTTTGGAGGTTATTTGGGATGGAAACACATAATTTGGAGTCTTTTTTTAATGGAAATACATAATTTTGAGATGAAATACATAATTTGGGGGTTTATTTGGAATGGAAGTAATAGTTTGGGTGTTTATTTGGAATGGAAATACATAATTTGGAGATTATTTGGTGCAAAAATACAGAATATTTGGGGCTGAAATACATAATTTTGGGGTTATTTGGGGCAATAATACATAAACGTAGGGGTTACTTGGAACAGAAATACAGAATGATCCATGAAGTGACAGGTATGTCCAGCTGTATTAGTTTCTGTCTTGTTCACTTCCACACTTCTTTCAGTAAACCTGGGTTTTGAGTTCACTTGTTGTTCGTGGTGTGAAATTAAAATTACTCCTATGGTTCACCAAGCCAACAGGAAGAGCAGGGTACCATGGTTCATGTTCTGAGAAGGTTGAGGAATGGCACCATCGCTGCTAAGCAAATGCAGTAGACGACGCTAGTCAGTGTGATATGATGTTGGTTTAGCTTACCTTTACTTGTATCTTATGTGCATAAACGTGTGAAATCTTGACTACACAGTTTGAAGAATGAAACAATCTTCTATTCTAGTTTTCATCTTCTAAGTCAAAGCTTGACACCTCTCTACTATACAAGTCTATCTATACGCAGTGTTCTGCATGTGTCAGAGGTAACCAAATATACCTTCTAGAATTAAAGTAAATATACCAATGGTAGATGTCCACTAATATTGAACATGATGCGTCAGGGAGATATTTGTTATTTCCTGTGGTCATTTGATATGTAGCCGGGACATCAATTGATAAATATCTGCAGTGTGGATGTAATATTCTTAGTCGCACCACATATATCTCAGAACTATAGAGTAGGTTTTATATTTATTGGATGTAACATTGAAAAAAAAAAATTTCCAAAGGGCTAAAAGTGCTTTCAATGACATGAGGAATGACTAACTTTTAAATAAATCACAAGCAAACTAAACAGGAGCTTTGTAAAGTGTTACATATGCTCTCCACCAAGTATGGCTCAGAAATAGGGATAATGACGAATAGCTAGAAGACAAAATTGATTGCATGTATCGAAGGATAAGGAGAAACTTCATTGAAAGATAAGAAAACAAACAAAAAAGCTCGAACAAGATTCTGTATTAAGAAAATAACTATTAAAAGAAATAATCCAAGAGCCAAGCCCATGTCTTGGCGAGGCTCGAAAGGGGAGTAAAGAATAGCAACACTGTTTACCTTCCATGCATGTCATAAGAGCAGACTAAGGAGATTATAGGGTAGAGTAGAAGTGGCTGTCCCAACCCATATAGGGTCAAAGTAATCCAAAGGCAGTACTGATAAGTGTCAGGCCGAAAGGTGCAGATATCCCAGCTAATCTGTAAACCAGAATATAGCACATTCTGCTCCCCGAAATACATCCTACTTTGCAGGAATTTGATAATAAAAACAGAAGATATGAAAATAAAAAGAAATAAAAATCAAACAATTAAAGTATTTTGAACATATGAAAAGAAATGACATCCTGTTGAAGACTTTACTTGAGAGTAGAGTTGAGCAGAGACGAGCAAGAGGTAGCAAGTGGAAGGAAAAATCATGAGATAGACTGGATACCATCAAGTAGAGGATGTTGACAAGACAAAGTTTGATGTGCATAAATAAAATGGCGACACAATGCATTTCTGTTCTTCTCTGGAGTACAAACCCACTGGAAATGTAGTAGGACCATTATCCTGTTAGGACCATTATCCTGCTATGAGAGAGATCCAGTGGGAGTTTAGGAATGAAAAGAAAATAATATCCAATGGGAGTTTGAGAACAAATGCAAGCAAAAAGGAAATTTTGTTTTTCCAACTTGTGATTTTCATGTCTTTAATTATTTGAATTTTGTATCTATAGTTACTCAGTTTTATTTTTTTAGTATGAGGATTTTTTCTATCATTAGTCTTGTGATTTTTTTTCAATCATTAATCATGTGATTTGTTTTTCAGACTTTAATCTTGTGATTTTTCAATTTATAATCTTGTGGTTTTCTCTGCATGCATGCATGGTGGTACACATGTAAGCATATTTTTGTCTCAAAAGACACTAGATGCACCTTGGGGAGAGAAGAACTTTACAAATATAGCAATGTTTTTTCCCTTTTTATTTTTATTTAATTTTGCGAGAAGCATAGACCAATCACAGCAGTTGAACTCCTCACGCTGTCAAAGATGGATGTGTCTAGTCATTGCCACAAATAAAATGGCAATACAAGGCATTTCCATTTTTTGAACTACATCCTGCTTGAAATATAGTAGGATCATAGTCAAGCTACAAGGGAAATCCAGTGGGAGTTTGAGAATGAATGCTGAAGAAGGAATTCTCTCAGGAAGCCTGCCGTCTAGAATTGGAGAGAGATGAGACTGTATATACAGAAAATGCTTGCTGTTCTATTACATGAGTCATTGATGATGCATTTCCACTGCACATATTGCAGCTGAGGAAATTTGGGATTGGATATGTCACTATTGGTAGCAGACAAGCGCATAAAGAACAGCTTAACTTCTGTAATTATACTAAATCAATAATACAGTTTTAGCGGAAACGGGGCCTCTGTTGTTCAGTGATTAGTGCACTGGCTTCCTATTCAGGTGATCCAAGGTTCAATTCTCAGGCACTAGATCATTTAAGAAAGTAAAGCGACAGATGATGATGCTTACCACATCATCCATTATAGGTCAATGAAAATTTTTCAGACTATTTCACTATCAATTAGAAAATAAAGTATTTCAATATCAAATAGAAAATAGAGTATTTCAATATCAAATAGAGTATTTCAATATCAAATAGAGTATTTCAGTATCAGATTGAAAATAGAGTATTTCACTGACAGCTTTAAAATAAAGTATTTCACCATCAGATATAACTTCAAGCATGAATGAGGGAAGCTTTAGAGGAAACTGTGGCTTGGTTAATGTGACCTACACCAGAATGACCAGATGTTACATCATGAACAGATAGTTATTTGTAAACTATGCATGGTACACTGTCATGTCTGAGCACACCTGTATCTACTTAACCTGTCATATACTTCAAATCATAATATGTGCAACAACTAGACTTCAGAGCATGCACTTCAAACCTGACCAATTTATCAAGAGACCTGGAATAAACTCTTGTTACAAGGAGTCATGCTAGACAACAAACTGTTGGGAACAAGATCATCTTCGATGTACAGCAAGTTTTATCTGAGAAATGAATGATGAAATCTGAGAAATGAGACCATGGAATGCAGAAATCACTGGTAGGAATGAGTAGCTACAAGACAGAATAATAAGTGTGTTTAACCAGCTAGCCACGGGAACCATCAGCATGCTTACCCTTTAATGAAGAAAGCTAAGAATAATATCATAGGATTAGTCTGTAGACTTTTAGTAACAGAAAGACCCGGTAGCAATGTTTACTGATATTTAATCTTTGTAGTATAGACCAGCTAACTTTCTTCTGGTTAGTGAAAGAATATTTCCAGTAGCAATTTATGGCTGTGAAACATGGACAGTAGATAAATAAACAATAATAAAACAGTGGCAAAGAGAATAGCTGCCTTTGAAAAAAAAAAGGATGCTATAGAAAGATTCTGAGAATACCATGAACAGGGAAAAAGACAAACCAAGATGTGATAATAAAAACATGAAATGTTGTAGAGGGTTGACCTTTAAACCACATTATAATCAGAATGCTGAGAATTTGTGGCCGTATAAAAAGACTTAACAGCGTGGACAAATTAATAATGGAAAGTAATGGTTGCTGGAAGCAGGGGTAAAGCCACCCAAGACGATGATGGATAAGAGACATCTTTGTTTCAACATGCTACAGTAAGTCAACTTGTCCCAAAATTCAGGAGATTCATAAAGAAGCCTACATTCTGCAAGGAATACGTCACCTGAAGAAGATACATAGACCATTGCAATATTAGTTTTATTTTCAGTTTGGGTACATTACGGGCAGCAGTCGTGATATTTATAACAAAACAAATATATACATTATTTAATGAAACGAAGTATCGATAAAGATGCATTTATACTTTTAGCTAAGACTACTGGAGAATCCAGCAATCTGTCCGCTACACACTGAGAGCCCCCCTTTTGGATGACCCTGGGGGAACTGGTGGCTCTCAGTGCGTAGCATGCAGATTGATGCAGACCTATCTACATTTGAATCAGCGAGGTAACGAAAGCTGAATGAAAATATGCATAATATTAAAAAGTTAAAATCTGGCCACTGCTCCCTGTAATTTGTTTTGTATTTTTCTTGAAAAGGACCTTTTGGTTGAAACTTTTTGTTCTGTGTTCCTACCTATTAGTTTGAGTTTTGCAGTCTGGAATATTTCCCTTATTATTTTTTGCATCTAGGATATTCACAGTTATATATATTTTTGAAAAGGTTGCTAACATATCCTATTCAGGACAAATGAATAATGGTAGGTATGGTTGCTTGTAACAGAGGTACAGGCCACCCAAGATGATGATTGATAAGAGACATCTCAGTTTGTTTCAACTGAGCATCAATCCAGCACATTTTGTATAGTGATTATATTTCTGCAATATAAATAAATTAGTAGGCTGCCATTGCTTTCTGAACAGTTTGGATACATAGTTGTCTGCAGCAGAATTTGAACCTGCTACTTTGACCATCCAAGACTTGCTCCGTGCCACTGAGCCGAACAGTTATATATTCATTTAACAAGTTATTCAGACAATTGTATATACAACTGTTCTGTTACCATGTTTTTCTGTTTTAAAATTGGGAAAAGTAGATATTACTTTGCTTATAAGAAAATAAGTGGAGAGAATGTGTGTTTTTGTCTCGAAAAAAAATGGAGAGAATATGTGTGTTTTTGTCTCGAAAAAAAATGGAGAGAATATGTGTGTATTTTGTCTAGAAAAAAAAATGGAGAGAATATGTGTGTTTTTGTCTAGATAAAAATGGAGAGAATATGTGTGTGTATTTTGTCTAGAAAATAAGTGGAAAGAATATGTGTGTATTTTGTAGAGAAAAAAGTGGTCTTTAATTTTGTTTAAGGGTAAATTCACCTAGTAAACTCATGGTTATGTAGTAGTACAGTTGTAAAGGGATGAAAGATTGCAAGCATTGTCTTACTTTTGTGTGTGTTCTATTTACCTGAAGAAAATAAACATAGACGTTCTAACAACACTTCGTATGAAAAAAGAAATACTAAAGGAAATAAAGATCAAGCAAATTAAAGTATTTTGTGCATATTAAAAGACATGACACGTTGTGGAAGACCTTACTTGAGGGTAGAGTCAGGAAGGGAGCAAGAGGTAGGCAGAGATACAAGTAGAAAATAACAACTATGGAAACCAATAAGAAAATTGTGAGTCAGTTCTTTGGCGCTCTGTGAAGAATGGCCACTTTTTCTTCTTCTGTTATGTGACGTGTCCTTTATCTTCACTGACACTCTCATGGTTAAGTTTTGCTTTGCTGGAGTGTACTGTACCTCTTAGTCTTAGAACAGTGTATATAGATCTTTTACTAGCAGATACAACATTGTTATGGAACATTTACTAACAGATTTTTTAAATAAAATTAATACTGTGATGACATATATATATATATATATGGTTGGTTTCTGATCCAGCGGTCCATGGGCCTATACCGTTTGTCCCAATAAATATAAATATATATATAAAAAAACACAATTCTCTAACAATATTTTTCAAAATCCCCAATGAGTTTATTCTCTATTGTATCTGATGAACTTTGGTTATTACATTAATATTTTGTCTGTACAGACCAATTTGTTATGAGGAGAGTCAATGAATGTAAAAGTTTTACAACAGATAGAACAATTTCTCACATTATTCATATATGAAAAGGTAGGGTGATACATCATATATTCGCATACCTCTAGAAAAAAAAAAAAACTTTATATAACACTTCCTTGTGTTTACCATTTATTGTGAATGAAATCAATTATTATGTATAATTAACAGTTGTTATAAACTTTTTGAGCATTTAGAATTTTTGTATCAATAATATTTACTCACTGCAGAAAAACTGAAATCCAATTGGCAAAATTTGTGACAGGGTAGATAGTGCCATTCTTACTCGTCATATTATGTTGTGAATGTATTCTTTATAAAGGCCTTTGGTCAAAACATCAATATGTGTGTGTTATTACATGTTGCCATAAAAATGTATAAACAGCTTAATTGATTGTACAATGGAAATTAGGAAAATATTAGTGATATATGGAAGAATTGTTATAAAGAGACAAAAGTTATACTTCGTAGATCATACATTTTACCAGCTGCAACTTACGGCAGTGAGACATGGACAATAAATAGAACAACAGTAAAAAGAATATCAGCTTTTGAAATGAAGTGTTATAGGGCAATATTAAGAATTTCACGGACAGAAAAGATAAGGAATAGTGAGGAAGGATGGCAGGTGAATAAAATTTTACATAGAAAACTGAAATATTTCTGACATAAAAAAAGACACAATTGCATGTAAAGACGCATATTAGAAGGAAGAATTCCAGGAAGTAGAAGAAGAGGTAGATCTAGAATTAGATGGACATATGACATCAAAGACTGTATGAAGTTATTGAGGAGCCAGACAGATTGGCACAGGATAGAATCCGGTTCAGGACATCAATTGCAAAGACAACATTCTGAAAAGAAATGTCACATAATGATGATTATTGGTGCATGTTACCAGTGATGAGCAATACTTCATTAACCTGTTTCATTAACCCATCTGTTATTATTTATTAAACTAGTTATCTGGTTATACTTTAAGTGTTGCTAACATTTAACTTTTTTTTTTCATGTTTTTTCTTCTCCCCCTTCCCTCTCCACCATGATTTCCTCTTCCCATTTCTGTCCCTGTAACATCCATATTTTTTAAATTAAAATATTGATTTTATTCCCTATCAACAAAAATGGTATCCTCTGGTTCAAATATCAATTCTCTCTTGTCCCACATTGTTACCACCCACCCCACATGGTTATCTCCCACCCACATGGTTATCTCCCACCCCTATTACCCACTTTCCACAACAGCTAAAGGACGGACTAACATTGACCTGCGTGAAACATTAGTGCTGCCAGTTGGTACATCCACACCAAATGTTAGCCAAGCTATACGAAGAGGGAGTGCAGGTGGTAGAATATCTCCATTCCCAACTGGTGCTCGCCGGCGGCAGAATGACACGGGCTACGCTTCATCAGACTCATCAGGTACAGCACATAACAATGAGGACAGGCTTTATAAATCACCACCTCTATCAGCTTCTCCAGCATTATCAGTGATGATGTCACCATCCCCATCACCAGTGGCATTGCTGTCCCAAATTGCAGTTGGAGCAGACACTCCCCAGTTTAATAAAAGTTCAGCGTATCACCGGTATAGTTTTCACGGTTACTTACCCATGGGTGACTATCAGACCAGCAAAGGTATATATTGCAGCCATGAATGTAGCCAGCAATCATATGTTGCCTGCATAACTAACCCGTGGGTTTTAGCAAGCATTGCTAAGTTTTGCTTGCACAAATAATAAATTGATGTAACAGTTGTCTGCATCCTTCATCAGTCTGCTGATGTAACAAAATCACATATTACCTTCATCCTTAATAACAAATACTCCGATGTAACAAAATCACATATTACTTTCATCCTTAATAACAAATACTCCGATGTAACAAAATCACATATTACCTTCATCCTTAATAACAAATACTCCGATGTAACAAAATCACATATTACCTTCATCCAAATTAGTAAATGTGTTAATATAGAATGTTAATATTAACTTCACCATGAATAACTCATATGCCGGTGTAACAAAATTATATGTGCCTTCATGCAATAATAACAAATTACTTGCAAGATATATATATTTGTATAATCTGTTATAAACATGTTATCTTTGAATATATATATTAATGGTAGAGCATTGATTTACAGTTGAAAACTGTGTATACTGACTTTAATATAGATCAGTTTCTCTTTATGATAGCATATATTCAGCCCAAGTAATTTTTTTAGCTCTAGTTAACATCAAAGTCATGGTGTTTCTATCTCTCTACCCAACATATGTTATGTTGTATGGCTCAAAGACAGGGGGAATGACATGTAGCCCAACATATATTACAAACATTTTGTGAAAAACTGCATTTATTTATATAAAATCACAAGATAGTTAAGTTTTACACAGCAAAAACTGACTGATATGAAAATATGTGATTGCAATTCATAAATATTCATAATTCTGTATCACATTTTAAAGCAATTTTAAAACAGTACGGTCGAGAGGAGTCTGTGCAAGGGAGTTCTCCATATCATTTGTCCAGGCATAGGAGAAAACAATAGAGAGGAGTCTGTGCAATGGGAAGTTCCCCATATCATTTGTCCAGGCATAGTAGGAAACAATAGAGAGGGGTCGGTGCAAGACAAGTTCTCCATATCATTCATCCGGGTATAGCAGGAAACAATAGCTGGAAAAATGTGTGATACACAAGGTGCTTGTAGGTCAGCATTACACAAATGTGCAGAAAGTTCTGAAACACTTCCGAGGGAAAGGCTTGAACACAAACAACACATATAGTAAAATCACAAATAGACCAGACTGCAGACATTTAACAGATAAATCCAATGTAGCGATGACGTACATACACACATTAGTATCATGGAGAAGAAAATTAAAAACAAGAAGAAATGATATAAATGTGTCGGTCAGTCCATCTGTTGTTCTTACACCTGTACAACGGAGTGGCATTTTCTTTATAAAGCTCTAGTCAGTTGATCATATCTCTTTACTGTTTCATCTACAAAATTTGTGTGTGTCATCTTCTTCTGCGTTCGTTCTCAAACTCCTGCATATTTAGCAGGATGTAGTCTGGAGAACAAAGTATCAAGGTTTACAGCTTAGCTGCGATATCTGCTCCTTTCGGAATAAACGCATCCAACTTCATGTTTTCTTGGTCACTTTCACCCTATATGGGATCGGACTGCCAACCTCTATATAACCTCCTTAGTCACTTCTTATGACATGTTTGGCAGGTAACTCACTATTCTGTGCTCCCCATTCAGACTCCATCAATGCAAAGGCTTTGGTCAATTTACTTATGTCACTCAGTATTTTCTCAACACAGATGGCCTGGAGTGTCTGCATAATGAAGATGACCTGGCGTGTCTGCATAATGAAGATGGCCTGGTGTGTCTACATAATGAAGATGGCCTGGTGTGTCTACATAATGAGTTACTTTGAACTTCTATGACATGAAGCAAACTAACCCTCCTTAGTTCCTTATGACATGCATGGCAGATCACTTAATATTTTATTGCTTACTTCAAGTCCCAGTAACGTATGAGTGATACTTGATATTTCATGGTATCATGTTTGTCACAAGTCACATATGGGTGATTGTTGCTACTATCCTGTTTAGTCTGGAGCTATGTAAGAGATCATGTGTTAGCTGCTTCCTCTGTGAACACTACATTATTGAGCTGTTTAGTCTGGCATCTTCACAGCATAGTGCTTAAGCCATTTGTCTTATGTTCATGTGATATGTAATTTTTACACCGTCCCATGACGTCAAGTTTTAAGATCCTCAGTGATATTGCTTGGGAGCCCATGCTATGAGAAGGCAATATATTATATCACTTAAGTCCGATGGTATCACTTGTCTTTGATGGTTTCACCTATGCGTATGATGGTATCACCCATGCATATGATATCACCCATGTCTATGACATCACCCATGTCTATGATAGTACAATCCATGTTTATTTTAGCATCATCTGTGAATATTTGTGCACACTTTCATACTAAAACTGGATATTTTATACACTTTCATACTAAAACTGAATATTTTATACACACTTTCATACTAAAACTGGATATTTTATACACTTTCATACTAAAACTGGATATTTTATACACACTTTCATACTAAAACTGGATATTTTATACACTTTCATACTAAAACTGGATATTTTATACACACTTTCATACTCAAACTGGATATTTTATACACTTTCATACTAAAACTGGATATTTTATACACTTTCATACTAAAACTGGATATTTTATACACACTTTCATACTAAAACTGGATATTTTATACACACTTTCATACTAAAACTGGATATTTTATACACACTTTCATACTAAAACTGGATATTTTATACACACTTTCATACTAAAACTGGATATTTTATACACACTTTCATACTAAAACTGGATATTTTATACACACTTTCATACTATATACACACTTTCATACTCAAACTGGATTTTATTTTTTTTTACATACTTTCATTCTAAAATTGGATATTTTGTACATCTTCCACCTACCACCCTTACAACAATCTTTGCCGACTGAAGCTGGAAGTAACGATTCAAACCTGAGACGTCGTGGAATCACTTCTTCAATGGTGAACTTAGCGAGTGTAACCAGTAACCACAGTACACCCCACAGTCATAGTACAGATGCTTTTGGTATGTGTAACAATTCTATTGGACTTTCATTGCACCCAGCACTGTCTAATAAGTATGTGGACTAGTCTGGTTGAAAGGTCATAGCTAATACCTGACAACAACTTAATACATCGCCTTCATATTCAATCACTGTAGTTTGTATTGTAATTCTGCATAGTTTTATTACTCTAGTTACCTGTTCACATAAAGTCTTATTATTTTAGTTGCCTGTTCAAATAAAAGTTTTATTACTTTAGTTACATGTTTCACATAAACTCTTATTATTTTAGTTACATATTCACGTAGTATTATTACTCTTGTTACCTGTTCACATAGTATTATTGTTACTCTAGTTACCTGTTCACATAGTATTATTGTTACTCTAGTTACCTGTTCACATAGTATTATTGTTACTCTAGTTACCTGTTCACATAGTATTATTGTTACTCTAGTTACCTGTTCACATAGTATTATTGTTACTCTAGTTACCTGTTCACATAGTATTATTGTTACTCTAGTTACCTGTTCACATAGTATTATTGTTACTCTAGTTACCTGTTCACATAGTATTATTACTCTAGTTAACTGTTCACATAGTATTATTACTCTAGTTACCTGTTCACATAGTATTATTGTTACTCTAGTTACCTGTTCACATAGTATTATTACTCTAGTTACCTGTTCACATAGTATTATTGTTACTCTAGTTATCTGTTCACATAGTATTATTGTTACTCTAGTTACCTGTTCACATAGTATTATTGTTACTCTAGTTACCTGTTCACATAGTATTATTACTCTAGTTACCTGTTCACATAGTATTATTGTTACTCTAGTTACCTGTTTGCATAAAGTCTTTCTGTACATGATATTCTTAGTACTACATCTTTCATATAAACATTTTGTTTCTTCTTCTTCTGCATCCGTTCTCAAACTCCTGCTGATTAGCAGGATGTAGTCCAGAGAACGGAAAGTGCTGTGTCATGGTTTACAGCATTGCTGCGATATCTGCACCTTTCGGCCTGACACATCCGACTTCAGCATGGCTTTGGGTCACTGACCATATATGGGATGGGATAGCCAGCTCCATCCCATAACCTCCTTATTCACCTCTTATGACATGCATGGAAAGTAAACAGTGTTGCTATTCTTTGCTCCCCTTTCAGGCTCCGGCAACACACGGGCGAAACATTTTGTTTGAAGTGTCAGTATTTTCTTTTCCACTGCAGATGTCATTGCCCACATCTCACAACCATATGTTGTGACTGGCAGCCACATCTCACAACCATATGTTGTGACTGGCAGCCACATCTCACAACCATATGTTGTGACTGGCAGAAATGTAGCTTCTTAGTAGTTGTAACTTTATTTTCCCTACATCACTACTTTGGAATATACACTGTAACAATGGAATCCCATTCTAACAGCTTGGTCCGGACTGACTAAATATGTATGTAATAACAGAAATTTGCTATAAACAGTATAAAGAATAAATATAATTTGGGATTGTAAAAAGTGTTGATATATAGGGAAAGTTGTTATATAAGGATGTGTTATAGAAGAATTCCACTATGTTTTTATACTCATTTCTACTTTTGTAGGATCTACAGGAAGCCTAAATAGAACTAGACGTCTCAGCAATTCCTCTTCAAATATATCGGGCCGCAAGACACCAACACCATCATCATCATCAACATCTAATGCAAGTCGGCGACAGCATCCTTTCACACCTCGTGCAACCACACCTACAGTAGCGTTTGGTAGCTCGGTCAGGTCACGACCAACAACACCCACATTTTCACCTCACGCTTCTCAGAGACCAGGCAGTGTAACACCCACGAAGGGACTAGGGACAACCCCCGCAGGACCATCCCGGCACAGGAAATTACCCAGCACACCAAAGACTTCAACACAACCTTCACCACAAGGATTCAGATAGTTGATCGAATCTACATCTCTCGGTGATGTCTTATTATTCCAGCAGAAGATATATGTTCCTTGTTGTTGGTTTACTAATCTACTGTGAGGCCTACATCTTTCATATATATTCCATTATTATGAGTAGCACAGGGATGACAGGAGTGAAGTTGTAACAATAATTAGATGGTTGACACAAATGAGTATAAGAGACATGCCGAAAACAGAGCTGTTGGGCCTCAAATAACGCAGCTCCGCTGTAAAACTAGCAGCATAGCAAAACTCCATAATCTCTGGCTCAAATCACATGAATATCTCTGGCTCAAATCACATGAATATCTCTGGCTCAAATCACATGAATATTTTATGTTGATTATTTGAGAGTAAACACTAAATAAAAGTAGCAGATGGATAACTAGTTGGCAAAAATTAAATTGTAACATCTTCATAATTCTTCTGTCATCAGATCACAGCTTCAATGAACTGTGATTCACTTGAGGTAATCTATTGAGTCCCTCTGGTTGAAAGCAATATTCTCTCTAATGTGCACGTGTGAGTGGTCACACACTTAATTAGAATGTACCGCTCATGAAATATACCATCCGACCACATAAAGAATGACAAGTATTTTTTTAGAAAATACAATTTTTCACACAGAAAAAGTCACTGCTCAGACATCTTCAAATTTATTCACATGAGAAGTAAATTAGAGGATGTATTGGTTGACGCAGTGCTCTCTACTCTGTATTGTAAGATGCTTATTCTTCTGCATTCATTCTCAAACTCCTGCAGATTAGCAGGTAAACAGAATAGAATGCATTGTATCATGGCTGCAATATCTACACCTTTTGGCCTGACACATCCAACTTTAGCCTAGCTTCTGGGTCACTTGATCTTCTATGGAATGGGACGTCAACTCGATCTTACAGATTCTCCTACGATATGCATGACAGGTAACAGTGTCGCTATTATTTGCTTCCCTTTCGACTCAGAAACACAGGCAAAGTACATTATTTGAAATCGTCTACAGGTTCTTGGGTGGCTGGACAGTTAAAAAAGTAATAGCAACCTGCTGAACACAGAATATTGCCCAGAAACTAATTACAATCAGAAAGTTGTGAGTCAGTCGCTATGTCCTGAATAGAATATGTTATCAAATTTTTTGTTCTATAGAGCTGAGATAATGAAGGAAATGTTCTATAGAGCTGACATGTATGAAGGATATGTTCTATGGAGCTGAGTTGTATGAAGGAGATATAGACTTGACTGTCCACAATGACTGGAACACATGCGGGAAGAGAAAAGTGAACATTAAAGAAAATCTGATGAACAGTAGAAGAGATGAATTGGATCAATTAAAGTAGAGACCCATAGTTTCTAAGCCATGATTTTCTAAACCGACTGTAGTATACTCCAGGTAGAAGTTTTGTCTGTTTCAGTAGATAGTGAAGGATCTTCTTCTTCAGTGTTCATTCTCAAACTCCTGCTGGATTTCTCTTGTAACAGGACAATGATCCTACAAGATTTCCAGTTTGGTGTAATCCAGAGAATGGAAATGCATTGTGTTGCCATTTTATTTACGTTTGTGGCCCAACACGTCCATCTTCGGCGGGTGAAGGATACTGATAGTTTCAGTTCATTGTATATCTTTCTCATCCAGTAAATTCATACTCCAAACCTCTCCATTGTCCTTCATTGAGAGTCTGACACTCTAACAACCTTGCCACTGTTTCAGAAACCCATTTAAGTTTTTAAACCAGGTTCATTGAGTAATAGTTGCATTTTTTCAGATTTTATCAGGAACAATTTTATCCCTGTTGTCTTAGATCAAAGTAGCTTCATTATTGCAAAATTGTATCACTTTTTGTTATAGAGCAATGCTGTTTTACTACTATTACAGAATGAAATTATACAGTATCACTTTTATGGGGATGATTTTTATCACTTCTATAACAGAGTAGAATTGTATCACTTTTATGGGGATGATTTTTATCACTTCTATAACAGAGTAGAATTGTATCACTTTTTGATCAAAAAGTGTTGTATGACTTCTCTATTATAGAACAACATGTGATATCACTTTTGTCTGGAAGAATTTTAACATTTATTTTATGAAGGAGAAACAAAACTTTTATCATTTTTATCTAGTATTTTGTTTGTGATGAACTGCAGTAAAACAATATTTAGTCAAATCTCATTATAACAACTTTGTCCAGACCAGTGAAATATGTATGTAATAACAGAAATTTGTTATATGCAGTATACTCGATAAAGAATAAATATAATTGGGGATTTCCAAAAGTGTTGTTATACCGAGAAATATGTGTAATAAAAGGATGTGCTATAGAGGGATTGCACCGTAGTGAATTTTTTAGAACAGGCAAACCAAATTACAAACTAGTACAGTGCAATCACTCTATAGTACATTTTTTTAATAATAATCCAACATTTTTCAAAATCCCCAATTATATTTATTCTATATTGTGTGTGCTGTATTCACAAATTTATAGTTATTTCATTCATACTTTGTCAGTCCCCAAGCTGTCATAACAGGATTCCACTGTATACAGTATAAAGAATAAATATAATTTTGAAAAGAGTTGTTAACCTTTTCCCATCCTGCCCACTATATATATACACGCTCCCAACTCATCCGTATCCGCCCGACATACACATGGTGGTGTCGAGCGACGGTCTATACTGTCCCCATGCAAATAGACATGCTAAGTTTAGCCCTGACACGATTACCGGTAATGGCAGCTTCCAATACTGTTTTCGGGACTTTGAAAACAGGTGTCATATAGGCACTGTGAATATGACCTTCAATTTTCTTCAAAACTTGGTCAGAATGGATCTACTTATGATGTTGACATGGAATTTTAAAGACCATGAATGAAGACGTTGTTGAGGAATTAACTTAAAAAGTGACAGTAGCAACAATTGTTGATATGTAGTGTAGGCCTAATTGATGAACATCTTAATTTTTTGTAGAGTTATTCTCCTTGCTCAGATATTCTGGGCATGAAGCCCAGAGATTTTCCTGATCAACCTGGGACTGAAAGGGTTAATGTAATTTATAAGCATCAAGCAATGCTAAATGTTTTGTGGTTCTCAAGAAATTTCATACCCGTGCATTGTGTGTGCTGCTATTGTCTGTGTGTCAACCGACATGTCCATATTTATAGTAGCTTGAGAATATACACATTGAAAGTCTTGACTAAAATTATTTTTGAGGGGTTATGGCATGGTAGAATACGGGAAGCGTATCAACTCATGTTGTTAGGCAAACGGATGCTATTTGAATGACCTGGTTCAAATCCTGTTTGCTGCCTTATGATTTTGTTCGATAAATTTGTTTATACATTTTTTTAAGCTTGTTTCTGAAATAATTTATACTCAACCTCATATATGTACAAATATTTTACATTTTAGTGCTAAAACACACATTCCATTATTAATTTTATTTACAGAAATATAACATTCCATTTGTAAAAAAACAAAGATGTAAGTAATGAGATGAATATTGCAGATTTGATTTATTCTTATTTATGTTATAAGTTGTTCTTTAAGTGCATATTTATATTTGCAGGTCTCAGCATACATTTTGAATTTGATATGCATTCTTCCACAATCTTGGGAGACATATATTTATATAAAAACTAATTGCTTAAATGTATATGTGTGGTTCTGGGTTCTTCCTAGGAAATGTTTCTTTAGTGGAGCCATATGGTTCACAGCTTGTCACTTCTGTGTTATCAGAAAGCGAACACAGAAGACTTGGGGGGGGGGGGGGGGTGTCCAGTATATATCCGTGATGACCAACATTGAGGATCCTGGAAGTATTATATTTCAGGAATGTGATAACAATAGTTAGTGTGACTAAACATAGCTAATTCAGGATATTGTATCATTACAAGATAACAATAGTTAGTGTGACTAAACATAGCTAATTCAGGATATTGTATCATTACAAGATAACAATAGTTAGTGTGACTAAACATAGCTAATTCAGGATATTGTATCATTACAAGATGATTTCCAGCAATATGATGTTCTGATGTGATTTCCAGCAATATGATGTTCTGATGTGATTTCCAGCAATATGATGTTCTGATGTGATTTCCAGGCATCTTCAACATTTTCGCTGCTGCCAGGGATGACAAAAGCTTTGAAGCACAAAGTCTCTTGCACTGACTTTTATCATCTGTGAATATGACTTTTCTTTCATGGGGAATTTGCTGACCTGACCATGGTATTATTTAGTGCGATACTTCCCATCTATTAAAAATTTCATTCCAATATGGGGCGCACATGATTGAATCTAGCGCAGTTAATCTGAAATTTAATTATTTAATTAATTCCTTTGCCAGGCATAGCCCTTGGCAAAAACACTAATGAGAAAGATTATATGTGAAATGAAATGCCAGAGAAAGGCTATAAACGTCAGCAGAAGAAACCAAATGAGGAATGAAGACATCAGAGAGATAGTAAAGATATATCATATACACAATATATCGAGTTATAAATATATAACTGGAACGGACACATGAACGGAACTATCACAACCAGCTCAAATCCTTGCGTACAACAGCAACAAAAAAGAGGAAGCCCCAGAACAAGATGGGAAGATTCAATCAGAGAGATTGTCAGAAGCTACAACTTAACCATGGCAAACGCAGCAAAGACAAAAACTTCAACTCCCCCACGATGCCTAACAGCATTTGTGGAATAGACAATAGATTTATTATCATTTTTGTAAAGTCTTGAACATTTCAAAATTAGTGAAATAGCTGATGATACCTAGCTCAAACATGACTCTGATTTAGACTTTATAGCGAGCAATAGCGATTAAAACACTCAGAAACAGCAAATCCCAACTCGTTGAACTGTGGTTCAAACACCAAATGTCCACATTGTACTGACGATACGATTGGATGTATTAGTGCCGACTCAAAATACAATAGCAGGATACATTTCAATTATTTATTTTATTTAAACTCATATCCAAAAAAAGCATGACTGAAAAAGGTGTAGCTGCGAGTGTTTAATATTCATAATTTTTCAAAGGTAAGTTTGCGTTATTCATTGAAAGTAATGTATAACGATGAGCAGCATTGTCACATATACAATTCTTTTGACTCTTGGAATAAATATGGGACGTAACACTTTACTGACCAGCAATCTAGAGTATACTATCTCCCATTACCAAATTGTTCACAAATTCCTGAGACATCCAAGTATTAAAACTCTGCGTAAAATTTAACTCACGTCAGAGAGCTTTGAAATTGTTCATGTGCCCAGATTTATATCAAGAGCAAAATCCTCTCACTATTTGAAATGTTCTTTGCAGAACGTTGTCCTCACTGCCATTCTGTAAACCTCACAATTCTGTGTGAGCTACCCAGCTTCTTCCAGTTTAATCTTCAGAAGGTCTCCAATGGCATGTGTCCATTGTAGTCTTGACCTGCGTCTTGTTCTCTTTCCTGGAACTTTCTCCTCCATGATTAATCTTTCCAAACCATTGTCTTTTTATATGTCTGAAATATTTAAGTTTGTAGTTTTGATAGTTTTGAGGAGCCAGTCTTCTATATTCAGATCTTTGCAGACATCTGCGTTAGTTCTTCTATATTCAGATCTTTGCAGACATCTGCGTTAGTTCTTCTATATTCAGATCTTTGCAGACATCTGCGTTAGTTCTTCTATATTCAGATCTTTGCAGACATCTGCGTTAGTTCTTCTATATTCAGATCTTTGCAGACATCTGCGTTAGTTCTTCTATATTCAGATCTTTGCAGACATCTGCGTTAGTTCTTCTATATTCAGATCTTTGCAGACATCTGCGTTAGTTCTTCTATATTCAGATCTTTGCAGACATCTGCGTTAGTTCTTTTTTCTGTCAATATATTCTTAGAACCTTTCTATAGCATGTCATTTCGAATGCAGATTTCTTTTCCATTGTTGATGTCATTGCCCACATCTCACAACCACAAAATCCTGCTTATTATAAATGATGGGCTGGAACTGACATTATTTTTGCAGACCCCCCCCCCCCCCCCCTTGATAATATGCTCCAAATTGTAGCTCCTTAAAGTGTTCATCATCAATAAATCTGTTGTGATGAACCAGCGCTTTTTCTAGGAATACGCAGGCTGTATTCCCACCTTTTTTCTGGGAGAATGCTAATGTTCCCACTTTTTTCTGGGAATGCTCAGTATTCCCACCATTTCTCTGGGGGATATGCAGTATTCCCACCTTTTCTCTGGCAATATGTCATATTCCACCATTTCTCTGGGCATATGCAGTATTCCCACCCACCATTACTATGGGGATGTATAGTATTCCCACCTTCTCTCTGGTGTGACACTAAACTAATTAATTAATACATACTTGCTTTCGTAATATAAACATATCTCCTCCCCCCCCCCCCCTCCCTGTTTTCCAAAGAATAACAAACGGCAGTGGTTATAACCAAATGGAGCTGATGTTTAGTGATAATCAAGCTCATGTTAAATAATCTCTAAGTTAACCGTATCAAATAAATGTGATTTTATGTTCATTGTTATTGTTTTGATTTCTACATCTTTCAGTTTGTGTCCCGTCTCAGCCTCATGTGCCATGGAAAACCGAAGTTTGTTATATTGTCAAATGGTTTGTGTGTTTAATAAATATGAAATTATTATTATTCTCCTACATTCATTCTCAAACATCCTGATAGTTACCAGGATGTAATCTGAAAATGGCTGAGCTGTGATATCTGCACCTTTCTGCGTATAACCTCCCATCTTCAGCATGGGAAAGCCAACCTCCTTAGTCACAACACTGGAATCCCTTTATAGCACATTTTGTTACAAATTTAACTATATAACAATACTTTTCAAAATCTATTATATTTATTCTATACTGTATGTCTGGAATACTGTGTATAGAATTTGTTATTACATATTTTGTCTGTCCGAACCAAGTTTTTATAAATGGATTCCACTGTATTATGACATTCATATTTCTATTCTTTTATCATCTCTACCAGCATACTTATGTCTGGCTTCCGCTGAAAGTACCAATGATTATGTGTACATGATACAAGGTTAACTTGGTACGACCACCATACCAGGCAAGGGATGGTCTTGTAAGAAGTCAACCAGCTTGGCACCGCCCCACACATCCACTAGAATTAAAAATTACCTAATTTTCCCCCTGCAGCCGGACTTTCATACTATCCTGCTTGAATAAAATCACTTTTTTTTAAGTATCAATACAGTGGAATCCTGTTATAAAAACTTGGTTCAAACCAACAAAATATGTATATAACAGAAATTTGCTGCTTACTGATGGAAAAGACATCAGACTGATTGCATCAATAACGTGAAAACAGCTATTCACCATATTGAAGGAATGACAGGACTCGATCAATGGGAAAATAATAAAGAACCTGAGATATGCAGATAACAGTGTTCTTTTAGCAGAAAGTCAATATGAACTACAAAGACTAATAGATCAAGTTGACAAATCAATTAATGAATATGGACTGGATATAAACATCCAAAAAACAAAAACCATGATAGTCAGCAAAGTCATAGAAAAACATGTGCTAAACACAAAAATACATGGAGAGAAACTACAACAAGTAGAACATTATAAATATATTGGACACATAGTCACAAATGATAGCAGATGTGAAACAGAAGTTAAAAGGAGAATAGAAATGGTTAAAAGTACTTTCAATGACATGAGAAAAATATTAACATCTAAAATTACAAACAAGTTAAAAATGAGAATTAAAGAATGCTAAATTTATTCTATATTAATGTGTGACTAAGAAACATGGACAATTAAACAAACAGAAGACGATGCCTTTGAAATGTGGATACATGTATATAGAAGAATAGGGAGAAAAAAGATTCTAACAACACTTAATATGAAGGAAAAATTATTAAAGAAAATAAAGATCAAGCAAATAAAATATTTTGGTCACACTAAAAGACACACCTTGAAGACTGTATTTGAGGGTAAAGTCGAAGGGAGGTGAGCAAGAGTAGACAGATACAAATGGAAGAGTAACACCACAAGATGGACAGGTTAGTCTAGCAGAGTGCACCACCAAAACAGGAGACAGTGGATGTTGGAGGTCTGTTGCAGCCAACCATTGCGGAGACAGCACTTGATGATGGTGCATAAATTACAAACAATATAGAATAAATATAATTTGGGATTTTGAAAAGTGTTGTTATAGAGGGAAAATTTGTTACAAAAGAATGCTCTATAGAATCAACTGTACTTTTATGCTATCCAACTTGAGTAAAGCCACCGTTTCCAAGCATCAATACTTTCATACTATTCTACTTGAAAAACTACCACCATAATAGATGATACAAAAGTCAAATTAGTTGGGGGTTTTTTTAAAACAAAGTTAAAATTCAGTAGATTTTTTTTCTATGACTTTAATACAGAGAACAAATATTTCAACTTTCCAATTCTGCCACAAGACAAGAAATTGAAGGAAAGTGAGACATGATAATGTAATGTGAATATTCACAAATGTTAAATGTACATAAAATTATCAAAATACAGCATTCAGTCTCATAAACAATTTCTTGAGGATAAACAGATTTCTTTCTTCCAGACAACCAATTCAATTTTTGCCTGTAGATCCAAACCCACCACTTCCTCTTTCAGTATTATCAAGAGAATTTAGCTCCTGCAACTCTGGTAGAAATATTTGTTCGCATATCAATTGAGCAATGCGGTCACCTTTCTTCACTTCAAAGTCAATATCTGAGAAATTAAACAACACAACTCCAACATTTCCTCTATAGTCCTGGTCAATAACTCCAGCACCCACATCAATGAAGTTCTTTGCTGCAAGACCAGACCGAGGAGCTACTCTACCGTAACACCCATCTGGCAAAGCTATTTGAATGTCAGTTTTTGCAATCTCCTTGCCCCTTGCTGGTACAACATAATCGTAGGCGCTGTAAAGATAAAAATGAGATAAATTATTCACAATCACAGAAAATGTATACAAAATTAACGGTACGAACAGAATTAAGATTTTTTTTAAACTGTCAAATACTGCATGTTTCCTGTCTGGGAGTTGCAGGGAAGGATTTTGTTGCCGCGTTATACAAGGCAGCATGCTCTTGCTGTCACGTCTTATACAGGGTGAATTTTTTAATCATCAGAATTAGATAAAAAGTAAAAATGCTTTAATATAACTAACCACAAATAACCCCAGTCCTAGATTGAAAGGAGCATTCCTCAGCTTACAGAAGCTTTAATCTCACACCTAACAAGCAAACAATTGCAATGTAAAGATACAAATTGAATAAATTATTAACAACTTATTATCTTAAATATGTTTATAAATCCAGATATCTAAACTGTTATAGCAGTCTAGAAATAAAAAACCTTTAAAATGTTATGCGTAATTAATTTCAACAGGAAGGCCAAACGGGAGAGGATGCCCCCTCGGAAATCAAAACAAAACATTCCGCAAAAGACAATTTTGTCAGGCCTTTGGAGATAATACGGAGATAACGCATTTCCATTTTCTGGACTATATCCTGGTGTAAATCTAGTAAGACCATTGTCCTGCTACAAGAGAATCCAGTGAGAGTTTGAACACAGAAGATCCGCCGAAGACAGATGTGCCGGGTCATTGGCGCAAATAAAACGGCGACAACGCATTCCATTCTCCGGACTATATCCTGCTGGATATCTAGTAGTCCTGCTACAAGAGAGATCCAGCGGGAGTTTGAGAATGAACGCTGAAGAAGAATGCAGAAGAAGAAAAAATGACGTAGTACTAGTAATTTAACCAACATGTGGGTAAATCATCATTCTTCTATCAATTTTGTGAACTCATCCAGTTACAGCACATCTAGCATTCTGTCACAAAAGGACAAAAGTGTAATATCTGCCAGCCTGCATCTCTGTCATCCATGGAGATTATTTGATAGAAAACAAAATTAAGGTGTGACAATTTTTTCACAAGTGACAGGTTGTCAACCTATCCCTCAACTTAATTCTTAAAATTAAGATGCTACTTAAAGTGGCTTTCAGTTGTTCCAAATTCTATTTAGTACTTTTATTTTCAAATGAAATGGCTTTAAAAAGTAGTCTTTCAGTAGCAGCGGGTAATTTGTTCCCTCAATTGGCAGAGGCACGCAACTTTTAACCTAGGAATAAATTCCTTTTTGGTTATATCAATGTGGGGCTTTTGTTTCTTGTGGCGTAATTGTTTGGTTGGTGCTAGAATTACTAAACTTAAAATTTACTACCCAGCAGGGTTGGAACTATGACTTTTAGCTGTAGTCCTTAAAAGGTCTATATTGCTGCATGTTATTGATTCTATGAGGAACTATGGTATAGTCTGGTTGGGGTAGTCCTTAGAGGGAATCTCATGGTGTGGTTTTGAATGTTTGGGTGATGTGGAGGTTACTGCCATTTGTGAGGTCATCTATTTGCTGACTTGGAGGGGTTGATAGATGTCCTCGTGTATGTTGTGACTGATCATGTGTAAGTTCACAATGTGTAAAAACAGTTTTAATGTATATATACTTGAGGGGTTCCATGGATGACTTGAAGCGAATCAGACAATTCATTGAAGCTATTGGCGCTGTAACCCGATATCTGACTGAAGCTATTGGCGCTGTAACCCGATATCTGACTGAAGCTATTGGCGCTGTAACCCAATATCTGACTGAAGAACGATAAAGAATTTATATATACTCACAGAATAACAAGAGCTAAGGGAATTAACTCTAAAATTGAAAAAAGGTTACCTGCAAGTACAGAATGGAAAGTTAAAAAATAAAATAGCAAAGTACACAACATGATGAAGTCTGGAGAAGTAGGTAAAACTACGGATCAACTCTTCACTGTGAATAACACACAATGTTTACATTTTTAACTATCCGTCACGGATTTCCGTGTAACACCAATGAAATTAATGGATGCTGTGATGTCACATCTCCCGACACAAACTATATCAACCACATTTATAATTATAACTTTTATAACTAATTTATTTTTTAATTTATAACTGATCTTGACCCTTACCTCCCCCCCCCTAATCTAAATGCTAATGCCAAATTAATATTCCATTTCAAATAACACATACTTTAGTTTTAATTACAACTTCTGCAATCACACTGCAAAGCTGACAAATGTTAGATAATACCTCAAAACTAGAACAAAGGTCACAGTGAAGAGTTGATCCATAGTTGCGCCGAGAAGTGAACTTGGTATCCTGCATACTGTCTTATTTTGGTGTTCATTCTCAAACTCCCACCAGCTCTCTTGTAGCAGGACAATGGTACTGGTAGTAGGACAATGGTCTTGCAAGATTTCAAGCAGGATGTAGTCTACAGAACAGAAATGCGCTGCGTCATCGCTTTATTTTTGCAAATTGATCAACACATCCGACTTTGGTAATTCAGCGCTTTCATTGCTCAAGTAACTTGTGACCTTTGGCCTGGATTCGCGGGGTTTCCTAACCATTGGTGGAAGTCTGTCGTGGAATGTGATCTCGAGGTGAAGTGTTGGAGGACAAAAGTTGGGTAAGAAGGCGGTTAGGTGAGAAAGAAACAAAGGAAAAAAGGTGGGTTGGGCGGGGGGCCCCTATAATATATTTAGCCAAATAATTTATTTCTATAACAATTAGAAAAAGAAAAAAACCAAGGGCATTCCTTCTGAAAAAGGGGGGAACTACATCAACAAGTAAAAAAAAACAGGACTCCTTCCAGAAAAAAAGGGGAAACAGGGGACCTTTTAGAACATAGCCCACGCGCTCAAAAGTGAAATACTGTAGTGCACATCAGACAGCGAAAATGACGAGTTACGATCTGACATTTCATAAATTTACATAGTAGTGAAATAAGTGCATATTTGGATTGCTGTATTCGTGAAGGGTTTGATATGTAACTAATGTGTGCCCATAGGGTGACAAATATATGAAATTGATAGCAGAATTGACGGATTCAATGGTTACAATGGATTTTGCAGAAGTCTGCAGATATTTTCCAGGAGTTCTTGTGTGAAATAAAGAATGGGTTTATCCGCCAAGCCAAGATGAATGAGGTACGTATTTAATCTAATTAACAATGTTTATATTTTGAACTAGCCGACTATGGATTTCGTCATATAGCGCAAAGGGAGTGAAATGGATGGATCTGTCATTCACAAAGCCACGTCGTACGCAAATACCCTCCTTTTTGCTTCCCCAGTGTGATGTCAAGGAATCCATTAATTTCATTGGCAGTGTGCGGAAATCCATGATGACGGATTATTTGAAATGTAAACATTGTGCTATTTATAGCGCAAGTTACTTGAACGAAAAATTTACCGGTAATTCTTCTGCGTTCATTCTCAAACTCCTGCAGATTAGCAGGATGTAGTCTGGAGACACGTGTAATCATTATGAATTATGCCTACTAAAATCAGATATGTGGTATTGAAGGGTGCAGAGTTAACTTGAGTGAGATAAGTCCTCAAGCAGTCAAATTCAACTATTGTAGGTCTACTAAGGTCCTACACAACCAGTTCCTTTCTACGTGCTTCATCCTACACATCTGTAGCATGCTATCAGTTTGAAGACATCAATCGTCCGTATTGAGTTAATTATTAAACTTAATTCTATTCAATTCATAGTTTGGGCGCAAATTTGGTTTCGTCCACTGTCGTTGTGACATTTGCAGTGTTAGATAAGTTGCATAAAATTATAGATATTTGTAACTAAATGGGGGTTAAAAGGATGAAATCAAATGAAATGTTTACCCATGTTTACTGACCTGTACAAGTCAAAGCCAGCCGCTAGTGATGAACCTTTTGTTGGAGTTGTAGCATTGTTACTCAACTTGACGAACTGCAGCACTACCGATTCTGAAGGCATTTTTTTAGATTTGAAATCTCTCTTGATAATGCGGATGAGATGTTTGACTTCACCTTTCAGCAGACAAGACACAGGTTCATGCGACAAACTCAGCAATAATTTTGCGCGCAAAAAGTGTAAAACGTGAGTTTGCTGGCGGATTTTTAGCATTGTTATGTTGTGGCTAACTAGGGTTGCCAGATGTTTGAAGCTATTTGTTGCTGAATTGTAGGCCAAAGTCACACAATGCAAAAATTCCAGAACTGCATAAATTATTGTGTATTTATTGTAATAACCACTGGAAAGATCAAGGGGAGAAGAGACAGAGGACGACAAAGAGAAAAGTTGCTACATGGACTAGTATTGTGGCACGGTGGAAGTTCACCAACCGAGCTTATTGACAACACAACAGACAGTCATGGAGAAACATGGTCGCCTACGCCATTTGACATGGAATAAACTTGATTGATTGTATGGTCTTTTGCGTCTTACCGACGGCCATTAAGCAAAAAGAAAGAGCAATCCATTGAGCATTTTCTCAGCAATATTAACATTTTAAGCGATCATATCATAGCAACATAAGAATTTTGTTTGCTTCTTTCTCCCATATCTTTGAAAATATTGTTTCTGAATAACCTTGCCCCCGCACGTAGGTTAGGCCTATGCCTCCAGATATCCAGAGTTTCGATCGTGTTTTCCCAGATGTTGGGTTCTATGGTAAAAGTAGGTAGTATGGCCAGTGCAGGATTTACCTATAAGCTAAACAAGTTATAGCTTAGGGGGCCTACACATTTTTTTAAAATTTCATTATCTATATATTCTTAATCGTTAAAGAGCCCCCATATCTCAAACAGCTTAGGGCCCTATCAAGTCTAAATCCGGCCCTGACCATGGCAACAACCTGCCGTCTGGGATCTTCATGTCTATGAATACATTACTAATACCATTATATATCTATTCGCTAAACCCTTTATTGCCTTTCAGCGTCAGGGGTAGAAGAGTTCTCTGGAGATGGCCCTCGTGTGTGCTGTGTATATTGTGGAATTAGTCGCCTCTTTTATTTCAGTGATCCATCGTTTTCGAGGTCGGCCTCTGGGTCTGCCTTCACTGTATCTGTGTAGTATAGCTTGCTGTGGTATGCTGTCTGGTGGTAGTCTGCTGATGTGTGCAAACCATTTTATGTTGTTTCTTATAGGCCTACTCCAAGATTGGGGCGGTGCTGGTTCTTTGTCTAATGTCCTCATTTCTCACTCTGCCTCTTAGCGATATTCCTAGGATTTTACTAAGTAGGGCCTATGCCATTTCAGCTGTTACAAGTTTACGTTTGTCTTGTGCTGTCGTTGTCCATGTTTGAAATACAAACAAATTTCTTCTGTTGCTGTGATCACTTAAATAGTAACGCTAAAATTATGCAGCTAAAGGCAAACTTATTCTGGGTTTTTTTTATTCCGTATTTGTTTGAATATTCTTATGAAAAATACGCTTTCATTTCTTACTATTTTATATTTTAAAACTCATGTTATGAAAATATTTAAAATTCCTTTTTTTTCTCTTTCACATGCCATGTAATTTTAGAAGCACTTTGAAATGGTAATCAAGTGATAAAACTCTAGTGTCGGGAAGGTAAAAGAAGACAGGCATAGCATGACAAGTTGATAGGGTGGAGATAAGGAACAACGATCTACAGACAAAACCTCAAACCACCACATAATCCCTTTAGACCATGTAGACCCTACTGTGGGGAGCAACATGTCCGATGAGTCTTCTTCTTCAGCGTTCATTCTCAAATTCCCACTGGATATCTCTTGTAACAAGACAATGGTCCTATAAGATTTCCAGTTGGATGTAGTCCAGAGAATGGAAATGCGTCGTGCTGCCGTTTTATTTGCGCCAATGGCCCAACACATCCGTCTTCGGCGAGTCCGATGAGTCTAACTCCATTCAATGGTAGACCAACCGTAGTCACAACCTGTTGAAACGCATTGCTCGTACTGCACTTATAACTCTATGAACGACATGGAGGGACCATTGCCACCAAGCCCATAATGGAGGGGTATTAAACCCTACCCTCTTTCTTTATTACACCTGAACATGACTCTTAGAACTAGGAACTAAATGTTGTAAAAAGGTCTGTTAAAAAATCTAATGTTTTAATTGTTCACAAATATGTCTTCAAAAATCCGCCAAATAGTGACATTTGCATACGAAATGTAAGATCCATGTAAGTATCACAAATGAAGATCAATGTAAGTATCACAAATGAAGATCAATGTAAGTATCATGAATGAAGATCCATGTAGGTATCATGAATGAAGATCAATGTAAGTATCACAAATGAAGATCCATGTAAGTATCATGAATTTCCATGTAAGTATCATGAATGAAGATCCATGTAGGTATCATAAATGAAGATCCATCTAAGGCATTCGAAAATGATGTATGATAAAGCAAAGTAGGTAGAATTAGGGTTCATGAAGAGAAGAGATAGGAGAGGCATGGGTGGATAAACTCATAGGAAGAGAATATAGAAGAGTGATGGCATGGGATACGGATGAAACTATCCATAATACACATGACCGTAGAGAGGCCCCATCAATTAGCAACTCTCAAAGCCCCCCCCCCAGGTGTTACCATATTCCATAGCATATAGTGAATCATCATAATCCTACGCCAATAATGCCAGGCCAAGACACTACAAAAGAGCCCAAATGTATGGGACTCTAAAGGGTACATGTGATATTTTTATTTTATTTATGTTATTTGTCCATCACATGATCATGATGATTATTTGTTACATCCACTTTTGATATTCAGTTAGAGTTGTGTCCATGAACATGTGTTTTCATAGATGGCTAATAAGCCATATTCTGGTCGCAAATGTCCTCAGACAGAACGGACATGGGATGACCACTGTAGATGGGTTATTTTTTTGTCAATGATTATTCAAGAACCAAATTATAACTACAGTTATAACCAATATAAAATGATACACAAGATTCTGTAAAACATATTGAAAGTACGGGTAGTGTTTATTCCAATATTTTCATAAAAACATTGCAACTCTACACATTAGTTTCTGGGAAACTACACATTAGTTTCTGGGACATTGATTTACAAGATTATATGCATTTCTCTCACTGGCACTCATTTACAAAATGATATGTATTTCTCTCTAATACTCATTTACTAGATGGTATATATTCCTCTGTGACACTCTTTTATAAAACAACTTGACAATTCACCTCCCTCAGTCCCACATTTAGCTGTTTGCTTTCTCTCACATTTTCAGTGTTTTACCTCAAATTTTCACTTTTGTCTCACATTTTCATTGTTTTATCTCAATTTTCATTGTTTTGCATCACATTTTTCATTGTTTTGTCTCACATTTTTCAATGTTTTGCAACACATTTTCTACTCTTTTGCCTCACATTTTTCAGTTTTGTCTCAAATTTTTCACTGCTTTGCCTCACATTTTTCATTGTTTTGTGTCACATTTTTTACTTCTTCTTCTTTCGTTCACTAATAATGTCTATATCTGCAGTGTTGTTTCTTGAATAAATTGGACAGTGTTTTCCATTTCTTGTTTTGTACCATAAAGTTTAATATTCATTGGTGTATCAGAAGGCCAGTATGTGCATCTTAATGTGTCATAGTTTGCACATTCTTGAAGGATATGTTCTGAAGTCTGGTTGACTTGTCCACAATTACACTTTGCTGTTGTGCCAATTTTAAATTTTGTATACATATGGCTGTTTAGTCTATTGTGTCCAGTTCTACATTTTTTTACTGTTTTGTCTCCCATTTTTCACTGTTTTGTCTCTCATTTTCACTGTTTTGTCTCACATTTTTCATTGTTTTGCCTCACATTTTTCACTGTTTTGCCTCACATTTTTCACTGTTTCACCTCACATTTTTCACTGTTTTGTCTCACATTTTTCACTGTTTTGTCTCACATTTTCACAGTTTACTTTCTCTTACATTCTCACAATTTGTTTTTTGAAACTGGAGTTTACTTTAAAAACTTCACCTGAAAGATAAAATAGGACAACATTATTTTTTATTTAACAATAAAATTAAACATGAACTTCCACTTCATTCATTCTCAAACTCCCGTTGGTCAGCAGAACGTGGTCTTAGAATGGAATACCGACTAATACAACTATTAATAATTTTCTACCACAAATTAAACTCTACAGCAGTGGTGGCTACTTATGATCTGTGGGTCAGCATTTGCCCACCAAGCAATTTTAACTGGTCTTGGACTTACCTAAAATTACTAGGTTCAATACAGGAAGATGTCGTGCCTACATTGTTAAAGAAACGCACTATAGGCTAAAAAAAAAAAAACTTGTTGACTCGTTAATGCGAAACATGCAGTATTGACAGTTTTGATAGTAGGTTGCTATTTCTTTATGAACAGTCCACATGCCTAACTGGTTGTAGCAGAAATTGGACTAGGTAGTTTGGCAGTCCCAGGAGCCTCATTATTTTTTTAAAAAGAAATAGCCAAATGGGAATATCATGCTTCATTTACTACTCTATGAGGCTGTGATGATGATGATGATGATTACTGCTTCTTGGTTATATATTCTTCTGCATTCGTTCTCATACTTCTGTTGGTAAGCAGAATCTATTCCTTGAAATGGAATACAGTTTGTCATGGTTTACAGCTTGGCTGTGATATCTGGTTTCGGGCTGACACATCCGACAGCTTTTTAGTCACTTTGATGTATGAATGGGACAACTCAAAACCTCCTTAATTGCCTCTTATGACATGCATGGTAAATGGCAGAGTTGTCATGCTTTTCTCCCCTTGTGGACCTTGGCATGCCCATGTGTTGCCAGGGCCCGAAAGGGGAGCAAAGAATAGTAACACTGTTTACCTTCCACGCATGTCATAAAAGGCGACTAAGGAGGTTATGAGGTGGAGTTGGCTGTCCCATCCCATATAGGGTCAGTGACCCAAAGCCATGCTGAAGTCAGATGTGTCAGGCCGAAAGGCGGAGATATCGCAGCAATTCTGTAAACCATGATACAACACATTCCGTTCTCCGGACTACATCCTGATAATCTGCAGGAGTTTGAGAACGAACGCAGAAGAAGAAGACCGTGGCAAAACCCAGGGGTATGTAATATCAACTCTTCTTCAGCGTTCATTCTCAAACTCCCACTGGATCTCTCTTGTAGCAGGACCATGGTCTACTAAATTTCCAGCAGGATGTATTCCAGAGAATGGAAATGTGTTGTGTTCCCAAGCTCAATGGTCTGACACATCCGTTATCAGTGGATCAACTCTTCTGATTTAATATCAAAATAATTGAAGCATATCGCACACAGCATGTTTCTTTACCTTTGTGAGGCTGCAGTCCCGTAAAACCATTTTTTAATATGTCCAGGTCCATGCACTTGGTCACTGCCCAGCAGTTTAAAAGCACTGGGTAGAGGACATTCTATCTATCTACAGTGCATAGGGCAGAAACAAGAGCTCTCCAGTTCGAGCGATGTCATGCTACTGTGTGTAATTCTTGCATGTTGTTGAGACCCATAGTCATACCCTCTTTGATGGTTGATCTACAAAGAGTCTCTTTTGGTCTTCCTCTCTTTGGTACCCATTTAAATGCTTGTAGTGGCAGCCTGTTTTCAATCACTCTAAGTATGTTTGATATAAGTATACACTTTAAAAAAATATTTTTGTTGAAACATATTTGCTGTTTGGCTTCTTTTTGCTCTTACTTGTTTGTTTAACTTGAAATTACTAGTCATTGTTGAATATGTACACATTCAGTAGGAACCACTACAACCAATTGTATCATCAGTATAATGTGAATGATTGACTTTCAAACCCCAAGCAAGTTTGATAGAGTTTTATTTATAATCAGGTATCTCACTGGCCTAGTGATTAAACTGGTCGCTTTGTACTCATGAGGTTACGGTTTCAAATCACATTCATGGCATCTTGTTTATATAGTAGATTTTTTTAGAGATTCCTGGGCATTATTACTTGGAGCTATGGTGTTAATTGAAGCTATGCTGTTACTTGAAGCTATGCTGTTACTTGCTATGAGGGATACTCTCAGAAGGCTGTGTGCCGATTCATTAAGAGTAACAGAGTACATATGGGGTAACTCATGTCATGTACAATGAAGTTAATCCTCTATGCCATTGAGCCTTTTTATTGATCAAACTCACTCATCACTCTACAACTGCGTAGACAACTCTTCTAATTTAAAAGATATTAATGGTCATCATCATCATCAGGTGACATATTCTTTCCAGAACGTAGTCTTTCCTATGGATCTCTTGAATTCTCTACTGTCTTGAGCAAGTTGTCCTGCCTCTACCAGTGACATGCGCAGGCATTCCTGAATTTTATTCAACGGCGTCTTGGGGGGCCTTTGCCCCTGTTGCCTTCTATCATCCCCTCCAGTAACACTCTCTCTATGCCATTGTGTCTCTTTATGCAATCGAAAAAAAATAGCTTTTTCTTTAATATAGTGGTCAGAAGCCAGCCTTCCTGGACATTAATTGTTCGTAACACCTCCTGGTTTGTTTTTCTTGCTGTCCATGGTATTCTCAAAACTCTTCTATAACACTTTAATTCAAATGATGTTATTCTCTTGGCCACTGTTTTATTTAGTGTCCATGCTTCAAATCCATATGTCGCCACAGGAAATACACATGTTCGTAGTTAACACAATTTATATTAATGGTATTGAGTTTAAATAACAGCAAAGTCTGATGTGTAGGATCATTGGCACAAATAAAACAGTGACACAATGCATTCCCATTCTCTGGACTACATTTTGCTAGAAATCTTGTAGGGACATCCTGCTACAAGAGAGATGCAATGGGAATTTAAGAACGAATGCCATAAAACAAAAATCTTAACAACACAATATTTGTTTTTTATTACAGAGAACACTGTACAGTATTAAATGTTTCCTATCTTCTTCTTCTGCGTTCGTTCTCAAACTCCTGCAGATTATCAGGATGTAGTCCGGAGAACGGAATGCGTTGTGTCATGGTTTACAGAATTATTGCGATATCTGTGCCTTTCGGCCTGACACACCCGACTTCAGCATGGCTTTGGGTCACTGACCCTATATGGGATGGGACAGCCAACTCCATCCCATAACCTCCTTAGTCGCCTTTTACGACATGCGTGGAAGGTAAACAGTGTTGCTATTCTTTGCTCCCCTTTCGGGCCCGGCAACACACGGGCGTTCCTATCTAAAACTGGGTTACTCTACCAAAAATAATACAAGCGCACACACTCAAGAGAAAAAACATCAAGTATATGCAAATTGTAAAGACTGAATACCTTTCTAAGGAAGGAATCGCATGCCTCCACAACAAATTGCTCCTGGGTGTAGAATAATGCTTGTGCTTGCTTTCTAGACATAGCCTGTTATGTTGGAAATAACATATTTATAGTGTGATACAGAAGTGGATGACTGATATGATTGTGTGGGTGTCTTAGTTTAATGTGCATCTGTGTGTGTAATAAGTGGGGGAGAAATGAGGTAAGTATGTAGGTGTAACTAGTGGGTAATTTAGCTGAGTGTATGTATATAATATGTGGGTGTGTGATGAAATAATCCCATTAGCTGTAAACAGGTAGCTCTTGACCCGTAGTCGTAACCTTCGATAACAGTTACCATGTTATTCAAACAGGCCGACGTTGTGCTTGAACTAGTTATGGGCACGGCGTGGGTGGGCAGAACAACAAAGAAACCTGTCGTAAGGGCCAGAGTTGTGCCCTGATGTTGACGTCTGTTTCGGCGACATTAGACTCGAAACACCATTGAGTCGGATGTCTGCTGGAACAGAGGAAGGAGCACTTATGGGAATGCCCCACATGCTGTGTGGCCAGTTTCTAATCAAGAATCAAGAATCAAGGTAGCTCTTGACACCCTATAGCCTCTCTGACAAAAGCACAGATCCTCATCAGTTGCACAAAAAAGGTGACAACTGGAACCCGTATTGGGCTTCAACCGTTTGTTATTGGGTCTGAAAGGGGAACAAAGAATAGCAAAACTGTTACCTTCCATGAAAGCTGAAAGTGGTGACTACAGAAGTTTTGGGGTGAAGTTGACTGTCCCATTCCATATAGGTCAAAATGACCTAGAAACCATGCTGAAGTCAGATGTGTCAGGCCCAAATGCGCAAATATTGCAGCTAAGCTGTAAACCATGATACAATAGTTCTCCAGACTGTATCCTGATAATCTGCAGGAACTTGAGAACAAACGCAGAAGAAGAAGTATAGGGTTCATTGTCTCAAAGTTTTGGTTGTGATAGATTTATGGATGTCCTACCAATAGCATACACTTGCGGGACAACTAGTTCATTATTCTTGTGTGTAATTATGTAGTTCATTATGTTCAAGATGGACTAGTATTGTGGCACGGTAGAAGCTCACCAACCGAGCTTATTGACAACACAATAGACAGAGAGACATGGAGAAACATGATCGTCTGCACCATTCAGCATGGCACTTGATTGATTGAACTAAAAAAAAGGTATAAATATTGTCCTGCCCAAAACTGGGTATAAATGTTGCCCTAATAAAAACTCAGTAGAAATGTTGCCCTATATAAGACTAGGCATAAATGATGTACATCTTCAAACATCTAGCATCTGTGAGTTCTTACCTTTGACCCTACTCCACATAATGATATTTGAGTATACACATTACCTTATTTAAGGCCTTGTAGAGACCATCTGGGCTTAAACTGTAGCTGGACTCCATAATCCTGCAACATCATGATAATGAATACACTTGAGAAAGAAAATCAGGGAGTAAATAAATGTCACAGAAAAAAGTCACTAAATGTTGCTATGTCATCTAAGCAACCTCGGAGATATCTATAATTCTTGGGTGCATTATCCTATCCTGGATATATATTATCATCTTGGACATGTGAATTTCTGTATCTATAAGATTATCTATGCATACATATATTAAGGTGATCATATATCCGCTTTTGACTGTCTCCTTTTTGGGGCTGTTGTTCCAATGAAACTTAAAGGGGAAGCTAAATGTTTTTCCCCATTTCAGACCCGTTTTGCCCCCTTATTTATAAGTGTGTTTGACCACAGCAGTTCTTGAAGCTTTGAACATTATAAATTTTTCAATTTTATCTTGTGTCATATCGAATATTTGTACAAAATGGGAGATTACCCTGTATGTTATATAAAACATATTTCCCGACAGTTGCCATTCTTTACAGGATATTTACATAATACTCTTCTGAAGTCAATCAAGTTTTAGGTGCTATGGCTCCTGCATGATGCCGAAAAGAAAGTGCAGTTTCAGTAGAAACATCAAAGAGGAATATCTCTTCTTGAAAGAAGATGCCACATCTGGCAAGGTGCAATGTACTGTGTGTCATTCTGTGTTTTCCATTTACAATGGAGGTTGTTATAATGTAAAACAGAACTTGAAGATGCAGAAACATAAAACGGCAGTCGCTGCTAGCAGTTCAAGCCAAGATGTTGCATTGTTGTTTACCCGAGATAAGACAGGGCAGTTAACTGATGAAAGTAAGCAGTGTCTAGCAGCCCAAGAAGCTCTGTTTGCATTTCATGCAGTGAAACATAACCTTTTCATGAGATCAATGGATTATACGTCTGCAATAATTATAAATTTATTTGAAAAGAAATTTACATGTGGGTGAACGAAGTGCAAATCAATTCTAGTAAATATCCTAGCAACTTCTGCAATGTGAGAGATAGACATGGAATTGAAAGAAGCTAAATACATTTCAGTTATGGTGGACACATCAAACCATAGGAGGAATTTGAAGTTGATACTGGTCCTTGTTAGGTATTTTATTCCGGATAAAGGCATTCCAATCAAGGTGATCGAGTTTCAGAACATAACTCCAGCCAAAGACATTGGAGCAAATAAAAATGCGACACAGCACATTTCCATTCTCTGGACTACATCCTGCTGGAAATCTGGAATGGATCATGGTCCTGCTACAAGAGAGATCTAGCAGGAATATGAGAGTGAATGCTGAAGAAGAAGAAGAAGAACATACGGTAACTGGGGAAACAGCTAAACTGCTCGCATATCAGATCTTGAACATTTTGCAGAAACATCAATTGACAGAAAATTTATTGCATTTTCTGGTGATACAAAAAGACAGTGTCCCTATTCTTTGCTCCCTGATCCAAACCCAGTTGCCACACGGTAAATGAATTCATATATGTAGATCTAGTAAAACTATGCCATGAATAATGCATGCTTCAGAAGTCATTCACTTGTCATTCAGAAGTCATTCAGAAGTCATTCAGAAGTCATTCACTTGTCATTAAGAAGTCATTCACTTGTCACTCACTTGTCACTCAGAAGTCATTCACTTGTCATTCAGACGTTATTCACTTGTCACTCAGAAGTCATTCACTTGTCATTCAGAAGTCATTCACTTGTCATTCAGAGGTCATTCACTTGTCACTCAGAGGTCATTCACTTGTCACTCAGAATTCATTCACTTGTCACTCAGAAGTCATTCACTTGTCACTCAGAAGTCATTCACTTGTCACTCAGAAGTCATTCACTTGTCACTCAGAAGTCATTCACTTGTCACTCAGAAGTCATTCACTTATCACTCAGAAGTCATTCACTTATCACTCAGAAGTCATTCACTTGTCACTCAGAAGTCATTCACTTGTCACTCAGAAGTCATTCACTTGTCACTCAGAAGTCATTCACTTGTCACTCAGAAGTCATTCACTTGTCACTCAGAAGTCATTCACTTGTCACTCAGAAGTCATTCACTTATCACTCAGAAGTCATTCACTTATCACTCAGAAGTCATTCAGAAGTCATTCACTTGTCACTCAGAAGTCATTCACTTGTCACTCAGAAGTCATTCACTTGTCACTCAGAAGTCATTCACTTGTCACTCAGAAGTCATTCACTGTGTCGGAATCAGCATATAGTACTAGTTCTAATATTATGACTAGACATAAACTTTTTAAAGCTAAATATAGCAACACTTTGTGATGTGAAATCAGTCCAAGAGCTTGCCAGTCCAGCTTTTTCATGACACCTACTTAACCATACTTCCCCACAGGCTGTCTGTATGTGTGTGTGTATATATATTAATAAAAAGAATATAAAATTCCTGAGAAACATTCTATGCAATGGAATAGTATCAATACATATGCTAGTTAGAGTGCTAGATGGAATAGTATCAATACATATGCTAGTTAGAGTGTTAGATGGAATAGTATCACATACATATGCTAGTTAGAGTGCTAGAATGGTATATTAAGCCAATCCTTCTTTATGGATGAGAAGCATGGACAGTAAACAAAAGAGCTCCAGATAAGCTGGAGGCAATTGAGATGTGGTTTTTGTGAAGAATAATGAAAATTCCATAGATAACCAAGAAAACTAATGTAGAAGTTCTCAGAGATGTTGGAGTAAAAAGACAAATTATAGCAATAATTAGAAGCAGACAGTCAATATTTTTAGGACATGTGATGAGAAAAGCAAAACTAACATTTAGTAACCACCAGAAAGATTAAGGGGAGAAGAGACAGAGGAAGACAAAGAGAGAAATTATTGGATGGATTGTCACTGTGGCACAAAAAGAAGTCACCAACTGAACTTATTAACAACACAAGAGACAGGGAGTTGTGGAGAAACATGATCGTCTATGCCACTCTGCATGACACGTGATTGATTGACTCGGAACGGCACTTCATTGACTCGGAACGGCACTTGATTGATTGACTCAGCATGGCTTTTCATTGATTGATTGAATCGGCATGGAACTTGATTGATTGATATTCATGTTTGTATAATAAAATAGTTCCATACCTTCTGACATCAGTCTGTGAGTTTGCTAGTGCTGTTCTCAGCTGCTCAAGAGCTGTTTCACACAGAACTTTATCAGCTTTTCCTACTTTCTCAATATCTAAATTGTGGAATAGTTTTTCTGCTACAGCGACATACTCTGAAACAAAAACATCATCATAATTTATCATTGAAATCACATACTGGTATCTGTGTTTTAGTTAACCATTTGCATTGTGCTCAAGAGGTTGTAGGTACAAATCATACTTCCAATCTTTTGTTTACAAAGTGGAATTTATTTGAGATTCCTGAGGATTATTGCTTCGAGGTACAGACTTTGAGAAGGTACAGGTGTTATGAGTGGTACTCTGAGAAGGTACAGGTGTTTTAGTGGTACTCTGAGCAGATGACTTTTTGCTTCTCTGACTCCATGTATATTTGTATTTTTATTATAATAAGAGTTTTTTCTTCAGTCAGTGATATTCTGTGATGGAATTGTTCTTTTTTTGTACCTGCTTTTTCCAGTGTGTCAGCTGTCACATTTTCTACAATTCTACAATGTGCAGGGTTGCACTGCAGCACAACTTTGTTGTTAATAGAGAGTTGCAAATATACGTGAGACACAATATCCAGACATGAGTCAGTTCAAACAGAATTGAACATAAATTATGGCTTTTGTTCTTGGATGTTCGCTGCGCAAATAATGGTAGTTAATTGAAAAAGATACATTTCATGGCCGTGCTACGAGTTCATGGTCATGCTACAAATTCATGGTCAAGATACTAGTTTGTGAAGTCAATAAACTATATTGTCAAGCATAATTGTGTAGATGACACTGACCAAAAAATACATTTTTTTTTACTTTCTCTAACATGTGTATGATTTTCTTGTCACTTTTTATGTGCTGTTTTTAAATCTGTAAACCATTTTTCTCTATCAGGTTGGGATCTCTATAAATATGCAACTGAAGTTTTTAACAATACCTACAGTATTACAATTATGAATGAATTAAAACCAACAAGCATAAATGCACAAGACCTGCAATCCTTGGCAACGGACATACAGGCATGGAGAACTATGACATCCGCCCTATGTGCCAAACTTGAGGAACTGACTGACTGACAGTATTACAACATCATTCATAACAAAAGAAGAACTGTTATGTAGGCTTGAATTTCTTCGCAGTCGACTTCCATCTGTGAATGACATGTGGTACATCACGATGAAGAATCCAACAATAATCAGCAAGCATGGATACACTCCACCGCCCATGACAACGTGACTCCATCAGGGCAATATCTTGATGGAATCATTCTCCATGTTCATCGCTGACTTCGCCAAGGTTGTCAGGGAAAAAGTCATGATGCAAATCGAGCATATGGATTTTGAGGGACATGTTACAGACCATAATTCTGTATGCATCTATACATTGCTTGACAATATGCCCATAGTCAACAGATTTATGATTTCCAAGAAAGTTAGCAACTATAGATTTGAACACAATCCATGCTCAAAGTTCACAACCATGTAACAGGTTCTTGAATTGTCTGCAATAATTACCTAATCTGAGGTCTACAACGATACCTTATAGGGTATTCCTTTAAAATATTTCTTATCTTTGCATTGCTAACTTAAGAAAACTTTTCTTGAAGATAGGTGAAAGCTTTGCTCATTTTAACTAACGTTTTTACAAAATTCTTCATGAGCCCCAACTTTATATGTAACTGTGGTAAAATGATACTGTCTGTGTTAACTAATGGCTGGTGGATTACATTTGTATGCCCTAGCTGCACATGATCCCTGATAGGCCAGACCTTTCTTGCATAATGTTCCTGTCTGTTGCAGCTGTCCCATTTACAAAGGAAGCAACACAATTTAGTATACCCAGTCTGCATGCCTGTGAGAATTGCAACGACTTTTAGGTTTCCACAAATTCGCCATTTGTAGTCATTGTACTTTATTTTTGCCAAAAGTATAGCCATATTGTCATAAGTTTCTTTCATATGAACAAAGTAGGCGACTGGAATTGATGAAAATAAATTTCCGTTATGCAATAACACAGCTTTTAGACTAAGAAGAGTTTTCATTGGAAGAGTCAATGAAAAGTTGCCATTCGTTGACTATGTGCTCATGACTGAGGTGCACCATTACACCATTTACATCTTTGCAATAGTATGGAAGGTAAACAGTGTTGATATTCGTTTCTCACCTTCCACGCCCCGGCAACACATTAATTAATTAATAAAAGACACATTTGAAGATGCAGGCTCATGTCAAGAAAAGAAAGAAGAGTGATCTCACCTTGAAGAATACAGCATGTAAAGACTGCTGATTTGAAAACATCATATGTCACAGCTTCATACTCGTAGCACTCCAGTCTTTTAAAAAGTCTTATCGTAACAGCTGATGGGATATTTCTGAGAACGACACAAATACACTGCAACAGTACTGCCTTATTACAAATCATTTGGTGTCTTAAAAACTATAATTTTCTAGCAACAAATAATAAATCTCAAAACTGGTTACAATTAGTACGTCTTAAAAACACCCCATATTTTTTCTGCTATTTTATTGTCTATTCCCAGGTGGTATTGTCATAGCTTCCACACTTGTCGTTGAGCATAGGGGTCTGTGAAGGAGATGTAGTCTGTGTTCCAGAGCCAGGTGTGTTACTCTGGTTGAGGTGTAGTCATGTTTATTCAGGATGGTCTTAATGTTGTCTATCCACCTTCTCCTAGATCTTTCCTTGGCTCTGTATCCTGATTCCATCTTGTTATAAGTTCTTATGGGAAGTTGATAGTTTATTCTCATATGTCCATATCATTTTATCTGTTGTTTCTCTATATATTCGATGCATGGTGTGATACCTACTATCTTTCTGATGATCTCACTGCGCATTTTGTCAAGTCTGATGACTCCAATAGCCTTCCTTAGATATTTCATTTCGCAAGTTTCGATCTTTCTCTTATGTATAGATGTCAGTTGTCAAGTTGTACTACTATGCTACATTGGTAGCATAGCTATTTCATTAGTTATCTGAAAGTCAATTTCAGATCAATTCTACATTAACACAACCAATAATTCTAAGGGGTTCCCCTAGCTCAGGAAATTAATGTGTTCTTCTTCTGTGTTCATTCTCAAACTCTAGATTTGCAGAATGTAGTCCTGAGAACAGAATGTGTGTGTCATGGTTTACGGCTTACTTGTGATATCTAGGCCTTTCAGTCTGACACATTCAACTTCAGCATGGCCTATGGGTCACCTTAATCCTCTATAGCAGGAGTTCTCAACCTTTTCAGATGGTGAGCACCACCCACATGTAATTGTTAGTGCTCACAAGCACTTTTTAACTGAAATGCTCTGGACACATCAAGAACATCTGCTCTATGGATGGGACAGCCAACTCCATACTCCTGATTTTGGTCTGACACATTTGACTTCAGTATAGCCTATAGATCACTTTGACCCTTGCCCCTATTGGATGGGACAATCAATTTCACCCAAAGAACTTCTTACCGGTAATTGCCTCATATAACATTCCTGGCAGGTAAACAGTTTCACTATTCTTTGGGCCCTGAAAACACACAGGCACCTTCAGGTGTTCTTCTTCTTCAGCGTTAATTCTCAAACTCCCGCTGGATCTCCCTTGTAGCAGGACCATGGTCCTATTAGATTTCCAGCAGGATGTAGTCCAGAGAATGGAAATGTGTTGTGTCACCATTTTATTTGCACCAATGGCCCAACACATCCATCTTTGATGGAGGGTTTCTACAATTATAATTTTCAACAGAAATACAACAGAAATAAGAGATTATGATTGCTTTATTAAAATTTTGAATACTGGAATCATCATGGAGTCATATGTAAAAAAAACCCAATAAATAAGCTAACATACTTGCATAAGGCATGTAGCAGAAGACTCAATACAGTCCCATTTATTCCTTGCAATTTCTTGTTGACTGAAACACACAAGAGAGTAAACTGAATCCATTTGAAAACAAATGTTTAAGATGTGTCTTGTATAAAATGTAATGACGACAAGATTACTGCTGAAATATGAAAAGAAATGTGGTATGTGACAGTTTCACCAGTAATCAGAAAATATACAGTGGACATATGTTGGATGCACAATGAAAATTAATACAATTAAAATAATTATATACTCATTTCGTTCATATTTTAAACTATTTATCTTCTTCATTGACTCTCAAACTAATGAAGATTAGCAGGATGTAGTCCGAAGAATGGAATGTTTTGTATCATGGTTTACAGCTTGATTGCAATATCTGTACCTATCAGCATGGCACATCTGACTTCAGCATGGCTTTTGGTCACTCTCTGTGGGATGAGACAGCCAACTCTATTCTCAAACCTTCCTTAGTCACCTCGTATGACATGCATGGCAAGTAACAGTGTTGCTATTCTTTGTTTCCCTTTCAGTCCCTGACAGTACATGGGCATACAATATGTAATTTAGAAGTCCTTTTTTTCTTCAAGATGGATATTTAAAAATTATTTTAAGAAATACCCGCATATTAAGGAATTTTAGCAAAACTGCCAGTATTACGTGAAATGGTATGGCTTTCACTGTACTTGAACCATGACCCATTTCATATTAAATTAGGATTATTAGATTTATTCATTTGTAGGCTAGTAATGTCTATATCAGCAACATTGTTTCTTGTACAAATTGTTAACATGTAATGTCTATATCTGCAGTGTTGTTTCTTGTATAAATTGTTGGCTAGTAATGTCTATATCTGCAGTGTTGTTTCTTGCATAAATTGTTGGCTAGTAATGTCTATATCTGCAGTGTTGTTTCTTGCATAAATTGTTGGCTAGTAATGTCTGTATCTGCAGTGTTGTTTCTTGTATAAATTGTTGGCTAGTAATGTCTGTATCTGCAGTGTTGTTTCTTGCATAAACTGTTGGCTAGTAATGTCTGTATCTGCAGTGTTGTTTCTTGTATAAATTGTTGGCTAGTAATGTCTGTATCTGCAGTGTTGTTTCTTGTATAAATTGTTGGCTAGTAATGTCTGTATCTGCAGTGTTGTTTCTTGCATAAACTGTTGGCTAGTAATGTCTGTATCTGCAGTGTTGTTTCTTGCATAAACTGTTGGCTAGTAATGTCTGTATCTGCAGTGTTGTTTCTTGTATAAATTGTTGGCTAGTAATGTCTGTATCTGCAGTGTTGTTTCTTGCATAAATTGTTGGCTAGTAATGTCTGTATCTGCAGTGTTGTTTCTTGTATAAATTGTTGGCTAGTAATGTCTGTATCTGCAGTGTTGTTTCTTGTATAAATTGTTGGCTAGTAATGTCTGTATCTGCAGTGTTGTTTCTTGTATAAATTGTTGGCTAGTAATGTCTGTATCTGCAGTGTTGTTTCTTGCATAAATTGTTGGCTAGTAATGTCTGTATCTGCAGTGTTGTTTCTTGTATAAATTGTTGGCTAGTAATGTCTGTATCTGCAGTGTTGTTTCTTGTATAAATTGGACAGTGTCTTCCATTTCTTGTTTTGTACCATAGAGTTTAACATTCATAGGAGTGTCAGAAGGGCAAGTATGTGCACTTTAATGTAGTATAGTTTGCCCATTCTTGAAGGAAATACTTTGTAGTTTGACTGCTTAATCAATTGTGTCAGTTCTGAGTTGAAATATGATGACCTGTTGTTTGTTTAGTAGGTGGCAGTCATCCCAGGAAAGAAAATTAGGTTTTCACATTATTAGATTGTTTTCATTAACTCTTCTGCCATAAAATTAGGCATTTGTGATTTTGTGGTTGGAGAATTGACTGCACTAAGGATTCAACATCATCCATTTCTGTGTAAGTACTACACCACCTGGAAGTAACTAAATTATGACAATAAAGTTGAATCTGTGGCAGTACAGTGTATAAATAATACCTAGCCACCAGGACTCATGCTCTGTGAAGGTTGAGGAATGCCATCAATGCTACAAATAAAAGTGCTGGAAGTGACACTGGTTAAGTGGTTTCTGTTAAAGCACTGACTAAGCAACTGAAAAACTGATGAGGAAAATGTATGCTATGATGTTGATTGAATTAGTGAAATGTTTCACAGACAAAACTAATTCAAAATGTATCTTTCACAGACAAAACTAATTCAAAATGTATCTTTCACAGACAAAACTAATTCAAAATGCTCAAAATACAAATCTATGTAATTTATGGATACAGTTTCATTTTCTACAATAAACAAAACAGATCTTAGGTCAACAGATATTTTGACCAAAAGACCTATATCAAGACTACATATACAACTAAAAATTATGAGCAAAAACAACACTATAGACGACATGGCAGAACAAAATGTGTAGAAAACCAAATGCAAATTTGTTGTGTATGTAGTCTTGATAATTTATTCTTCTTCAGCGTACGTTCTCAAACTCCTGCTGAATTTCTCTTGTAGTGGGACCATGGTCCTATTAGATTTCCAGCAGGATGTAGTCCAGAGAATGGAAATGTGTTGTGTCGCTGTTTTATGTGCACCAATGGCCCAACACATCCATCTTCGGCAGGGTCTTGATAATAGTGATGGCAGATCTAGCATTCCCTGCCACCTAGGAGTCTGTCACAAAAGGACAAAAGTGCAATGTCTGCTAGCCTGTATGTCTTCGTCATTCATGAGAATCCTTTGATAACAGACAAACATAAGAAATTGAGACGAGACATTCAGTGACAATGATTATTTCCACAGTTTGTCAGCCTATCCCCCAACTTTCCTTAGTCATCTCCAATAACATGCCTGGAGACAGTGGCTCTATTCTTTGCTCCCTGAACTAGAAGTCCAGACCCCAGTTGGACTTCACCCAGACCTCAGTAACATGGGTGAAATATTTTATACTGGATAGATAAAATCTGAATAATTATGTAAAGAAGAAAAGTTTACTGAACTTACTTCTGTATTTGCTGAGTATATTAAAGGCAGACTGTATATTAGTTTCAAACATTGGCCGGCTATGATGAGTAAGGGACAATACTTGGACAGATTTGTTGATCAAGTCTGTCGACTGGTCATCCACCGTCAGGGATTCAAAACTAAAAACAATTAATTTTACATATGTAATTAACATTGCATTTGTTTGCTAGATTAATTTCAACAAAATAAGTTAATATTTTTAATAAGATTATCAATATATGGGTAATCCAATAGTGCATAATACCAAGGGCATGAGGTATTAGAAACCTTGCCACCAATGGTTGCGGGTGCGAGAAAGAGGAGCTGCACTGTTACCTGCCAAGCATACTGTAAGAGGTGCCTAAGAAGGTGTTGGGATGGAGTTGGTGGTCCTGACCCATATGGTCAAAGTGACTCGGTAGCGTGCTAAAGCTAAGGCACAGATAACACTGATACAGCATATTCCTCTTTACAGACTACATCCTGCTGATCTGCAGGAGTCTGAGAACAAACACATAAAAAAGAGCCTTGCAGTACTAGGCATAAAGATGTGGAGGTGAATTGATCTACAGTATTCTTTTTCTTTTCCATTCACTAATTCAATTAGTATTTTTATTCTTCTGTATTTGTTCTCAAACTCCTGCAGATTAGCAGGATGCAGTCCAGAGAACGGAATGTGTTGCATCATGGTTTACATTTTAGCTATCTTATATGCCTTTCGCCACCGAAGACGGATGTGTCAGGTCATTGGTGCAAATAAAACGGCGACACAACGCATTTCCATTCTCTGGTCTACATCCTGTTGGATATCTAGTAGAAGCATTGTCCTGCTACAACAGAGATCCAGTGGGAGTTTGAGAATGACACTAAAGAAGAAGAATATATGCTTTTCAGCCTGAAACATCCAATTTCAGCATGGTTTCTGGGTCACTTTGACTCTATGGAATGAGACAACTAACCCCATCCCAAAACTTCCTTAGTTACCTCTTACGACACATGGAAAGTAGCAATGTTGCTATTCTTTGCTTCGCTTCCATTCCCCGGCAACAGACAGGTGCTCAATGAGTCAGGTTGCCAAAACAGATGAGTCTATTGTAGCATATCTACACTTGGGAGTGATCTTTGTTTTATTTGCTTGCATAACAACACCTCTATCATTTCACTATACCAGATAAATTTATACATATTGCTGCAACAGCTTGAACTATCATCTGAACAAACTGGGACTTGTCCCATCAGTCACCCATATGTCTGTGTGAAATAGAAGACATCTAAACACCTGTACATCATCATTAGAGGGAAGTGTAACGCAGTGGTTAGCGCAATGGCTTCGCATATGAGTCCTTGGTTCACTCCCCATTTGTGTCGGAAATTATTTTTTTAGATCTCAACAGCTTCCGAATTGATCCAGCCTTAATTGGGTACCAGAATAATCTGGGACGTAAAGACTGCAAGGAAGAGGAGATGGCTACTGCCCTCATATAGCAGAGCCACTGAAATGTGAGATCGTTAACACCTCACACCCCTACGGCATTAATAAATACTATGAGTTAATTTTACTTGCTTTTTTTTACATCATTATTAAATGTCATCTTCACAATGAAGTTTGTCTGCAACGCAGACTACACCTGCTACATGGATGTTATATCTTAGAACCTGCTGAAGATGGATATGTCGGGCCATTTGCACAAATAAAATGGTGACACTGCATTTTCATTCTTTGGACTACATCCTGTTGGAAATCTAGTGGATCATCTTGCTACAAAGAGAAATCCAGAGGGAGTTTGAGAATGAACGCTGAAGAAGAAGATATCTTAGATGAGGATTGAGCATTGCCCTGTAGCTACACAAACTCACCCAAAGTTGTTTGGGAATATAAATGAATTTTCAGTGGTTTCCCAGCTAACACCTGTATGACATGAATTTCATCCTTTAGAGGGGTGTTGAGCATTGATATCTGTCAGGCATGTTGTAAAGTGCAACTAAGGAGGTTTAAAGTGTGGAGTTGGCTGTTCCATTCTTTAGAGGATCAGAGTGGCATAGAAACTATGATACAGCTGGATGTGTCATGTCAAAAGGTGTAAATATTGTGACCAAGCTGTAAACCATGACAATACATCCTGCTCTCTGTACTACTCCTACATGACACAATACATCTTACTCTCTGTACTACTTCCTACTAATCTTCAAGATTTTGAGTATGCAGAAGAAATATTATGATAAATTGATGTGGTTGTACAGAAATGATTACAAACAAATGAACCCTCCAAGAAGATATTATTGAAACCTGCCAGCCAGCACATCATTTCACATTGTTACTTACTATTTAGCTATAAACTGTATTGGGTCATCTGGCCTGTTTGAAACAATCTTTGCAATGAGATCTTTCATCATTCCATGCACATTGTGTTTTTCTGCAGCATAATCAATTACTGTGTCAGGCATAATAAAAATGCGATCTTCAATGCTACATGGATCAATATTTATTGTACCAGAAACAATCAAGAACAATAAACAGGTAAGAGACAACAAAGACAAAATCCATAACAAAATGCTAAATCTATAACAAAATGTCAAATCTATAACAAAATCTATAACAAAATGCTAAATCTATAACAAAATGTTAAATCTATAACAAAATCTATAACAAAATGCTAAAACTTCTTAAGAGCCTGCATGATTTCATAAGAGCCTGCTTGATTTATAAACATTGATTATGATGACAAATCTAGGTTGAGATTTGGAGAATTTGATATTAGGTGTAGTAATAGTAGAACTGGAAGCCTGCAGGGAAGAATATTTAACCAGAAAAACACAGAAACCATCAATATGCATACTCCGTGTCATGTGCTAGAAGAGATTGAGCACCTATAGGTGTGCCTGGAGTGAAATGATATCAGCTCATAAACATAATTAATTTGGATGTCCATTAGAGAATTTATATACTTTGATACTCTTTGTATTGTGGGCTGCCTGAGAGTTCTAGTTTTCATGCCAGCACTTTAAGAAGAGCTGACTCTAACTGAAAGGCAGTATGTCTTGAATGGTTTTACGGTGTAGGCTTTTGTAAACCTAACATAACACCTGACTTTAAAAATGTATGTACATGGATTTCTGTAGAATATGTTGTTGGTAAAGTGCAAATGACAATATTTTTCTGTAGTTTTTATTTTGTTTTATACAAAATGAAAATTGTAGAATACATATTCTTTAAATATTATGTGTGTGAGTCATAGTGCCTGATATCAATAACAAAGTGTTGTGAATTATTGATTTTGACTGATAAATGTATTAAATCAGGTAGTGTTCCTTTATCATCATAGGCATGCTATTTAACTGAAATAACAATAGTTCCAGGAAGCATACATTCTTTTATAATAGGCAGCAATGTTTGCAGACTTACATATAATTCAGTTTGGTATGATTTTTGTTTTAATATACACTCAATCTTGAAAGGGATCTTGCAGTTGTGTAATAAGTAGTTGCAATGTCACTCACTCACCTACCAGAGGTCTAATTCTTGATTCTTAATTAGAAACTGGCTTCACAGCACATGGAGTATTCCCATAAGTGCTCCACCCTCCGTTCCAGCAGCCATCCCAGTGTATGTAGACTCAGAGTCCCAGTCAGGTGTTGATTGTGTGGTCTTCGGAGACTTCCAAAAAATTTACTTTTCCTTTGCTCCCCTCTAGATACACAAATTTCTAACATTCCCTGTATGTGTACGATCTCAGCCTCATTGACATCATCTTCATCTTGAAATGAATTTATTACTGCCTTCATTAAGTCTACTTTATCTCTTCTCAGCAATGTGCCGTCTATAGCCGCATTGCCTGCTAATAAGTTGGCTCTCTCATTTCCTCTGACCCCAGCATGATCAGGGCATTATATCCATGTAATGCTCTGGACAATTGAGTTGTTTAATAAGTCCTACCATTCTTTTCTCAGTGTGTACTTTTTGTATCTTGCGGACCATGCTACCAGAAGTCTAATTCACAAATAACTCAAAGTTTGTAAAACAAAAAATCATGGAGTTGACACATTCATGAATCGTGTCCTGGAAAGGTTGAGGAATGGTGTCATAAAGCATCTATAACTTCTACAAGTAGACTAGTACTAGACTTAGATCTACGTGCTGAACTCAGACTGAAGGCAAAACAAGTCTGGACATTTCTAGTCAATCACTTGTCATTGATAACAGATGGGTTGTTTGTTTGAGAACCCCAGGATATGTAAGCGATTGCCTTTTACTTCTTATGTGCAGTGGAGTGGGTTTTTTTCTGAGCTTTTATATTTGGATTCTTCGACTTACGCATGTCATCTACAAAGGTTTTCGGTTTGACTGGTTTTGTCTAGTGGGCTATTTGGTAAGACCCACAGAAGCAACACCGTATGCGTATAACTGATGGGTAAAACTGCATACTGTGACACAGGTCAAGATATGTTATAAGTCACCTATTTTACCTGGATATACATTTATCAAGTAAAACGTACCCAGAAACTGTTTATCTGTGTCCTGATTGTTATCAACAATTGTGTTTTGTCCACCTTTCCGTCTATCCGCCATATTGTTGATATTGGAAACAGGCTTCTGATTGGCTTAAATACCTTTGTTAAACTCAAACCAAATGAGCAGAAGGTCTCCGTATTATTAATTTGTCTCTGGCCAATGCAGACCTAGTTGCCCGGGACAATAAATAAAAGGTTTTGCTGCAAAACTAGGAAAATAGTACTTACCCAGGAAACAGGTAATGAAGTCTTACTGAACGACGACTAACACACTATCACTGTCGGATGCTCACGTAAAATAATACAGACAACAATCCATAGGATATAATCATACAAATAACACTACACAGAACATAATCGATGTTTCGACGAAAAGGCCTTAATCAAGATAAGCATATAACGTCAAAAGACGACCAGTAGAAATGAAAATGACACGCACAAGTGTCTGAGCGAAATGTACACATTAGGTTTACAAAGGCCTACACCTTAAAACCATTCAAGACATGCTGTCATTGGTAAATCGAAATCATTATCTACAAGAAAGTTGCAGAGCAATCTATTGCATATCTAGCCACAACATTGAGTATGAGAATGGAGATAAAGGCTCTTTTTCTGAAGTTGGTAAGTAACTGTGGTAAGACACTCACTGCGGACATGGAGAGAAGATTACAGGCTTTTGAGTACAAATGCTACATACAAATTCTATGAATTTCCTATAGGGAACATAAGACCAATGTGTACGTAAGAAATAAAGTAGAGATGTGTGCAGGTGTTCAGGAGCCATTGCTTTCAATAGTGAAACGACGAAAACTAGCATGGTTCGGACATGTATGCAGGCACGATTCCTTGTAAAAAACAATACTGCAGGGAACTGTCGAGGGTGAAAGAAGCAGAGGAGGGAAAATAAAGGCATGGACGACAACATCAAGGAATGGACAAGGCAAGATATTTCCACACTCATCCACATCGCTGAGGATAGAATTCGCTGGAGGACTCTGTGTGCTGAGGCATCCACTGTGGTACCCCTACGACCCTCAAGGGTTACGGGTTTATTGATTGAAGTAACTTATCTTTATTTTATCCCTCTCAGAACCGTCTAATTAATCTTTCTGCTTTTCATGAGATTCTCAGCATCTTGTTATGTAAAACTCAATCTTTGTTGTCTCTTACCTGTTTATTGTTCTTGATTGTTTCTGGTACAATAAATATTGATCCATGTAGCATTGAATATCACATTTTTATTATGCCTGACACAGTAATTGATTATGCTGCAAAAAACACAATGTACATGGAATGATGAAAGATCTGATTGCAAAGATTGTTTCAAACAGGCCAGATGACCCAATACAGTTCATAGCTAAATAGTAAGTAACAATGTGAAATGATGTGCCGGCTGGCAGGTTTCAATAATAACTTCTTGGAGGCTTCATTTGTTTGTAATAATTTCTGTAATTTATCATAATATTTCTTCTGCATACTCAAAATCTTGAAGATTAGTAGGAAGTAGTACAGAGAGTAAGATGTATTGTCATGTAGGAGAAGTACAGAGAGTAAGATGTATTGTGTCATGTAGGAGTAGTACAGAGAGCAGTATGTATTGTCATGGTTTACAGCTTGGTCACAATATTTACAACTTTTAAAATGACACAGCTGTCTTTAGCATAGCTTCTATGCCACTTTGATCCTCTAAAGAATGGAATAGCCAAAATCAAACTTTAAACCTTCTTATCAGCATTTTACAACATACCTAATAGATATCAATGCTTAACACCCCTCTAAAGGATCACGTTCATGTCGTACAGGTGTTTGCTGGGAAAGCGCTGAAAGTTCATCTATATTTCCAAACAACTTTGCGTGAGTTTGTGTAACCACAGGGCAATGCTCAATCCTCATCTAAAATATAACATCCATGTAGCAGGTATAGTCTGCATTGCAGCCAACCTTCATTGTGGAGATGGCACTTAATGATGATGCAAAAAATGTAAGTAAAGTTAACCCATAGTATTTATTAATGCCGTAGGGGTGTGAGATGTTAGTGATCTCACATTAGAGTGGCTCTGCTATATGAGGGCGGTAGCCATCTCCTCTCCCTTCCCAGATTATTCTGGTACCCAATTAAGGCTGGGTTGACCCGGGAGCCATTGAGATCTGAAAAATATTTCAGCCTCAACTGGGGAGTGAACCCACGACCACTCATATGCGAAGCTATTTCTCTAACCACTGCACTACGCTGCCCTCTGATGATGATATACAGGTGTTTAGATGTCTACTATTTCACACAGACATAGGGCCTATGGGTGGCTGATGGGACAAGTCCTAATTGGTTCAAATGATAGTTCAAACTGTTGCAGAAATATATCTATAAATTTGCACATTTCGCTCTGTCGATTGTGTGTGTCGTTGTCATATCTACTCGTCTTTTGGTGTTATGTGCTTATCGTGATAAGGTCTCTTGGTGGAAACGTCGATTGTGTTCCATGTACTGTTATTTGTAAGATTATATCCTGTATATTGTTGTGTGATTATTTCACGTGAGCATCCAAGAGTGATATTGTGTTGCTCATCAATTGCTCCCGCAATATTAGTCATCGTTCATTAAGACTTCATTACCTGTTTCCTACGCAAGTAGTACTTGCCCGGGAGTCGTTCAGAGTATCCACGACGAAGACAACTATCTGGAAAGAATATGTCCCTTGATATATTATTAAATTGTCATATATATATATATATATATATATGTTGATTGTCAAAGTCTGCAACATATCCGAAACCAGATATGGCGAGTAGGGACTATGTGTATAGTGATTGAAAGGAAGCTTTAAGGAGACCTAAAAGAGCTACAATCAACCATATATACATGTGGCCTTAGTTATCTTGTCAGACGGACTTATCCTGGAAGGTTGTGGCGACAGGATTACACGAACTGCGATTTACATTATGTTTGATTGTCATATTCTGATATAACCAAATGTGACTAAAAGACCGTACCTAGCTACAAGAGGTACAAATTAAATAAAACGGCAGAGGGTCTGGCCACGTCTTATCAATTGAGTTGAACGGTCACGAGTAGAGCGTTTTATCGTGGCTGAATATGACAATACATGATCTTTGTGAAAAGGCATGAAGAACCACCTGCTATTCAATTGTTCATAGTATCCAATTGTTTCTGGTTAGTAGCTATCATCCCTGTGGCCCATTGTTTGGCAATTCCACTGACTAGCTCTGAATAGTGTGTGTACAAGAGCTGCTTAGTGGGCCCTATTGATTTCTTGTGTCAGCGGGATCATCACATCATGTAAGCTTGTGTTGCTGCACTGGTGGGTAGTATGAAAGATCTACCAGCTAGGCTGAGTGCAGATTTCTCTGAATGTTTGTGATCACACGTGCAGTGACATCTGACCTAGGATGGAGGTGATTAGTAGCAGCTCTTATATGTCTCCCCAGAGCTTCCTTTCAATCGCTGTACACATACATCCATGAATACCTGGTTTCAGAGTTGTTGTTTAGTAAAATATACCTCTTTTGGTGAGGTACGCTCCTTTCAACCATGAACAAATCTGTTATTATCTGATGATTAATTAACTTTAGTGATGGGTGGGTGATATTGTTTATCTGATGACTAACTAACTATGGTGATGGGTGAGTGATCTGTTGTTTATCTGATGACTAACTAAATAGGGTGATGTCCTTGAATACTGATTACAACAAGACAACAAAGAAATAACAAATAACCACCATTCTGCTATTTTTCACATTTTAATTGATGCCAGTATAGGTTACAGTCTAATATCAACAGAAGTAGTATTATCTGCTTGAAATAAAAATAAACATCTTTTTCTGCGCTCGTTTTCAAAGTCCTGCATATTAGCAAGATGTAGTCAAAAGAACAGAGTGTTGTGTCATGGTTTACAACTTGGTTGCGATATCTGCCATATTTAGCATGCACATACGACTTCAGTATAGCTTCTTGATCACTTTGATATTCTAAGGGGTGGGAACTCGTTTCACATGTATCTTGTGTCGTCAACTAGTGAACTCGTATCACATGTAACATGATTTTCACATGTATCTTGTGTCGTCAACTAGCAAATTCTAGTTTCTTTAATTATTATGCCACAGATATTTATTTTTAGAATGTTATTTAGAGTGGTTGTCGCCCTGTCTGGTTGGCCAGTCACTTTCCTCTTCTTGCTCCACAAGGTAGACTTGAGGGACCTCCAGTAGCTGAGGGTGGATTCTTTCGAGGTTCAAAATCCAGGACTGTTCCTGTTTCGGGGGAACTTCACAGGCCATGCACCATGATGATTTTTAATAGTATGTCCTGTAGACATGTCAGCTATTCATGTCAGCTATTCATGTCAGCTATTCATGTCAGCTATTCATGTCAGCTATTCATGTCAGCTATTCATGTCAGCTATTCATGTCAGCTATTCATGTCAGCTATTCATGTCAGCTATTCATGTCAGCTATTCATGTCAGCTATTCATGTCAGCTATTCATGTCAGCTATTCATGTCAGCTATTCATGTCAGCTATTCATGTCAGCTATTCATGTCAGCTATTCATGTCAGCTATTCATGTCAGCTATTCATGTCAGCTATTCATGTCAGCTATTCATGTCAGCTATTCATGTCAGCTATTCATGTCAGCTATTCATGTCAGCTATTCATGTCAGCTATTCATGTCAGCTATTCATGTCAGCTATTCATGTCAGCTATTCATGTCAGCTATTCATGTCAGCTATTCATGTCAGCTATTCATGTCAGCTATTCATGTCAGCTATTCATGTCAGCTATTCATGTCAGCTATTCATGTCAGCTATTCATGTCAGCTATTCATGTCAGGAATGTTAAGTGATGATTTGTTTTTATGACAATCTTGGTTCTACTGGTTGTTCTTTCCAAGGTTTTTTTGTTTTAGTGTTTGCCTATATGTTGCCATTGTTGTTGTGTATGTAGGTGTTTGCACTGATGTTTTTGATGCATTTCAGTAGCCAATTTCTCTGCAAGAGCAGTCTGGCTACCTACTGCCTGCAGCAGACTGATAACCGAGGTGATGTCTGATCTCATTTGTAATTAATTTTGTTTGTGATGGCATTATAGTGCTGGGAAGTCTGGATTTTCTACCAACCCCTGAAAATTTATATTTATGTATGCAAACTGGTATTCTTGTAAGGAACAAAGCGACAAGCCATGCAGAAGTCAGGAGCAGAAGGCCAAAAGGAGCAGATGTCGCAGCAAAGCTGTAAATATGACACAATGCATTCCGTTATCCAGACTAGATCTTGTTGATCTTCAGGAGTTTGAGAACCAATGAAGAATTAATGGACTAAAAACTAAGGTTCATGAACATTTTTATACACACTGGTTCAGTAGTTCATATTTCATAGAACCACTTCCACAGACTGGTATATCTGTAAATATGCAATCATTTGTATCACAGTAACTCAGTTGAAATAAATGAAATATGATAAATGAAATATGATAAATGAATACATTTACCGTAATTAATTTCTTATAACATGACAATATTACATATCATAGTCTAAAACAGTGGTCCTCAGCCCATTCTCACATGTGGCAGGGCCACCATATTAGAAGTAAAAATCAGTACACCCATTACTGATACAAAACGCCATTGAGGCCAACTCCTTGAAGTGGAGATCAGGCTTAGTCCAGCAAGTGACCAATAAACTAAAATTGGTCAGTGGTCAGGCCATCTCTGACATCGAGCAGGACCTCAGTCCTGCCCAAGCAAGCTCTGGTGCTGAAATCGGAGATACCATGCCAAACAGGAGCACAGTAATCATGGTATCCCGCAACACGACTAGATAATATGATTTCACAACAAAAACAAAAATTATGCAAAATTTTTCCATAAAGAATTTAGTGGAATATTTTTATTTAATAATTAATTTTAGAACTCATAATGTGAAAGGGCGAAATAACAAATGACCATTATAAATAATAAACCATGAGAATATTTGAAAATATCGCGTCCATCTTGTTCTTAATAATCAAGAATTCATTGACTTTTCAGATACAAGTTTGTATTACATGTTAACCTGTTTAATGTCAGATACAAGTTTGTATACATGTTAGCTTGTATAATGTGAGATACAAGTTTGTATACATGTTAGCTTGTATAATGTTAGATACAAATTCAACTAATTAAACTACCGTTATTATGAGAAATCTATAAATTTCTTTTTTTTTTAAACTGGGTCATTTATTGCATTTTAATAAAGTGTTTTGGGACCCTCGGACAACATATCCAAAACCAGAAGAATCACGATAAACCTTGAACCTCTGGTTACCCTAACCTGGGCTCATCATTTGGGACAAATATAACCCCCCCCCCTTAAAAAAAAATTGTGTGGATGCTTGAAGACTTATTATTGTATGATTTTAGAGACTTGTATTTATTATTTAATAATGTCTAAATGTCTGATTTTGTGGCAGCGTGGTACAGAGAATAGCTGTGATGGTCAAGGTACAGAAACCAAATCCCACCGCAAAAAATTGCGCATCCAGACTGTTCAAAAAGCAAAACTACTAGATGTAAACACTGCCAAGAAAATCACTACAGCCAAAAAATGCTGGGTTGAGGGATACATCCTGAATTTATACACACTGTCAGATCACAAGGAAGAGCAGTACACAAAGCCAGAGCTGCCTTTAAAGCAACTACAAACAGTCTAACGATGGAAGTATTTACAGGAATTCAGGCACTAAAGTGGCTAGAATCACAAGCTTATTTCCATAAGTGCATACTAATTTTTTGCATGCAACCTAAAAAAGGGCAATCATGTGTTAGGTATAAACAATTGCAGTGTTCACCTAATTTAACGCTTTATTGATAAATTTAAAAAAAAAGATTTAAGCACTTTAACCCACTTCTGTATATCACTTCAAAAATATAAATCCAGCCATATGACTTTAACCCACTTCTGTATATCACTTGAAAATATATATCCAGTCATATGTTATCAGAGATTTAGCCATGTGTTATCAGAGATCCAGCGATATGTTATCAGAAATCCAGCCATGTGTTATCAGAGATACAGCCATATGGTATCATAGATTCAGCCATGTTATCAGAGATTCAGCCATATATTATCAGAGATTAAGCCATATGTTATCAGAGATTCAGCCATATGTTATCAGAAATCAAGTGATATGTTGTCAGAGGCCCAACTCCATTACACAAAGTACAATTATAACATGTCTAATTAGTAAACATAAATCTTTGATAGACCTATAACTGCATATATAACATTACAGTAAAATCAAGACTTATGCACAGTTTGAAGTTTGGCGATAGGTCTAATGTAGAACAGTTTGATTTGGACATGTCTTGTCCTGTCGTTCTTCAGTCTGGTCCAGTCATTCTTAGATTCATTTAGCAGAGTCAGTTTAACACAGACTGGGTTTGAATCATGAAGAACAATGTTTTAGCCTTTCAATGTTCAGCTAAAACAAACACATAATCCATCTTGAATGATATTTGCTTTAGTCTATGTAGACTTGTTTGTCTTTGATTTTTGTTGTTGCTAATTTATAGTTTTCCTCATGAGCCATGTCTGGAACCAGCAAAAGAAACAGGTAAAAAGGTGGTTGATTGTCCAAAAGGTGGTAGTGGTGATATGCTAAGACAGGGTCTGGCAATAAGCTGCAAAAATATGATGGAAAACAAATTAGAATTTTGGTGGTTAAGTTCAATGGTTGGTTGGTTGGTTGCTGATCCAGCGGTCCATGGGCTCATGCCCTTTGACCTAATGCCATTAGGTGGCATTATATTGCTGGGAATTCTGTGGATTTTCGGCCCACCCCGGGACAGAGCCAGAGAACAACTATCACACCTCCAGGAAGGTAGGTTTCAACATATGCACTGCTCCTAGCCACTGTAGCCAAGATAGGGTTCATGTGCTCATTCCCCGCCACCAATTGACTACTGGTTATGCCGAACTTCTCTATTGCTCCAGGCATGCAACCATATGTTCAAGTCAAAAGGATTGTCACGTCCTGAGTCACTGATCCTCTATAATTGGCCTCAGCCATAGGAAAAACAGTGATGTCAGTTTCCTCCTCCTCATTGCTGCACAGTACATCTCTGGCTCCCTCCCAACCACAGAGGGTGCATACATATATATTCAGGCAAACATGAAAAACATTTCAACAACAAAACAAAATCATAAATGTATAGATGACATGCCATGAAGCTTCTATAAGAAGATAACCTCAATATAACGGCATGTCATCCACTAAGGTTTTCTGTTGCATGGATGGTATGTCTAGTGGGCCATTGGTGAGACCCACAGACGCAACCACATGCGTGTTAAGTTCAACGATAAACATATATCAGATTTCATACTGTCAGCAGAGAGGTCATTCCTACTACACAAGGAACTATTGTTTACCATAACACAGAGAGGTCATTCTTACTACACAAGGAACTATTGTTTACCATAACACAGAGAGGTCATTCTTACTACACAAGGAACTATTATTTACCATAACACAGAGATCAAACTGTTTTTGGTCCTAGGGATGGATCCATATCCATAGACCTGGCCGTGCAAGATCTGCCGTTAACTCACGTCCGTCTTTAAACATACGCACCCACTCCATCACTCTGGTCCTCGACAAACATTTGTCACCATATGCTGCCTTCATTCTCCGATGAATGTCTACTGCTTGACATCCTTCAAATGAAAGAAACTGGATCACAGCACGCTGATTCACTTTGGACGGGTTCGGAATCACACCCGCCATATTGTTAACAGTCTTCTGCAGCACATATGCATGCTGGGAAGATGAACACGTGACCGTATGTAAATTATTGGATACTCATTACTAGTGCAAAATGTCATCAATATCAGTGCGCTCTATCACGCGTGGTGTAACAAGTCCCGTTTTCATTTGAACACGCCTCGTACAACTGACCTCAGACCAGATGAAATAAAAGCTAATCTGAAAGTTTTAATTATCCCCCGTTAATGTTACTAAATATACATTAAAAATATTTTTTAACTTATTGACATTTACGTATGTAGTAGGTACAAACAAATGGATACAATTGATTAAAGTTACATGGTTCTAGACCAAGCTTGAAATCAGCACTTGCATTGTTTGTTCAGTGGCACAGCAGATTAGCAGTTACAATCTGACAGGTTGGTTAATTTAGGCTGTGGGGTCCGGACCTTCGTGAAAAAAGAAGAAAGTTGCCCTCTTGTTTACACTCTGAACTAGAATTCCAGGCCGCAGTTACCAAACGGCAGATTTTTCAGATAAATAAAACAACATTGGTCTGTCTTCAGGTTATCTAACAAAATTATGACAAGCTACATTGTTGAAAATATAATTATACAGCTTTATCAGTAGTCTTTGAACTGTCTAGCATGTGGTTAAAAAAATATTTACTATCATATAGATGTACATGCATGGAGCCATAGTGGCACACTAGTCAGTTCATTGGCTGTCTAGTCAGATTTTCATTTCAGGGTATGGCAGAAAATCTTTTAAACAAATTGCTCCCGAATCATTACATCAGCCTCAGAGTAATAGGTCCCAGCATAAATCTTGAAAACTAAATGTTTCTATGATACTGATTACAATGCACCTGCAATCCTATTTGTCACAGAAAAATTCAGACCTACCTCCACATTCACCATATACGTCAGTGGTGAGAGAAATACAGACCTACCTCCACATTCACCATATACATTAGTGGTGAGAGAAATACAGACCTACCTCCACATTCACCATATACATTAGTGGTGTGAGACGGCCGTGTGTTGCCAGGGCCCGAAAGGGGAGCAAAGAATAGCAACACTGTTTACCTTCCACGCATGTCATAAAAGGCGACTAAGGAGGTTATGGGATGGAGTTAGCTGTCCCAACTCATATACGTTCAGTGACCCAACGCCATGCTGAAGTCGGATGTGTCAGGCCGAAAGGCGCAGATATCGCAGCAATACTGTAAACCATGATACAATGCATTCCGTTCTCTGGACTACATCCTGCTAATCTGCAGGAGTTTGAGAACGAACGCAGAAGAAGAAGAAGTGGTGTGAGAAATACAGACCACACTCCACATTCACCATATACGTCAGTGGTGTGAGAAAGGACTGTATGTGCATTTGAAATAAAGATAAAAGTTCACAATCAATAAGAGAATTTACAGAAATATTCATCTAGTGTGGTGAAATAAAGGAGAAGTGATGGTTCATCTCTCATAGTTGATGTCAACCCATCAAGAAGTCATGATTATGTTGTTCATCTCTCATAGTTGGCAGACTCCTTGAAATGGAGATGGAGCTTAGTCCAGCCAATAGAGGTTGGAAACTAAGATTTGTTGGGCCATCTCTAACATCGAGCAGGACTACAGTCCTGCGCAAGCAAACACCGGTGCTGAAGTTGGAGATACCAGGCCGAAAGGTGCACCAGCAACCATAGTATCACATAACCCGACTAGATAACATGTCTTCACAGCAACAAGAAACTGGGATGATGATGATGGGCCTGACTGTGGCTAATGAATTCTATGCATGCCTGGAACTGTCTACCTGCAACTGAGCTCTGATGCCTGGAACTGTCTACTGCAACTGAGCTCTGATGCCTGGAACTGTCTACTGCTAATGAATTCTATGCATGCCTGGAACTGTCTACTGCTAATGAATTCTATGCATGCCTGGAACTGTCTACCTGCAACTGAACTCTGATGCCTGGAACTGTCTACTGCAACTGAGCTCTGATGCCTGGAACTGTCTACTGCTAATGAATTCTATGCATGCCTGGAACTGTCTACTGCAACTGAACATGTGTGGGAGGAGTTTGTGGGACATTGAGCAGCTCTTGCCTTTCTTCTAGCGCATTTTTGTTACATAGCATGATGTCTGAGGTTCGATGCCCATATACAGTTATCTGTCCATATACTTCTTCTTCTTCAGCGTTCATTCTCAAACTTCTGCTGAATCTCTCTTGTAGCAGGACAATTGTCCTACTAGATTTCCAGCAGGATGTAGTCCAGAGAATGGAAATGAGTTGTGTCGCCAATGGCCCGACACATTCATCTTCAGCGGGTGACCATATACAGTTCTTTGTTATATACAAGGACAACTGACAAATTGAGGAGTAAACAAATATGGCATGTTGAAGTCAGATGTTTCAGGCTGAAAGATGCAGATATCACAGCTAAGCTATAAACCATGATACAATGCATTCTGTTCTCTTGAATACATCCTACTAATCTGCAGGAGCTTGAGAACAATTGCAGAAGAAGAAATATGGCAATTGCTGCATAAGGTGACTGCTTCTATTGGTAAAACTGAGTTTTAATTTTTTTTAAAAAGAGGCAGAAAATATTAAAATAGCAGCAAGGCCAGATTGGATCGTTAATTTTCTGCCAAAGACGGATGTGTCGGGCCATTGGCACAAATAAAACGGCAACACAACGCATTTTCCATTCTCTGGACTACATCCTGCTGGAAATCTAATAGGACCATGGTCCTGCTACAAGAGAGATCCAACGGGAGTTTGAGAATGAACGCTGAAGAAGAAGAAGGATAATAATTTCATGCTGCTCTTTGACTCATGAATATTTATAAAGAACATTAATGTTTTTTTTAATGGCATACACTTACAGTGAGGTTTCTAGATATATCAGGGTATTGGCCAGATTCTTCTTCATCCATGTAGTATGTGAAGATAACATCTCTGCAGAGGGAAAAAGTTGGATAAACAATGTGTTATACCTTGTAATTTTCTGAACATGATATTTCTACTGCTGTAAAAACTTCTACTAATTTTCTACAGTTGTTAATTCAGTTAGTTTCTGTGGAAAATAAGCTACAACTATAATTTCCGCTGATTTCTACGATAGCTCATGTTCTTTAGATTTATTTATGAGCTGTATTCCTTCTAAAAATGTTCTTGGTTGTGCAGATAAGACACCAGTTTGGACAGACACAACATGTGCATGTGCAAATCACTTTTGATATAATACTCTGAAGAAGTCTTCTAAGTCCAGTACTGGATTTTATGCGCAGTGTTAAATGCTGTGCACAGCAGCTTCTGATAGCGTTGGCTATCCGTGAATCTGCACAGCTTAAAGGGAACATAGCTTGGGAGGCTCTGTCCTCATTCTTTTATTGTTTCTCATCAGTTTTCTTTTCTCTTAACCAGTGGGTTCCAGTATTGATGAACTGAATAAAATGCTGCAATAATGAATGACATCAGTATCTGTTGCAAGCAATTGTTCATCTTTACAAATTTATGTATCTATTAGGGACTACTGTGCAAAGGATGTTGTCTTCTATCTATCTATAATTCCATCAGGGTCATAGGGGTACCACATTGAATGCATCAATACACAGAGTCCTCCAGCGATTTCTACCTTCAATGTGGACGAGTGAGGAAAAATCTTGCTTGGAAAAATCAAGCATGTGTGAGGAAAAAGAGAGAGGAAAAATCAAGGGCTTGACATGTCAGCCCTTGATGTTGTCTGTCCATGTTTTTAATTTGTCCTCCTATGCTTCTTCCACCTTCGACAGCTTCCTGCAGTATTGGTTTTTTTTTACCAGAAATCATGTCGGCATGCATGTCCAAACCATGCAAGTTTTTTTCATTTCATTATTGAAAGAAATGATTCTTGTGAACCTGTATACATTTTGTATTTATTTCTTCTCTGTCTCATTATCCATTGCTATATTTCAGTGGGTGAAAGGTTTAGCTGGTGTCGCCCATCTCCACTCTAATTATCCTAACATAGGGTAAGCTGTAAAGATGTCTTTTTACAGGTAAACAGGTAATATTCTAGAAAAACAGACGTACACTATTGTAACAGATTTTTTACAATTACTTTGGAGTTACCTACCTTTTACTTCGTCTAGCTAACAGAAAACAAAATATACAGCCAAGAAGACCAGCAGCTGCCAAAAGACTTCCTATAACAATGCCAGTAATTTCTGCTGCACTGAGCTTGTCTTTTTTGTTTGTGCAGGTTTCCCCAGACCAATCTGTTGTGCACCTAGAGGACAGGAAGCACATTATTGCTAGATCTTTTAAAGCTTCTAGAATTTAGAGAACATATGTAAAAGCATAATTGCAATAGAGGAATTGTTCCAATATCTCCAACTTCTCCAGTCTGACTCCTAGTGTTCTGTGGTCCCCTTCTAGTTGTCTACAATCTTAGGGATATCTTGGTCCACAGTCACTTTAATGATAATGATTTTATTCATTTTGGTGGTGTCATCTGTCAACATAGCAGATGTCACACCTGCCTGCGTCTATACCATAAAGACACAAGATGCAGCACCCACAAATCTACTTTCTAAACTGAAGAGGGTTTTATATTTTGGTCCCAAAATGTCATCTATGCTTTCATTTTCACATGTTGCAGTATAGTTTACATAAGGGAGATAGGTAAGAGACTTACTCTTGACCAATTCTGCCAATATCTGTAGGATATTAATCACAGATCTTGAACTTGCTGTTGACCACTTCAATAGCACAGGCCATCTGGGTGTTACAGAGTTTTGAAGTGAAATAATAATAATCATCATCAAGTGTAGTCTCCGCAACGAAGGTTGGCTGTAATGGACCTCCAACATTATCTCTTGTCTTGGTGGTGCACTCTGTCAGACTGTAATCTGTCCATCTCATGATATTTTTCTCCAACATATCTCTGCCTACCTCTTGCTCGCTTCCTCTCAACTCTACCCTTCAAGTGAGTTCTTCAACAAGGTGTCATGTCTTTTAATATGTCCAAAATATTGTATTTGTTTGATCTTTATTTCTTTTAATAATTCTGTTTTGATATGAAGTGTTGTTCTAACCTCTTTGTTAATTTTCTTCTCTTTCCACAAAGTTCTCCCTATTATTCTATATATCCACATCTCTAAGTCATCAATTCTGTCTTCTAGTTTATTCATTGTCCATACATTTCTGAGCCATACATTAATATAGAATAGATGTAGTATTTTTCTTCTTCTTCTTCAGCATTCATGATCAAACTCCAGCTGTATCTCTCTTGTAGCAGGACAATGTTCCTACCAGATTTCCAGTAGGATGCAATCCAGAGAAATGGAAATAGTGCCCTTAAAAAAGCATTACAATACAGACATGATGGATACAAATCCAGGGACAGATCATGCAAAAGTTGGATTACAGAAATAAAAGAAAAACATTTATACACAAAAAGGCTGTCTCTAAAGAACACTTCTACCCATGATGCTGCAAGGTACAAAGGGGTATAATGTGAAAGGAAAAGTACATATGGGGGGTAACTTTAGTACAATGACATCAATCCTCTACGCCTTTTTTCAACCAAGAGTTGCCAATCACACAAACCAGGCGCAACTCTTGTCTCTGACTTCTTCATTGTTACAATAACCTTAACAGCATAGTATCTGTCATATCAACCTTTTTTTCAATATCAAAAAATGTCTGCATAATGATATACTTACTGACAAATTGCTTCCCCTTCTAAATTTAGTTGACAAGTTCCACCATTTTGACATGTATCAATAGCATTGCAATTGTGTATACATTTGACTGAAGTTGTGTTGAAAGCTATACAGTTGCCATAACCATAGGAACAGGGATTAGTGCTACAAGGATCTGATGCTTCTGCTTCAACTGTAATGAAATATAATACAGTATTATTTTAATATGGGTAAATAGACAAGTCTCGGATACATTAGATAGGGAGACAAGTCTTGGATACATTAGGGAGACAAGTCTTGGATACATTAGGGAGACAAATCTTGGATACATTAGGGAGACCAGTCTTGGATACATTAGGGAGACAAGTCTTGGATACATTAGGGAGACAAATCTTGGATACATTAGGGAGACAAATCTTGGATACATTAGGGAGACAAGTCTTGGATACATTAGGGAGACAAGTCTTGGATACATTAGGGAGACAAGTCTTGGATACATTAGGGAGACAAGTCTTGGATACATTAGGGAGACAAGTCTTGGATACATTAGGGAGACAAGTCTTGGATACATTAGGGAGACAAGTCTTGGATACATTAGGGAGACAAGTCTTGGATACATTAGGGAGACAAGTCTTAGCTACAATAGGGAGACAAGTCTTGGATACATTAGGGAGACACGTCTTGGATACATTAGGGAGACAAGTCTTGGATACATTAGGGAGACAAGTCTTGGATACATTAGGGAAACAAGTCTTGGATACAATAGGGAGACAAGTCTTGGATACAATGGGGAGACAAGTCTTGGATACATTAGGGAGACAAGTCTTGGATACATTGGGGAGACAAGTCTTGGATACATTCGGGAGACAGGTCTTGGATACATTGGGGAGACAAGTCTTGGATACATTAGGGAGACTTACTTATCTGATCCCTGGGGTTGTGAGTGTTACCTCTTTCTTCCCTGTCGCATGTGGTGGTAGGTGCATGTCTTCTTCAGCTGTGTTGTGTCTGTATAAAGGGTGTTAGTGATGGAGAAGTTTGGTGGTCACAGTTGTTTTCACACAGTTTGTGGTACAGGGCATTCAATAACATGGTGTTTAACTGTTTCCTCCTCTTATCTGCTGCAGTGGTTGCAGCATGGTATATAGTCTGCTGTAATCCTTTGTAGATATTTGTTACGTTGTACACGTGTCATTTTGCACACATGTGTTGTTCACAGCCAAAATATTGTGCTTTGATCTGTTAACAGTGGCTCTTGTTGACCAGCTAATACATGAATTCTATCGTGAAAAAACACATTGGTCTTATGTTCTCAGTAACAGATACTCAACACACGTCTATAACATTTTTTTACAAATATCTGAGCAAAGAAAAGCAAAGAATACGTCTATAGTTTTATTTTCTGTGGTCATTTCACTGTGGGAGTTCTAGAGATGAGCTGGACACCACCGTATTAAAAAAAGCCCACATAACAATCATTTTGAGACATTAAGTATGAGTTTTAAGTTAATTAATGAAAATAGACACAAGCTTGCTTTGTAATCTTCAGTCTACTGAGAACACAAACTCTGCTACTTATGCAAAGATGCGAGTACACAAACACAAGCTCCACTATTTACATGCATATATTAGAGTACCCATCTGCAAACTTCATTAAAAGAGAGTATACATACAGCCTTGATGATTTGAAATAACATCATGAAACAATATCATGAAACAACATCATGAAATAATACTTACTCTGACCAGCAGCATCTACATAATCAAAGTCTTCTATAGGGATTTGATTGTTGATAAATATGCCTTGTCTGTAAGTCGTCCAGCTAATGTTCTGGAGGAAGATTCTCACACTGTCACCAATATCTTCCGGTGATTCTCCAGAGAAAGCAGTAGAATTGAGGAAAACACTCCACTCTACAGAAAGTTGTCCATTACTATATTGGAAAATGGAAAACTTTATTTTACAAAATATAAAAATATGAAAATATTTCATTCTTGCTATCTATCTGCCTGTGTGCTTCAGAAATGTACTAAATCATTGAAATAGGGCCTAAAATGGTGCACATAACAGCTGTGTTATTTCTGTGACCACAAATGGAAGTCTAGTTCAGTGTTTCAGGACTATTCACATGGAATATGTGGTTTCTTTCTGTATATGTTATAGATCGCGGTTTAGCCATGTGAATGTCCTGATACAACACTGAGACAGGATTAGCAAACCGTCAGTGAGAACACAATGGCTTGCAGTAAAATGAAGCATACTCAGCACACAAGAAGGCCATCTCCAATAAACTCTTCTACCCTTTACGCTGAAAGGCAACAAATGGTTTAGCGAATAGATAGGGCTTACAATTTTTAAAATGTAATAAAAGAGAATACAATGGTTTACATGAGACTGAACACTTAATGTACAGTTACCCTACACCCCCAGAGTAGAAGGCTCCTCCAATAGTCATTGCACCAAGCAAAAAGGTAATCTCCTGGGTATGAAAGAAAGTTCAGATAGAAACCTCCCCTCCCCATTGTAAGATTGTGAAAGAATAAATTCTTTCCTCTCTGGAAGATACGAAGATCACAAAATCAACATCTGACTGGAGTTACATACTCTTGGATGGTTATTTAACAGACAGAATTATGGAATGTTCCATGTATTATGATGATGGTTTCTAATATTGAATCAAGATCACTCTGAAGACTGATGTGTTGGGCCATTGGTGCAAATAAAATGGTGACACAACACATTTCCAGCTTGACTAAATCCTGCAGGAAATCTAGTATGACTGTTGCCCTGCTATAAGAGAGATCCAGCGGGAGTTTGAGAATGAACTCAAGAGGAATCAAGGTTACTATTGTGATGTTATTAGTGTGTTGTAGGAACCTGAAATATAAGAAAAGAATAGTGATGTTGCCTGTCATGAATGTCATAAGAGGTGACTAAGGAGGGTTTAGGCAGTTTATGTTGGTTTTCCCATCCCATAGAGGGCCAAAGTTATCCAAAACCATGCTGAAGTTGGATATGTCAGGCTGAAAGGTGCAGATATCACAGCTATGTTGTAAACAATGACAGAATGCATTCACTTCTCTGGACTAAATCCTGCTAATCTGCACAGGTTGTCTGTGAATGAATGCAGAAGTTGTTTGTGAATGAATGCAGAAGTTGTCTGTGAATGAATGCAGAAGTTGTTTGTGAATGAATGCAGAAGTTGTTTGTGAATGAATGCAGAAGTTGTATGTAAATGAATCCAGAAGTTGTTTGTGAATGAATGCAGAAGTTGTTTGTGAATGAATGCAGAAGTTGTTTGCGAATGAATGGAGAAGTTGTTTGTGAATGAATGCAGAAGTTGTATGTGAATGAATGCAAAAGTTGTTTGTGAATGAATGCAGAAGTTGTTTGTGAATGAATGCAGAAGTTGTTTGCGAATGAATGGAGAAGTTGTTTGCGAATGAATGGAGAAGTTGTTTGCGAATGAATGCAGAAGTTGTTTGCGAATGAATGCAGAAGTTGTTTGTGAATGAATGCAGAAGTTGTTTGCGAATGAATGCAGAAGTTGTTTGCGAATGAATGCAGAAGTTGTTTGTGAATGAATGCAGAAGACAAAAATGACTACTGTCACGTGATCATTGGAACTGCCATCATTTACTCATCACGCTCTGTATTGTGTTTTTGACAAAGATCGTTTGGTTGAAACATTGATCTGTGTATGTTTTCCTGTGTGCATTCAATAGATCACAAAATGTTGTTATCCTATGTCTCCGTCTGTCATCTGTGAAGTAACCAGTTTTATAAATATTTATCTACTGTTAATATTGTTTTATACTTACTTAATTTTTATGGAATTTGGGTCAACAGTCACATTCTTCAAGCCTGGCAGGTTTTTAAAAATATTCTCCAGCTGTTTAAAATTTAAAAAATATATATACATACAAACACATCAATGTAACCATGCATACAAACACATCAATGTAACCATACATACAAACACATCAAATGTAACCATACATACAAACACATCAATGTAACCATACATACAAACACATCAATGTAACCATGCATACAAACACATCAATGTAACCATACATACAAACAAATCAATGTAACCATACATACAAACACATCAATGTTACCATACATACAAACACATCAATTTAACCATGCATACAAACACATCAAATGTAACCATACATACAAACACATCAATGTAACCATGCATACAAACACATCAATGTAACCATACATTCGTAGATCAGTCTACACATTCAATATTCTGAACATCCTGTCATTAACATTTGATATCTTTATATCTATAGTCTTTTCTCAGCTTTTGCTGTTAAGCGTCACAGGATTTAATGATAATCTGTTATCGGGCTATGGCACGTTTAATCGCTTGATATGCAGTAATATTGTGATGTATCAGAATGTTGGTAACTCCTTCAATCGACCTTTTTCTTGGTCTTCCTCTGTATCTTGCTGCTTCCATTTGATGTTGTATGCTCTTGTTGCTGGACAATGAGGGTTCATTCTAATTAAGTAGCTGAACCATTTTAGTCTTTGTTTTTCAATATATTTGAGCACTGATGTTGTTCCAACAGTTCTTGTAATCTCTTCATTTGTCACATGATCTTGTTCTGTTTTCTATTTGCTAGTATTTTGGTTATATGACACATCAAGCTATACTTAGTATCCGACTAGTGATAGTTAAATATATAGGTCCAAAAAAAGTATCTATATTTGCTTCATAGACTTCAGCAAGGCCTTTGACAGAGTCCAACATGAAAAATTAATCAAATATCTTCAAGAAATATGCATAGATGGAAAAGACATCAGACTGATTAGAAATATATATTGGGTACAAACTGCATCAATAAGGTGTAAAATCTATACATAGAAATCAGAAGAGGGATGAATAATAGACAAGGATGTATTTTATCACCCAGCATATTTAATATCTACACAGAGAATATCTTTAAAAATATAGAAAGAATGCCAAGACTCAAGATCAGTGGAAAATAGTAAACATCAAGAGATATGCAGATGACACTGTTCATTTAGCAGAAAGTGAACATGAACTACAAAGACTAATAGATCAAGTTGACAAATCAAGTAATGAATATGGACTGGATATAAACATTAAAAAAGCAAAAACCATGATAATCAGCAAATTCACAGAAGAAAAGGGGCTAAACATACTAATACATGGAGAGAAACAACAAGAAGAACATTATCAATATATTGGACACATAATCACAAATGATGGCAGATGTGAAACAGAATTAAAAGGAGAATAGGAATGGCTAAAAGTACCTTCAATGACATGAGGAAATTATTAATATCTAAACAAATTACAAACAAGTTAAAAATGAGAATTATAAAATGCTACATCTATTTCATATTAATGTATGGCTCAGAAACATGGACACTAAATAAACAATTAGAGGACAGAATTGATGCCTTTGAGATGTGGGTATATAGAAGAATAGGACAAACATCATGGAAGAAAAAAAAAAGAACACTTATTATGAAGAAAGAGTTATTAAAGGAAATAAAGATCAGGCAAATAAAATATTTTTGACACATTAAAAGACGTGACTTCTTATTGAAGATCTTACTTGAGGGTAAAGTCAAAGGGAAGCGAGCAAGAGGTAGACAGAGATACAAGTGGGAGAGTAACATTACAAGATGGATATGTTACAGTCTAGCAGAGTGCACCACCAAGACAAGAAACAGGAGATGTTGGAGGTCAGTTGCAGCCAACCTTCGTTGCGGAGATAGCACTTGATGAAGATGGTATATATGTATCATGGCAGTTAATTAAGGACAATTAATGTAAATTTGGAAAACTTGATAGAAGCCATCTTTTTCAACTTATCACATTTGAACCATACGTTACCTGTTCTGTTAAATTCTTAGCTATCTCATTTCTCTTCTCAGGGGTAAGGTCATCTGATGTGAGACTTGTGTTGAAGTTGGTTTTAGACTTAAATGTAAAATCTGGCGATACTTGTTCATCCTGTGGCGATGTATCTGTAAGAATCAAGTATTTGTACATATATTTTAGACTTTGAAGGAAATTGCTTTAGAAGAATTATTCAAATTTGCTCAGAAAAAAATATCTCATCACAAGTAATTGATGTTTGATTGCCTATCCTGCTGTTCATAGGCTCATGTCCTATGACACCCAATGCCATTATGTGATATATGCATGTGTTAGAGAGCTTTTGTTTTGTTCCATATAAGGTGTTTCAGTAATCTGGCCTTGAGGTGAGATGTATTTTTCTGAAAATATCCAGCGCTGGACATTCAAAAACATGGAGATAAATTAATTTATGGATTTGAATCAATAATATAAAGGAATAAAATAAAAATATGATTTTCTACCAAATTCAGATACATACTAGTGATCAGTAGTGTTTGTAGCTGTCACTAGTTATAATTAATAGTAATAGTAACATTAGCAATCAGTAGTATTTGTAGCTGTCACTAGTTATAATTAATAGTAATAGTAACATTAGCAATCAGTAGTATTTGTAGCTGTCACTAGTTATAATTAATAGTAATAGCAGTCGTCCGTGTGTTGCTGGAGCCCAAGAGGGGAGTAAAGAATAGTAACACTGTTTACATTCCATGCATGTTGTAAGAGGCGACTAAGGAGGTTATGGGATGGAGTTGACTGTCCCATCCCATATAGTTGCAGTGACCCAAAGCCATGCTGAAGTCAGATGTGTCGGGCCGAAAGACATAGATATAGCAGCAATGCTGTAAATCATGACACAATGCATTCGTTTCTCTGGACTACATCCTGCTAATCTGTATGAGTTTGAGAATGAAGGCAGAAGAAGTAATAGCAGCATTAGCCATCAGTAGTATTTGTAGCTGTCACTATAATAATAGTAACATTAGCAATCAGTAATAAAAGTGACAGCCATATTATTTGTATCCATCAGTAGTAAAATATTAATTATGGTACCAGTATTTGAAGCAGTCAGTAGTAATAATAATGGTTATAATAACAGTATTTGAAGCAGTCAGTAGTAATAGTTACATTAATTGTAGTATTTTAAGCAGCCAGTAGTAATAGTTATGGTAATTTCCCAGGAGTTGGGCCTACATTTCACACTTTTTAAGAAATATGCAGCAACCTGAACTTTTGAGTGATTTGTGATGTCACTCTACCACAGTATTCCTAGTTACAAAAATGACTGCTGTAATTGTGCTTCAACAGATAAATTCATTATTACCATTGCAAGGAGTGTTCCCAGATGCAAAGATATACACAGGGGACATACTATGGTGTTAACCTACATCACTGGGGTAAGGATTTGCTGGTACTGCACTGTTACAAAGCAGATTGGGCTGGTGGGTAAATAATAAACACTTGGTTGGTTTTTAGTTTTTAATGCTACAGAAATAATCAATAAAAACACAAAGACCACAATTTTATTCTTCCATTTATATTATATTTTGCTATTTTTCATTCCACATTCCACAAAATGTGTAGGCCCGGATTCTGTAAATCCGGATCATATCGGATTTGATATGGAAAGAACCATAGTTATAGTAATAGTAGCACTTGTAGCAGTCAGTAGTAAAAGTAACAGTTATAATAGTAATAGTAACAGTAGTATAAGCAGTTAGCAATTGTTGCGGTGTAATGTTTGTGTTTGTTTGTTTGAAAACCCCAGGAATTACTAGTGATTAGCTCTTACTTCCTATGTGCAGTGGGGAGGTTTATGAGCTTTTTTTCATAGCCAAGAGGTATTACAGTGTAATAGAAGTATTTGTATTTCTACAACTATTTCTAATGGTTCGAAACATTGAAAATGTCTTGTGTATTGTAATTTGTATGTTTTCGTGTTTACACCTCATAACCCCTTAGCAATAGTCCGCTGTGTTCAAGTGAAACTTTTAAAAACCCGTGTTCTACGTAAGTACTATAGAAGTATTTATAGCAGTCAGTTGTTTTACAAGTTTCCATAATTTCCTAGTATCTCTTTCTAGGTTCAGCGACTCTGTTTTTTCTTTCCAGCTGTTCCGTCTGGCTTGTAACTTGGCTCTTTGAAATTTAGCCTTTGTTTGCTGATATTTGTTGTGATGTTCTTGGCTAGGTCTGTTCTCAGCCTGCTTTCTAGATGTTTCCATCTCATTTTGCAGCTTTTCCAGTTCATCATTCCAGTAGGGTTTGTAGTTTTTGCGTGCCCCCCTGGGTATGGTTTTACTAGCAGCATGTAGTATACATCTATTAAATTCACTCACTGCTCTATTGATGTCTTTGTCCAAGTTCATGTCCTTAGCTAGAACACTGGTTAAATGCTGGTACATTTTCCAGTCTGCCCTCTTATAGTTCCACCTAGTGAGCGTACTGCTGTCCTTGGTATATTCATTGTGAATTTCCAGAAATACTGGTCTGTGGTCACTACCCCCAAGCTGCTTTCCAACGACACGTGTGATGTTCCATTCCAGGCCTGGTGAGTAGAATGCCAGGTCTGGTGTAGAGGTGGTGTGCCATGCTCTCGAGTAGAAGGTTGGTGAGTCTGCTGGCTGGTTAATAAGAATGAGATTATTTTCATCCTGCCAGCTCTCAAGTTCCTCACCTCTCTTGTCGATATGATCGTAGCCCCAGCTCTGAGAGTGGCTGTTGAAGTCACCACACACCATAAGCCTTTCTTTGTCTGGAATTGTGTCTAGTGCCAATGGTTTATCATTTGGGCAGTAGTAGTTCAGGAGATGGAATTCTGCACTGTCTGTTTTTAGGTGGAGCATCTGGTATTCTCACACTTTTCTTGATTTACATCAATGACCTAGTTGCTGAACTACCACACGGGATCAAAGTGGCAATGTATGCTGACGACCTGGTGATCTGGTGCACGGAAGAACATGCGACAGTGGCCACTAAACAAATACAAAGAGCTATCGATGCCCTAACCTTATGGGCAAATAGATGGTGTGTCAGCATTAACACAGATAAGTGCAGCACTACACTCTTTACCCTCTCACCAAAACAAAAAGCCGGTCATATCAAGATAGACGGAGAGCTCTTGAAAGAAGACAAACAACCAACATACCTCGGAATTACTTTTGATGATAAGCTGACATGGAAGCAGCACATAAACAAAGCAACAACAAAAGCCAGGAGGAAGTTAGCTATCCTGAGAAAACTAAGTGGAACCACATGGGGAGCCAGTGGGAATATACTCAGTAAAGTTTACCAGCAAGGCATAAGACCACACCTGGAATATGGTTCAGCTGCGTGGTGTCCTGCATCAAACACCACATTACAAGATCTAGATAAAGTGCAAAACCAGGCACTTAGAATAATGTTGGGAGCAATGAAATCAACACCCATAGCAGAGATGCAGAAAATGGGAAGAATGCAAACACTTGGCGAACGCAGAGACACAAAAGTACTAATTCAAGCGGAAAAGTTTCAGTGTATGCCAAGTCATCCAATGAAGGAAAGATTCCAAAACCTAGCAATGGGGCGACTGAAAAGAAGCAGCTTTATCCATCAAGCTAAACGACTCCGTAGACAACTTACAGACCTACCTGAAGTTGACAGCCCCTTAAGGTCTGTACCAGAACAAACCCCATGGAGTGAAAGGCATGGAATGCCAATATACATTCAGACCCATGTGAAAGGAATACTAAGCGAGGAAGAACAGAACAGTGTGCAGCGGAGGACAGTCACCCTCAGTTTCCTGGATGAGGAATATCCACAAGATATATGGGTCAGAGTATACACAGATGGGTCAGCACAGAATGCTGTGAGGAATGGAGGTGCAGGTGTATATATAGAATATCCACACAAGCCTAGAGATACAATCAGAACACCGACAGGAAAATTCTGCAATAATTATGATGCAGAAATCCAGGCAATTACTGTGGCAGCTAAAAAACTGCTGAACTCCAACTCTGACCTACAGCCTGTGGTATTCCTGACAGATGCAAGGTCAGTGCTTCAAGCTCTCCAGTCTGGAAAACTAACAGACTTGAAAAAACTACTTAGCGAATTGTCTTACCAGTATAGGGTAACCATGCAGTGGATACCCTCTCACTGTGGAATACCAGGAAATGAAAAAGCAGATCAACTGGCTAAGGAAGGTGCTGCCGAAGATCAACCAGATATACCAATCACCTACCATCAGAAAAAACAGATGATCAAGTCAATAAGAAAGCCACAAACACCAACACAAGATGACTATCACATTATGAACAGATCAGAACAAGTTATAATTCTACGTCTCAGAACAGGACACAACCGACTCCGCAGTCACATGTATACAAAGTTCAAGATTGGCAACACGGCCATGTGTACATGTGGACAGGCAGTACAGAGTGCCAAACATATACTTCAAGAGTGTTCTGAGCATGAAACGCTGAGGCAGACATATTGGCCAGAGGAAACAACACTGGAATCAAAGCTCTATGGGACACTGTATGAACTACAAAAGACAGTGAGTTTTATTAAGGAGACAGAATTGCAGATATAGACATGTTTCAAGTGAACGAAAGAAGAAGAAGAAGAAATAGCAGTCAGTAATAAAAGTAACTTATGGTAATAATAATAGTAATATCAGCAATTAGCAGTAATTGTTACAGTAATAAAAGTATTTGTTGTTATACTGTAACAAAAGTAGTAACAGTAATTGTTATGGTAACAGTAGTTCAAGTTACGGTATATATAGTGTTAGTAGTTAGTTATTTGTTAGATCATCACCATGTCACTCAGCACAAGGACATGAGCGCCAATCTCCTATTCAGTAAGTCCTTCAGCATGTGGTGGCTAATTGTTCTGTGTTTATCTATCTATTTGTTAAACCCTTTGTTGCCTTTCAGCGTCAGGGGTAGAAGAGTTGTTTTTAAATGGTCCTTGTGTGTGCTGAGTATATTGTGATTTTGTAGCCTCTTTTATTTCTTTGGTCCACCGTTTTCTGGTCAGCCTCTAGGTCTGCCTTCACTGTATCTGTGTAGCATAATTTGCTGTGGTATGCTGTCTGATGGTAGTCTGCTGATGTGTGCGAACCATTTGATCTGTTGTCTCTTAATATATTCCAAGATTTGGGTTGTGCCGGTTTTTTTGTTGAATGACCTCATTCTTCACCCTGTCTCTTAGTGATATTCCTAGGATTCTGCGTAAGCATGCCATTTCAGCTGTCATAATTTTATGTTTGTCTTGTGCTGTTGTTGTCCATGTTTGGCATTGGTAGCACAGCGTTGACATAATAATCATTTTGAATAGTGTTATTTTGATGTTTAAATCTACATTTTTGTTTCTAAGGATTGGTGTCGTTTTCCTAAGGGTTGGTATGCTTTACTACATCTATTGTGTATTTCTTTACTGCTCTTGCCATCTGTTGTTATATTACTTTCTAAGTATATGAATTCTGTCAACTGGTTAAGTCTGTTGTTTCCAATATATATATTGGTGTTTCTTTCTGTTCTTCTTATTTTTATTACTTCTGTCTTTTCTATATTTATCTTCATGTTAAAGGTATGGCATGTTTGATGTAATCTATTTGTTTTTGTAGTTCTTCTTCTTCTCACTAGAGCTTGGTCATCTGCAAATAAACTATTCTGTATTGGTTGATAACTTCTCATTTGATTCTTAAATGCCGCTAATTTCTTTGCAACTCCATGCTTCACTACAAAGTCCTGAGTTCTGGCCCTAGACACGGAAAAATAAACATACCCTGCATCCTCCAACTCATTGATTACATTAAAATTATCAGCATGGTCCAATGAACTTCAGTTTGTCAGTGCGGACATGCTGTAAGTCTGTCTGTTCTTTATTTCCTTTAACATCTGCGTGTCCGGGGGCAAAAATTAAAATTACTTTCTTCAGTACATACTTCGTCATTGACTCACATAACCTGACGTAATCTGTCTAAGTATACTTAGAAATAAGTAATAAAACAGATGCCTGTAACACTGGTCCATGGCATCACAATAGCAATAAACCATATTAGTAGTATTTAATAGCAGTAATATCTGCAGTAAATTAGTAGTATTTGTAGCTTCAGTAGTCAAATTTGCTATAATAATACTAATAGCAGTAGTAATATATTTTCAGCAGTAGAATTTGTAGTGGCATTACATATATATTATAGTTTTGATAGCATTAGTTATAATGAGATGAATAGATTACATTTTTTTTACAAACAGCAAATGTATTTAACAAAAATTATCAACTGAGAAAACCCAATATAGTTTTAGTAGAAATATCAATAAAACATACCCATGAACCTGTTGGCACCTGTACAAAAGATCCACGAAGGTAAACAATAACTTACAAAAACAGAGAAAACATTAGAGAGTGGATACATTTATTTACATTGTAGACATGCATTCAGGAGATCAAGGAATAGCATCATAAGAATGGTATTATCCTGGCATATGCAGGGAAAGAGGAAAAGAGGGAGACCAAGAAACATCTGGAGGCAAGAGTTAAAAATAAGTCCATGTGAGATGGATAAGATATGGAAGAGATGGAAGGAATAGCTGAAGATATGGCAAGATGAAGGAAGCTTGTTGAGGACCTGTGCTTCGTAGGGAGTTTAAAGATGAATAGATGGGTCGTAGACAGATACACACAGTCATACACAGAAATAGGTAACAGTGTGGGTGGGTATGTAGATGGATATTCTTATTCTTTGGCAACCATCACTCAGTCAAGTTGGGATTCAAGATTCTATGATATAGATCATCACTCAGTCGGGGTGCAAAGGGAACGCATTGCTCTAGGCGGACCCAGGGTTAGCAGATAACCAAGATCCCAAATGTACCTCCACGCGGTGCACCCTGGAAACAGAAATACATCAGCTTGTGCTGATTCTGGCCAAATCAATTGGGAATCGTGTCCGAGAATGGGGAGGTAGCAGATGGAAAGAGATTTGACTGCACAAGAGACAGACAATATCTCCGACACCACCAGCATCACAACATATAGCGACACTGTCGACATACAGTGAAGCTAGTCAGTCCAGTCCGAACATTGGAGGGGCGGCCAATGTAAAATGCACGTAAAGGTAGATGCATGGCGAGAGACAAATAGATTTCATACCGAGTAAAATAAAACAATGAAAGGGCAGAACAGCGCTAGAAGGCAGCGCGAACTGCAAATAGAAAGTGAAAAGTCTCTAGGAAAGGTGAACTACAAGCTCCTTCAGCTCGAGACGAGTCTAGTTACCTGTGTTCCTTGTACAGGCAGAGACCCAGACCCATCCATTGGTGTTTGGTAAAGCAAGAAGACCTAATCCAACTCTAATGTCGAGCCTTCCTAAACCGGAAATATGCTCGCGAAGAGAAAGGGTTCTGTTCCTGATGGGCTTAGGCAAGAAAGGGACAACGATGGTAGTCCTGGTTCAACTCTACTGTCAAGGTTTCCTATACCGGAAGTACACTTGCAGAGAGAAAGAGTTCCGTACCCGATGGGCTCAGGCACAAAAGGGACAACGATTTAGCCCTGGCCCAACTCTACTGTCAGGTTTTCCTACACCGGAAATACACTTGAAGAGAGAAAGGGTTCAGTACCTGATGGGCTCAGGTACCTATTGGGACAAGGACGCTCAGCTCGAGAACGCCTTGCTCTCAAACGCGTGGTGTGAGACTCAAACTTGGACAAGGGGTACACGATGTCGGTGAATGACACCTCGGCTAAGAGGACGAAAGAGCCAAGGTCCAACTCCTCTGTTGAGTTCTTCCCCTTAAGGAACCAGGCTCACGGATGAGAAACGGTTCAGTACCCAATGGGCACAGGCACAGTACGTCCAATTACACGAGGCAAGTTCATAGACAGTGGAACACCTCGTGCGGGTCAGACGAGAGCAAAAATCGTCTGGGCGAAGAGTCGCCACTACGCGTGCCTGGAGACAGATATAGAGGCTGTCACAGGCTAAGGGTAGCCCACCCAAATTGTCAAGGCATGCCGAAATCGGATATGCTAGGCCTACAAGGCGCATAACGGTGGCACAACGTAATCACGCTCCCGTATATATATATATATATATATATATATATATATATATATATATATATATATATATATATATATATATATATATAAGCAGAAAACAGACAAAAGAGCACACAAACAAAGAGGTGGAATAAGATAACGGTTACATCTCCAAATACACCTTAAAAAAGTAACTCAATAAGAAAATAACGTACATGTGGATAAATCTGAGTATGAGAAACAAACAAAGATGAAGTCGAATAAACATTCCAATAGTAGTCCCGCCTCTTTCACCTGTAGGTTACTGTAGCCCGTTGATTGTTTATCTTCTTAATCCTACCCCTTCGTCCCCATCTCTAATATCTCTGCCTGTAATTTCACATTATAATCAATCTCTTAATAACATTCTCATCCACCATGCTGTCCTCATCTTCTTCTTCATCATTCATTCTCAAACTCCCACTGGATCACTCTTGTAGCTGCACAATGATCCTACTAGATTTCCAGTAGGATGTAGTTCAGAGAGTGAAAATTTGTTGTATTGCTGTCTGTTTTATTTGCACCATGGCCCGACACATCCATCTTCAGCGGCTCTCCTCATCTAATAGACGCATATAAAATGAATTCAAAATGTCCCCTTTGTCCATTGTCGCTTATCATGACACTTGTAATTTTAAAGCCAGTACATCAGCTCTTTAATTACACTGAACTCCGGTAATGTTATGCAGCTCTGAAGAACTCTCTTCCTAATCTCTACAGACATGGACATATTACATAGTATAGTCTTCATTTTTAAGAATACTGCCTTTCACAAAAATTAAGAATATACTATACACTATTCCATAGCAACATTTATTAATAGGAATGGAGTGTCAAGTGGTTCAGACTTGTGTAAACATCTGTAGGCATTTTTTGGTTGAAGCTTGCCATCTATATACCTCAGCCTAAATCTCCCCCTTACATCTCAGATGACTGGAATCACCATGTAATAGCAAAAGATAAAGTAATATTTACCTTTAAGTTTGTCGCAAAATAAGCCAATCCAATTCCTTGGACACCTAGGATAGATATTGATATGTTGACACTGATATTAAAGTGTTGAAATGAGTTGACACTGATATGAGTGTGTTGAAATGAGTTGATACTGATAGTGTTTAAATAAGTTGACACTGATATTAAAGTGTTTAAATAAGTTGACACTGATATTAAAGTGTTGAAATGAGTTGACACTGATATTAAAGTGTTGAAATGAGTTGACACTGATATTAAAGTGTTGAAATGAGTTGACACTGATATTAAAGTGTTGAAATGAGTTGACACTGATATTAAAGTGTTGAAATTAGTTGACACTGATATGAGAGTGTTGAAATGAGTTGACACTGATATTAAAGTGTTGAAACGAGTTGACACTGATATGAGAGTGTTGAAATGAGTTGATACTGATAGTGTTTAAATAAGTTGACCCTGATATGAAAGTGTTAAAATGACTTGACACTGATATTAAAGTGTCGAAATGAGTTGACACTGATATTAAAGTGTTGAAATGAGTTGACACTGATATTAAAGTGTTGAAATGAGTTGACACTGATATTAAAGTGTTGAAATGAGTTGGCACTGATATGAAAGTGTTCAAATGAGTTGACACTGATATGAAAGTGTTTATTCTTCTTCAGCAGTGTATCTAGCATAATAACACTGGTATTTGAGTCTGTGTACATCACTCTTCTAGTATGCTTCAATGTTGTGATTGCTATGCATGGCTTGATCCAGCACATCCGGCTTCAGAAAACATTTTGCTAATGTTCTTGTCCTCAAACATGTGACAGGGGTCAAACTTGATTACGATGATGAAGTAATCCTTTTAGCCGTGACCAGGTAGCTCTTGACTGCCAATAACTTTTCTGACAAAAGCAAAGATTCTCCTAAGTTAAGTAACTGAGGTGACACCGGAACGTGTGTAAGTTCTGTTGACTCAAGTCATGGTTGTGTTTATGGATGCATGTTCCGTCCCTAAAAGTAAGCATTCCAGTGCAGCATTATCCCAGGATCATTATGTCCAGCTAGTATAAAATCATATAATTCTGGGCCAACTATTTCATCATTTACCTATCAGTGTTGACAAATTTGCAGTAATGGTACATCTGGCATTCCGTGTCACCTAGGAGTTAAGTAGTCTGCCACAAAAGGACAAAGGTATAATATCCGCTGTCTGCATATCTTCATCATCCATGGGACCATTTGACAGAAGATAAAAGTAGGTAAAAATGTTGTATTACATGAGAATGTTATATAAGTAAGAATGTTGTATAGGTAAGAATGTTGTATAAGTAAAAATGTTGTATAAGTAAGAATATTGTATTCAGTAAGAAATATATAAGTAAGAATATTGTATTCAGTAAGAATATATAAGTAAGAATGTTGTATAGGTAAGAATGTTATATAAGTAAAAATGTTGTATAAGTAAGAATATTGTATTCAGTAAGAATATATAAGTAAGAATGTTGTATATAAGAAGGACAACTAAGCCTGGCATTGTAAAATGCACATTAATTAAAAAACCTTCAGTTACAAAAAAATTCCAGCTTACTGGCAGTATGCAATGCCTGTCATGTCTTTCTCACAGACTCCATTATTTTGACAAGTTCCATGTGTTTTACAATTATTTATACACTTCAGTTGAATGCCATCACCACTGTCAGGTAACCTGCTGCAGCTACCAAAACCCAAGTGGCACGGAGATGGGATCATTTTGCAAGGGTCACGTGCCTCCTGTTCCACTGGAATGAGAGATTGGTCAAATTTTGTTTTACTTACACGATAAAAAAAAAACAAGTTAAAACTATTTAACTTAACTTCTTTTTCATAAAAATGAGGGCTCCTATGAGAGCCTTCTTCTTCTTCTGCGTTCATTTTCAAACTCTTGCAGATTAGCAGGATGTAGTCTGGAGAATGGAATGCATTGTGCCATGGTTTACAGCACTGTTGTGATATCTGCACCTTTCAGCTTGACACATCCACCTTCAGTATGGCGGTGGGCCACTGATCCTATATGGGATAGCCAACTCCATCCTATAACATCCTCTTACGACATGCATGGAAGGTAAACAGAGTTACTATTCTTTCCTCCCCTCTTGGGCCCCACCAACACATGGGCACCTATGAGAGCCTGAAAGGCAACAAACAATATTAACATTTAAACCTGTCATCCATGTGCTTGCACACACACACACACACACACACACGCACATGTATACATACATCTACAACAAAGTTAAGGAACCAAATCAATGCAAAATAAACAATTGACCATTTTCACAAATACCTTGATCAGCACCATCTGTAGCATTGAAATCTTCAATGGGATGTTTCCCATCCAATGTTATATTCTTGTAAGGGTCACTAGCTTGTTTTAATGAACCTTCTATCGTATTCCTGACATCTTTTCCACTCATGCCAGTAAATATGGAATTTCCACCATCTATTGAAACCTTCCAAGGAACAACAAGAATTCCATTCCTGCAAAGTAATTGACAGCAATAAACTAACTAGAATAAACAACAGACAATCACAGGAAGAATCAAGAATCTAATGTACCTCTTTGTTGTGAGGTGTACTTTCAATGTAATGCAAACCTTGAAGGCTGAAAGAAAATGTCTCAGGTTGAAAGGTGCAGATATCACAGAAACTGTGACATAATGTAAACAATATGTGTCAGGATAAATGAAAAATAATGTTACAAACTTCTATTTGTCTATATGAGGACTAAATGATACACAAAATAATATTAAATGCTTACATTCTCAGTATCCTCTCAGAATCCTTATTTCTGCTTCCTCTTGCTGTTCCACTATTTTTTTATAATTTAATTTCCTGTGGAACATAGGTCCTCTACAAATCTCCATTTTGTCCTATTTTTAGCTATTGCTTAAATTTATTTCCATGTCTTAACCACCCTTTTCACATCAGTATCGAACTCTTTCCTCTGGGTATTTCGTGATCTTCCTATTTTCCTATTTGCCTGCTGACAATGCCCAGCTTACACTGCTTTCCACTGATCTTAATCTATGTCCAAATCTTTTCCAAATTATATGATATGGAATGGGAGCAGCGTTAGCGCACTGGCTTCGCATATGAGTGGTCCTGTGTTCATTCCAATGTTGAGGCATAAATGTTCAGATCGCAACGGCTCCCGGGACAACCCAGCCTTAAATGGGTACCGGATTAATCTGGGAAGTAAAGACTGCGAGGGAGAGGAGATGGCTACCGCCCTCATTTACAGAGCCTCTGAAATGTGAGATCGCTAACATCTCACACCCCTACGGCATGAATAAATGCTATGGGTTACTTTAATTTATGATATGGTAAAGTACGATCAGTATTACAGTAAATATCAATCTATTCAGATCTCTAGTGCTAAGTATAAAAGTATACTTTTATACAGATGTGAAAGCTGGACACTCAATACAGACATGGAAACATGGATTCAGACATTTGAATACAAGTACCACAGACATTTGAATACAAGTACCACAGACATTTGAATACAAGTACCACAGACATTTGAATACAAGTACCACAGACATTTGAATACAAGTACCACAGACATTTGAATACAAGTACCACAGACATTTGAATACAAGTACCACAGACATTTGAATACAAGTACCACAGACATTTGAATACAAGTACCACAGACATTTGAATACAAGTACCACAGACATTTTTGTTAATAATAAATTATATAGAATACAGGACAAATATATTTGTATGGAAGAAAATAAACAAACTTGCAGGTTAACTTGAACCACTTTTGGCAGTTGTGACATGGCATATATTTGTTTGGAGTGAACATGTAATGAGACACGGCTCACTTTCTAAAACTATTTTGCAAGAAACAGTAGAGGGTGGAAGAAGAAGAGGTGGACAAAATAATCCTGGACTTATCACATCAAATAAATTGTCTGGGGACAATTTTTCCACACTTTATCCAATGACTGAGGATATAGATGTTTAGAAGTCTTTTTGTGCTAATGTCTGCAGTGTAGCACTCCTACAATCATGATGGGCTACAGTGTGACACCCCTACAACCATGATTGGTTATAGTGTGACACCCCTAAAACCATGATGGGCTATAGTGTGACACCCCTACAACCGTGATTGGTTGTAGGTCTTATTATTATTATTATTCTATGTACAAACCATCACCAGTGTTGTTTCTGTCACTCCAAACATTGAAATGAATACTGGATGGCACAAGATAGAGAGGAAGACCAAGACACTGCACTGTTTGTGGAATAACCATCAGAGATGTGTGGATATGAGAGGAGGGGTGTGGATATGAGAGGAGGGGTGTGGATATGAGAGGAGGGGTGTGGATATGAGTCTAAACACCATACATGAATTACATAGAGCAGCAGTACATCGTTTGAAACAGATCTGATTCTCTAACTCCATACAATATATTTGACACCAAAGGAACACTGATTCATAGATATGCTCATGAAAGTAATAGAGAAAGAGAGGAAGGACACTTGCTAGTTATAGAATTATATACATACCAGGACTGAGTTGTAAGTAAACTTACAGAATTGAAATCTGTGAAGGATCAACTGTAATGTTCTTGACTCCTGGGACATCTTTGAATATTTCTTTGAGCTGTTCAAAAAATTGGATTAAAACAAATAATTTATTAAATTACAAATAATGCAGCTCATTAAAATTTAGTAACCGCATGAGCTACTGAGATAATCAAATGATCCCAACTGACATAAAGTTGGTCGGGGTTTAGTTCTAGTAAAATTAATAAAATGTATTAATTGGTGTCAAGAATTCAACAAGAGTTTAAAAGCAATCCCTGTACAGGATCTATCTTTGTTTAAATTTAATTCCCTGTGAAACATAGGGCTACAACTGTATTACTATGTCATGCTGTTATCTGTACCCACAAATTTTTCAATACAAAATTGTTCAACTTACAGCGGCTCTGATCAAAAACCAAAGTTAAATCACACCCAATCAGGGATCTTCTATTTGCTGATGACTGTGCCTGAAATGCAAAATCTGAGGCTGATCTACAAAGTATTATAAACAGATTCTCCAAAGATTGTACCAACTTTGGGCTTACTATTAACACAGAAAACAGAAGTCAAGTTACAACCAGCACTTGGCAAAATCTATTTCGAGCTCTACATAAAGGTAAATGACGTAGCACTGAAAGTTGTGAATAGATTCACATATCTAGGTAGTACTTTATCACAAAAGCCAATGTTGATGATGATGTGTATACAAGGATCTCTACGGCAAGCAGCACTTTTAGCAGATTGTACGCAAATGTGTGGCGTAGAAATGGCATTAACATACAGACTAAGCTGAGAGTTTACAGAGCAGTGGTACTTCCAGTGTTGTTATATGCTAGTGAAACATGGACTGTGTATAGATGTCATGTAAGGAAAATCAATCACTTTCACACAACTTGTCTCAGAAAAGTTATGAACGTCAGATGGCAAGATTCTAGATACCACTGTCCTTGATAGAGCTGGTATCCCCAGCATTGACACTATTCTTATGCAGACACAGATTCATTGGGCAGGTGATCTGATACATATGCCAGATCATCACCTGCCAAAGATACTTCTCTATGGGGAGCTGGAGAAGGGTGCACGATCTCAAGGTGGCCAAAAGAAACGTTACAAGGACTCGTTAAAGACCTCACTGAAAGTCTTTAAAATAGAACAAGATACATGGGAAGAACATGCACAAAATAGATCTACATGGCGGTCTACAGTCAAAAAGAGCACATCGTCTTGTGAAATGAGGCGAAATGTAGCAGTTCAACAACGGAGAGTAGCTAGAAAGTAACGGATAGACCAAAATCCGCCTACATTAGTCATTCCATGCCCGAACTGTCCACGGACATTTACAGCTCGAATATGGCTTATTAGCCATCTACCAATTGTCAGGCATGATCATAATTCTAACTGAATTTTCAAAAGTGGATGTAACAAATGGTCATCATCACTTGTGATGGACAAACACACACACACCCACGAATCCCATTTGATTTGGTCTCTTCCTCCAGTCTTTCTCTGGGTGTTCTTTGATTTTCCAAATCTCCTCTTTCCTGTGGGTTCCTGTCCAGGGCCCGTCTGGTTATTTTGTCAGGCTTCTTTCTGAGGGTGTGTTCTATCCATTTTCATTTCCTACTTTTTTCTCTCTACTTCCATCGGGAATTGTTCTCTTCCACAATTCATCATTTGATGTAAACTGTGGCCAATACAAAATAAACAACTGAGTCTTCTGTAGATAAATATCTACAATTTGATTTGCTGGGTTATATGAATGTTTCGGAGACATACAGTCATACAGACTTCACATTTTCTGGGTTATATGAATGTTTCGGAGACATACAGTCATACAGACTTCACATTTTCTGGGTTATATGAATGTTTCGGAGACATACAGTCATACAGACTTCACATTTGTATTAAATAACCAAACTGTATGATGTCCGACTAAAGTGGGGAGTGCTGAAGATATTCTAACTAGTAAAACTAATGTAAAAACGAAATTACAATAAATAAAGGAACAATATTTTTTTCTACATTGCATTCCAACAGGGGACCTTTTCCAAAAAATGAATACAAATGAGAAACAGAAACTTATTAAATTATTATTAAATGCAGAGAGATGTCTCACCAACCATCTCTGTGGTTTGGAAGTGACAAAAAATGTGAAAGAAACACAATGTAAGTTTAGTACTAGTGCGTACGAAAAACTTACACATTATTGATAGACAGAAATAGATTGAGGCAAGGGGAGAAAATAAATTTTGTGTTCATTTCCTGTGTGTTTGTTTCTTGAAAAGGTCCCTATAAGACAGTAATGTAGAAAAGTCTTTGTTCCTTTGTTTTCTGTTATTTCTTTTTTACATTAGTTGTATTATTTGTTAGATATTAGTTAAACCAGTAACAATAGTACAATAGTTGTATTATTTGTTAGATATTAGTTAAACCAGTAACAATAGTACCATAGTTGTATTATTTGTTAGATATTAGTTAAACCAGTAACAATAGTACAATAGTTGTATTATTTGTTAGATATTAGTTAAACCAGTAACAATAGTACAATAGTTGTATTATTTGTTCGATATTAGTTAAACCAGTTACATCATCCTAGTTATTGCATTGTGCTGACCTGATCTTCCAATTCCTTGGCTATATCCTCCTTTTTCTTGTCATTAAGGTCAGCAATTGTAAGATTGGTTGGTATCTTGATTGCAGATGCAAAAGTGAACTCTGGCGTCACCACTTCTTCATCTGGATCTATTATTAGACACAAGCCATAATCAACACTTGCCATATGTGAAATTTCAATGTTTATATTTAAGTAGAAGAAACTTGAAACGGTAATAAATTTTTGCTAATCACTGCAACCACACACACAAATTGATGTTTTGACCACAAGGTCTTTATCAACAACATTCACAACAATAAACGAGAAGTTAGAAAGGCACTAGAGACATTCACCTAGCAAACTTAACAGGACAATTTCAGTTTTGCTGAAGTGAGCATATATTATCTATTTATAGTAGAATCAGTTTTTCCATTAATAAAATCTAATTAAAATAGTTGATTCTCATTTCATTACTGTACTGTTGATGTCAAACGTTGACACCAAGAGCGAAATATAAATGATAGAAAAGGTATGCTTATTTATAATTCTTCGCATAACAATAAGAAACAGGATCAGAAATGAAACATCAAGAGACTAACCCATACAATGCGAGTTCTAAGTTACATCAGGGGACAACAGATTACATGGTTTAAATGGAGACAACAGATTAAATGGTTTGCACACACAACCAAACTAAACTACCAACAGATAGCAACTATACAGACACAATGGATACAAATATAGAGACTGACAATGCAAAATATTGATTACAGAAATAAGATTCAACAGGAGCAAACATATATGAAGCACAGAAAGGCTGTCTCCAGGGAACTCTTCTAGACCCGAAACTGCAAGACAAAGATAGAATTATAATAGTAATAGTAGTAGTAATTGTAACAATAGTATAAACTATAACAAGAGGGCTAACTTTAACAGCAGTAGTAATTGTAACATTTATATTAATTGCAGTAGTAGTAGTAATTGTAACAGTAATATTAATTGTATTAGTTATAGCAATTGTAACAGTAATATTAATTGTAGTAGTAATTGTAACATCAGTAGTAATTGTAACAGTAATAGTAATTGTAACAGCAGTACCAAATGTAACAGTACTATTAATTGTAAGAACAGTACTAACTGTATTTTTAACAGCAGTGTTGAATTATTGTAGTACTATAACACTTTTCACCAGCTTTGCCCTCAAACAAATGTAATTATATGATTAACCATCTATAGTATTAATGCCATTTTTTGCATATGATGTTATATTTGGTAAGGCTCAATAAATATATACTTTATATTTGTGCATCATGTCCAGTTTTTATAAATGAATTAAATCCTTTGATCTTTGTTGGCATGGCATACTAATTATTGTGTCTCGAGAAAAGACATTTTTTTGCCTTCAGAGATTACACCAGATACAACCTAAAACACAGTCTGTTTTGTGTTCAAGAGTACAAAATAGTGCAATTTCATGCCAATCTATCAATTTATTTTACCATTTGTATGATAAACTAATGATGTGTAAATGGGGTCTTATAATTGACTGCAAGCATCTTAAATATGTGTCTGAGATGTATGTTGACAAGTAGAATTTTGATATATTTCTAAAATAAAAGAAAATTGAATCCAATGGTTGCATTTTAATGAAAAGTTTAATTCATAGATTCAATATCATTTCAAATTCACACACAAAATTTCAATTAAATGTGTTACATATTTGCTGCGCTATATCATTGTGAAGTCGGACAAAGCTAATGAAACATACTATAACAACAGTATTAATTGTAACAGTAGAAGAGTTATCCCCACCACAGGTAATTGTGCATCAGGACCATTCAGAAAGAATGGCAAACTACTGAATGTATTTATATTACCTAAAAAATCACTACAGCCAAAAAATCAACAAACAGAGAAGCACAATAGAGGGATTGAATTAGTCGCATGAAAAATCAGTGTGCAACGGGAATAATATGTATACTCTCTTCACTATCTACTACAAGAGACTAAAACACCTATAAACGGGTCTACCCACAGTGAAATGACGCCATTTCTTAAACAGGTTCTTTATGGGAAGAAGTGCCTACATTTTTAATGAAACAAACCATAAGAACTGATCCTACATTGTTTAACGAAACGAAACATATATAAAGATACATAACTGGCAGATCCATTGATCTGTGTGTTATGCACTGAGAGCCACCCCCCTCCCCATTGGCCTTGGGAGTGGGGGGCAGGCTCTCTCAGAGCGTTGTGCACAGACGAGGCAGCAGAACTATCGATTTTTTAATCTTTGAGTAAATTAAGCATTTTGTTTTTCAATGATGTCACGAAAGCTGAATGAAATCTCGCATAATATAAAAAGTCAGAATGTATGCACTTCTCCCCGTAATGAACCCTTAAATACTTGAAATTATTATTATTATTCTTTAAAATTATTATTAACAGTGTTTTTTATATTTCAAACAGGAATTAACTTAAACAGGCTAAACTTGGAAACAATATTATTTTGCTAATCACTGATTACACACATGACAACACACAATCATTTAACACACATCCATTTAACACATCAATTAACTTTCAAAACATCTTCCTCATTATTAAAATTTACCAGGGACATTTCCAGAAAAACAGTCTTCATTTTCACAACCCATTATCAGCTGACTAGTTCCTGTGTTGATCAAGTTTTGATTGTCAGCCCTTGTCTGCCTCTTTGATCTTTCTTTAGCTGAAATTTATTGAGTGAATAAATCTAATCAATTTCCATTCATCTGTGACAGTTATACATTTATGAATATATTAGTTTTACATCTAAAAAATGTAAAAGCATTTGCCATAGCAGAAATCTGCCATGGGGGATGAAATCTCTTCATGTACTAAGCTACAACAATTATTAGGTGGGGTGGATAGTTCCCTTCCTTGCTGTGTTTACCTTTCCCAACTCATGCATCAGGTATACCAGGGTACTCAATTCAGCTGGGTTGACTGGGGGGGGAACGGTAATGTCAGGTGAGAAATCATGACCCAAATTGCTTTTAAAATTGTATCAAAACATGGTTTCGAACATGGTACACCAATTTTTTTTAATTTGCATGAATGGCTCAACACATCCGTCTTTGGTAGAGAAGACATTATAATCTTATGAATCCTATCAGAGAAATGACTGAAAGCTCATGAATCCTGTTATTGAAGACATTGTAAACTCATAAGTCCTGTCATAAAAGTGACTGAAAACACATGACTTCTGTCATAGAAGTGACTGAAAACACATGACTTCTGTCATAACAGACATTGTGAACTCATGAATCCTGTCAGTGACTGAAAACTCATGATTTCTGTCATAAGAGACTATATAAACTCATGAATGCAAATACAAAGGAAACTGATCTATTGAAGGGAGCTAGGCATGAAGTGCATTGTGCCTGCACCCATCTAAGTTTCAAAGATCTGTACACACTGGCTTATGTGTGCTGTATTTCCCTATTAGTGGGTCTCTTTCAGTCATGCCTGCCTGCAGGACAATGTACCCAGAAGTAGTAGCAACAGTAAAAATGGTAGCAGCATCACCAATAGTAGTTGTATTTCTTTTAGCATTCATTCTCACACTTCTGCCGGATCTCTCATGTAGCAGGAAATAGTTCCACTAGATTTTCCTGAAGGGAAAGTTGAAAACAAAGAAATACCCGAAGGAAAAAATTAGATGCAGAGACACAAAGGCTTGGTAGTACAGGAAAAGAGCAGAAAGCAATAGCTAACAATGTTGTTTCTCCATCTCAAATGATGATGTCTATTTTTTACATCCACTTTTGAAATTCAGTTAGAGATGTACTTAACTATGAGTTTGTAGATTGTTAAATAAGCCCTATTTTAGCCGCAAATGTCCTTGGGAAGATCGGGCATGGGATGACCACTGTAGATGGTTTTTGATCTACCAGTGACTTTCTAGCTATTCTCTGATGTTGGGCTGCTCTTCTTTTGATTCTGCACATTTTTTAACTCTAGAGCATCATGTGTATCTTCCCATCTATGTGCATCTTCCCATCTATGTGTATCTTCCCATCTATGTGCATCTTCCATCTATGTGCATCTTCCCATCTACGTGCATCTTCCCATCTATGTGCATCTTCCCATCTATGTGCATCTTCCCATCTATGTGCATCTTCCCATCTATGTGTATCTTCCCATCTATGTGTATCTTCCCATCTATGTGCATCTTCCCATCTATGTGTATCTATGTGAATCTTCCCATCTATGTGCATCTTCCCATCTATGTGTATCTTCGCATCTATGTGCATCTTCCCATCTATGTGTATCTAGGTGCATCTTCCCATCTATGTGTATCTACCCATCTATGTGTATCTATGTGCATCTTCCCATCTATGTGTATCTTCCCATCTATGTGCATCTTCCCATCTATGTGTATCTAGGTGCATCTTCCCATCTATGTGTATCTACCCATCTATGTGTATCTTCCCATCTATGTGTATCTTCCCATCTATGTGCATCTTCCCATCTATGTGTATCTTTCCATCTATGTGCATCTTCCCATCTATGTGTATCTTCCCATCTATGTGTATCTTCCCATCTATGTGTATCTATGTGCATCTTCCCATCTATGTGCATCTTCCCATCTATGTGCATCTTCCCATCTATGTGCAACTTCCCATCTATGTGCATCATCCCATCTATGTGCATCTTCCCATCTATGTGTATCTATGTGCATCTTCCCATCTATGTGCAACTTCCGATCTATGTGCATCTTCCCATCTATGTGCATCTTCCCATCTATGTGTATCTTCCCATCTATGTGTATCTTTCCATCTATGTGTATCTACTCTATGTATCTATGTGCATCTTCCCATCTATGTGTATCTTTCCATCTATGTGCATCTTCCCATCTATGTGCATCTTCCCATCTATGTGCATCTTTCCATCTATGTGCATCTTCCCATCTATGTGTATCTTCCCATCTATGTGTATCTTCCCATCTATGTGTATCTATGTGCATCTTCCCATCTATGTGCATCTTCCCATCTATGTGTATCTTCCCATCTATGTGTATCTTCCCATCTATATGCATCTTCCCATCTATGTGTATCTATGTGCATCTTCCCATCTATGTGCATCTTCCCATCTATGTGTATCTTTCCATCTATGTACATCTTCCCATCTATGTGTATCTTCCCATCTATGTGTATCTTCCCATCTATGTGTATCTAATCTATGTATCTATGTGCATCTTCCCATCAATGTGTATCTTTCCATCTATGTGCATCTTCCCATCTATGTGCATCTTCCCATCTATGTGCATCTTCCCATCTATGTGCATCTTCCCATCTATGTGTATCTTCCCATCTATGTGTATCTTCCCATCTATGTGCATCTTCCCATCTATGTGTATCTATGTGCATCTTCCCATCTATGTGCATCTTCCCATCTATGTGTATCTTCCCATCTATGTGTATAAATGTGCATCTTCCCATCTATGTGTATCTATGTGCATCTTCCCATCAATGTGTATCTTCCCATCTATGTGTATCTTCCCATCTATGTATATCTATGTGCATCTTCCCATCTATGTGCATCTTCCCATCTATGTGTATCTATGTGCATCTTCCCATCTATGTGTATCTATGTGCATCTTCCCATCTATGTGTATCTTCCCATCTATGTGTATCTATGAGCATCTTCCCATCTATGTGTATTTTCCCATCTATGTGTATCTTCCCATCTATGTGTATCTATGTGCATCTTCCCATCTATGTGTATCTTCCCATCTATGTGTATCTTCCCATCTATGTGTATCTATGTGCATCTTCCCATCTATGTGTATCTATGTGCATCTTCCCATCTATGTGTATCTTCCCATCTATATGCATCTTCCCATCTATGTGTATCTATGTGCATCTTCCCATCTATGTGTATCTTCCCATCTATGTGTATCTATGTGCAGCTTCCCATCTATGTGTATCTATGTGCATCTTCCCATCTATGTGCATCTTCCCGTCTATGTGTATCTATGTGCATCTTTCCATCTATGTGTATCTATGTGCATCTTCCCATCTATGTGTATCTTCCCATCTATGTGTATCTATGTGCATCTTCCCATCTATGTGCATCTTCCCATGTATGTGTATCTTCCCATCTATGTGCATCTTCCCATCTATGTGTATCTATGTGCATCTTCCCATCTATGTGCATCTTCCCATCTATGTGTATCTATGTGCATCTTCCCATCTATGTGCATCTTCCCATCTATGTGTATCTATGTGCATCTTCCCATCTATGTGTATCTATGTGCATCTTCCCATCTATGTGCATCTTCCCATCTATGTGTATCTATGTGCATCTTCCCATCTATGTGTATCTTCCCATCTATGTGTATCTATGTGTATCTTCCCATCTATGTGTATCTTCCCATCTATGTGTATCTATGTGCATCTTCCCATCTATGTGCATCTTCCCATCTATGTGTATCTATGTGCATCTTTCCATCTATGTGCATCTTCCCATCTATGTGTATCTATGTGCATCTTCCCATCTATGTGCATCTTCCCATCTATGTGCATCTTCCCATCTATGTGTATCTATGTGCATCTTCCCATCTATGTGTATCTATGTGCATCTTCCCATCTATGTGCATCTTCCCATCTATGTGCATCTTCCCATCTATGTGTATCTATGTGCATCTTCCCATCTATGTGTATCTATTTTCATCTTCCCATCTATGTGTATCTTCCCATCTATGTGTATCTTCCCATCTATGTGTATCTTCCCATCTATGTGTATCTTCCCATCTATGTGTATCTATGTGCATCTTCCCATATATGTGTATCTTCCCATCTATGTGTATCTTTCCATCTATGTGTATCTATGTGCATTTTCCCATCTATGTGTATCTATGTGCATCTTCCCATCTATGTGTATCTTCCCATCTATGTGTATCTTCCCATCTATGTGTATCTTCCCATCTATGTGTATCTATGTGCAGCTTCCCATCTATGTGTATCTATGTGCATCTTCCCATCTATGTGCATCTTCCCATCTATGTGTATCTATGTGCATCTTCCCATCTATGTGTATCTATGTGCATCTTCCCATCTATGTGGATCTTCCCATCTATGTGTTTCTATGTGCATCTTCCCATCTATGTGCATCTTCCCATCTATGTGTATCTATGTGCATCTTCCCATCTATGTGCATCTTCCATCTATGTGTATCTATGTGCATCTTCCCATCTATGTGTATCTTCCCATCTATGTGTATCTTCCCATCTATGTGTATCTTCCCATCTATGTGTATCTATGTGCATCTTCCCATCTATGTGCATCTTCCCATCTATGTGTATCTATGTGCATCTTCCCATCTATGTGCATCTTCCCATCTATGTGCATCTTCCTATCTATGTGTATCTATGTGCATCTTCCCATCTATGTGTATCTATGTGCATCTTCCCATCTATGTGCATCTTCCCATCTATGTGTATCTATGTGCATCTTCCCATCTATGTGTATCTATTTTCATCTTCCCATCTATGTGTATCTTCCCATCTATGTGTATCTTCCCATCTATGTGTATCTTCCCATCTATGTGTATCTATGTGCATCTTCCCATATATGTGTATCTTCCCATCTATGTGTATCTTCCCATCTATGTGTATCTATGTGCATCTTCCCATCTATGTGTATCTATGTGCATCTTCCCATCTATGTGTATCTTCCCATCTATGTGTATCTTCCCATCTATGTGTATCTATGTGCAGCTTCCCATCTATGTGTATCTATGTGCATCTTCCCATCTATGTGCATCTTCCCATCTATGTGTATCTATGTGCATCTTCCCATCTATGTGTATCTATGTGCATATTCCCATCTATGTGCATCTTCCCATCTATGTGTATATTCCCATCTATGTGCATCTTCCCATCTATGTGTATCTATGTGCATCTTCCCATCTATGTGGATCTTCCCATCTATGTGTATCTATGTGCATCTTCCCATCTATGTGCATCTTCCCATCTATGTGTATCTATGTGCATCTTCCCATCTATGTGCATCTTCCATCTATGTGCATCTTCCCATCTATGTGTATCTTCCCATCTATGTGTATCTATGTGCATCTTCCCATCTATGTGTATCTTCCCATCTATGTGTATCTATGTGTATCTTCCCATCTATGTGTATCTTCCCATCTATGTGTATCTATGTGCATCTTCCCATATATGTGCATCTTCCCATCTATGTGTATCTATGTGCATCTTCCCATCTATGTGCATCTTCCCATCTATGTGTATCTATGTGCATCTTCCCATCTATGTGCATCTTCCCATCTATGTGCATCTTCCCATCTATGTGCATCTTCCCATCTATGTGTATCTTCCCATCTATGTGCATCTTCCCATCTATGTGTATCTTCCCATCTATGTGCATCTTCCCATCTATGTGCATCTTCCCATCTATGTGTATCTTCCCATCTATGTGCATCTTCCCATCTATGTGTATCTATGTGCATCTTCCCATCTATGTGCATCTTCCCATCTATGTGTATCTATGTGCATCTTCCCATCTATGTGTATCTATGTGCATCTTCCCATCTATGTGCATCTTCCCATCTATGTGTATCTATGTGCATCTTCCCATCTATGTGTATCTTCCCATCTATGTGTATCTATGTGTATCTTCCCATCTATGTGTATCTTCCCATCTATGTGTATCTATGTGCATCTTCCCATCTATGTGCATCTTCCCATCTATGTGTATCTATGTGCATCTTTCCATCTATGTGCATCTTCCCATCTATGTGTATCTATGTGCATCTTCCCATCTATGTGCATCTTCCCATCTATGTGCATCTTCCCATCTATGTGTATCTATGTGCATCTTCCCATCTATGTGTATCTATGTGCATCTTCCCATCTATGTGCATCTTCCCATCTATGTGCATCTTCCCATCTATGTGTATCTATGTGCATCTTCCCATCTATGTGTATCTATTTTCATCTTCCCATCTATGTGTATCTTCCCATCTATGTGTATCTTCCCATATATGTGTATCTTCCCATCTATGTGTATCTATGTGCATCTTCCCATATATGTGTATCTTCCCATCTATGTGTATCTTTCCATCTATGTGTATCTATTTGCATTTTCCCATCTATGTGTATCTATGTGCATCTTCCCATCTATGTGTATCTTCCCATCTATGTGTATCTTCCCATCTATGTGTATCTTCCCATCTATGTGTATCTATGTGCAGCTTCCCATCTATGTGTATCTATGTGCATCTTCCCATCTATGTGCATCTTCCCATCTATGTGTATCTATGTGCATCTTCCCATCTATGTGTATCTATGTGCATATTCCCATCTATGTGCATCTTCCCATCTATGTGTATCTATGTGCATCTTCCCATATATGTGCATCTTCCCATCTATGTGTATATTCCCATCTATGTGCATCTTCCCATCTATGTGTATCTATGTGCATCTTCCCATCTATGTGGATCTTCCCATCTATGTGTTTCTATGTGCATCTTCCCATCTATGTGCATCTTCCCATCTATGTGTATCTATGTGCATCTTCCCATCTATGTGCATCTTCCATCTATGTGTATCTATGTGCATCTTCCCATCTATGTGTATCTTCCCATCTATGTGTATCTTCCCATCTATGTGTATCTTCCCATCTATGTGTATCTATGTGCATCTTCCCATCTATGTGCATCTTCCCATCTATGTGTATCTTCCCATCTATGTGCATCTTCCCATATAGCTAACAATAAAATAAGATTAAATGGTTTTGCTGTGAACCTCTGTTTTGGGGGGATCTGAAAGGAGGCCAGATCGGTAGAGAAATGGTTACTGGGCAAATTTCAGTGATGGTTCTAAAAAAAAACAGAAATTCCAAACCTGTAGATAAGGGGAAGGGAGAGGAGTGTGGGGGTTCTATCCCCCTCCCTAAGGATGTAAGAACATGACATTTAGTTCTAGGAAGCAAGCTAAAATATGGATTAAACAACTCATTTTAATGGTTTCTCCCCCCAAAAACGGTGTACAAAATCTCATGAAAATAAAGGAATTACTAAAAACTGAATAGCTAACCTATTTTTGTTTGGAAGGGGAACATTTGTCTCGAAGACTTATCTACAAACCTGAGATACTCACTTAACATTTGTCTCGAAGACTTATCTACAAACCTGAGATACTCACTTAACATTTGAGAATCACAATAATTCAATAAACAGCAGAAACATGAAAATGAAGAGCTCCTACCTGACATTCGCTTTGACAGATTCAAATTGTTCTTAATTTCCATAAGATCTTCCTTGAACATAAGACACTCCCAACTGTCTTCGTCGATGCAAGCTAACTTACGACTCAATCCAACAGTTTCAGCATCATTATTTGATATAACTTCACTCTTTCCTTGCCCCTGCTGCTGCTTTTGTGGCATATCTTGGAACAACCCGGATAATTTTACATCAGAAATATCCACATATTTTGTATCTAGTCTGTCTCTGGATGGCAAAAGTTGAACACCGAGAACATTTATTTGCTCAATGTTTTGTTGGTGTGAAGTCTCCTCCGAATACTGCTCTTTAAATTGAGTAAGTTTTCTATTATACCTAGTTTCTCCTTCTTTTCTGTTTTGTAGTAACAAAAACCCTTCGCTTGTTATCTCATTATCATCACTAACTTTAACAGATTTGGATTCTGGTATGGATTTATCTAATGCTGCGTTATAAATCTCTAACAAGCCCTGAGAAATACTTTGTCTTTTATCTTTGCTTTTGAGATCTACTTTCAATTTTGTCTTGACAGCTTGAAGATTCTGTGGTACAATTTGAAGCTTTAGTTCTGACTTTTGGCTTCTGTTCTGTTTTCCACTTTGTCCATGAGATCCTATTAGAAACAAAATTTGGGTATATAGTAACACAAGTGAAATCTAAAAGAAGCAAAAGAGTTACTATTTACTGTTCTGAATAAGGGTTGCAATACCAGAACCTTTACCAAAACCATTTTTTTTCTTCACTTTTGAAGTTTACGAGTACCACAATCCAAGAATTTTCCATATTTAGAGAAGCTTTCATCGAGAGGTGACAATTTATCAATGAAAAAATAAAATTCAGAAAAAAATGTGTTTATGTTTAATAAGCTTTTAACAATAACACAAATGTCTAACTTCAGACTTTAAAATTGTTATTGTATTATATTCCAATAGCTTATTAAATAACAGTTTAAAACTATTTTTAACAATTATTGTATATTCTTGTATATCTTTTTAAAGAATTGTTAAAAATATATGTTTAAAACTGCTATTTAAAAAGTTATATAGGAATATACAATAACTGTTAAAAATTGAAGACATGTATTTTATTAAATAAAATATGACATTTTTTGTTCAGGCATTATAATCTCCACCACCCCCCCCGTCCCCTCCAAATCTATAACCTTAGGCAACCTACCTAACACTGTAAAAGTTACGTAATACCTCGAAACTAGAACAAAGGTCACAGTGGAGATAATACTAGAAATATGCCCAGCTTTGCTATTCCTTGCGCTCTTTTAAAGTTTTTTCAGGTGCATGATTGAACACTGTTCTACTGTTCAGAACAATTTAAACATTACAGAGAAGTAAAAGAAGTAACATATAAGTATAAGCTTACGCCGCTGTAAGCTACAGATCATGACAACAACAACATTAATTGTCCAAACCTATACTTTTCTTGTTGCCTTTTATGATGTTGACTTCGGCTGGGATGAAGTTTTCTGCTTGAAAATTTAAATCATCTGTACTTGCTAATGTTTCGTCATTAATAACTTCCCAGTTTCCGTTGGTAACTATGGAGATACCAAAAAAATCAGATCTTAACATTTAAACGAATCAATCAAGCGTGGCTGTATTTTACTACCTCTTATTGTGATGTAATGGGAACAGACTGCACCAATAAGGTGTGAAAACAGCTACTCACCATGCATAGAAATAGAAAGAGGAGTAAGACAGGGATGTATGTTATCACCCAGTCTATTGAATATCTACACAGGGAATATCTTTAAACATATAGAAGGAATGACATGACTCAAGATCAGTGGCCGAATAATAAACAACCTGAGATATGCAGATGACAATGTTCTTTTAGCAGAAGGTGACCTGGAACTTGATTCCAGATTAGAAACTTGTTTCACAGCACGTTGGTCATTCACATAGGTCTAAGTGCTCCGCCCTCCGTTCCAGCAGCCATCACAGTGTATGTAGACTCAGAGTCCCAGTCAGGTGTTGATTGTGTGATTCTTTGGATTTTCCAAAAAATTTACTTTTCCTGCCCTCCCCTCTAGATACTCCCATTTCTAAAATTCTGTGTATGTGTACATTCTCAGCCTCATTGACATCATCTGCATCTTGAAATGAATTTATTACTGCCTTTATTAAGTCTGTTTTATCTCTTTTCAGCAATGTGTCGTAAATCGCCGCATTGCCTGCCAATAAGTCGGCTCTCTCGTTTCCTCTGACCCCAGCATGAACAGGAAAGTATATCCATGTAATGCTCTGGACAAGTGAGTTGTTCAATAAATCCTACCATTATTTTCTGAGCATGAATTTTTCTATCTTGCGCAGCATGCTTTAATTGCTTTCAAGACTGACCAGTTTGAGATGCACTGTCTTTCAAGACTGGCCAGTTTGAGATGCACTGTCTTTGAAGACTAGCCAGTTTTGAGATGCACAGCCTTTCAATACAGGCCAGCTTGAGATATGCTTTCTTTCAAGACTGGCGAGTCTGAGATACCAAAAACATGCAGTTTTATATCTGCTAAAATTTGTTTTCGGCTATTGGTTGGTTAAAATAATTCTATCACTTTTCTTTCAGATGTTGAAGCGAGTTTTTGGGAGTGACTATTCATTAATGGCTACGTGTATAAATTTCACTAAGGGCAATCTTCACTTACAGACACCAACGTAAAATCGCAAATAACGTAGAGATGCAGAATATATACATTTAATTCCGCCGCCCATTTACCGTGAATGAGCACACCAAAATAAACATCTAATTTTAGCCAAACTCCGTAAATAGTCAATTGATTTGGACATCGTGAAATCAACCACAAGGCTTATTATAATTTTGCTATTAGACTAAAGAGCTTATATAATTTCAGATGGCTGAGGCAAACAGAGCTTGTATGGAAATGTTTCTTGTTTGTTTCAGATAATTAGGTAGCTAATGAGTTTGCATCTCTTTTGGAGAGGCGTGCCTCTTTCAACCAGCAGACAACAAAGACCAATTAGGTTATATCAGTACACACTACAATAAAATATTAGAGGTAACAAAGACCCCAATGTATAATAGTAATTCGATTCAGATAACTATTTCACGTCTTCAGACCATGTCTGAGCAATCGGTTTCGAATCAAAGTGCAGAGTCGTTTTCTGAATATGGCACAAAGTTATGAGAAACTCCCAATACACGATAAAAGCTTAAATGTAGGACATTTTTGGGATCGTGACAAACGAATGGCATCAATTTACTGTGGGCGTCTCCCATTGAAAATGAGGAGTGTTTCGATATAAAGTAAATATTGACTACAATTCGGTAGTTCGTTTTGTATCGAATAATCCTCTATTCACGATAGAATAGGGGACCAATGTAACTCGTAAGAGTGCCGAATGTGACACAGACCACGAACTTTTCATGGCGAATATGAAAATAAAGCTTTAAAGGGTTTTACAAGGTGCTAGACCCATCCGCTTTGACACCAGCAAAATACCAGTAGAATATAGCATCGAAGTTCACAACAAATTTGAAATATTTTTGACTCTACAAGAAGAATGAACACCCGATGAACTAGCCAACTATGCAAGAGATAGTTTCTTGTTTCTACAGCACAAAATCTTATACCCAGAAAAAGGTTACATCTCAGATGACACTCTCAAACTAATCGAAGAAAGAAGACAAATGAAAACAATGAATTGCACTTCAAATCATAGTAAATACAAAGAAATCTGCAGGAATATTGAGGAGATGAACAAACAAGGAAGAAGTGATAGTATGTTCAAAGAGATGAGAACTCTAACAGTCGATTTCCAGCCAGCACTAAACATCATAGGAACAAGCTACAAGCTTACAAACAGCGCACAAGAAGGCCATCTCCAGAGAACTCTTCCACCCTTGACGCCGCAAAGCAAACACGGGCCACAGCGTATAGACAGACAGACAGACAAACAAACAGACAGATAGATAGATAGATAGATAGACTAAACATTATTCAAGACAAACAATGTAACAAATTTACAGAAAACAAAGATGTCATGAAAAGATGAAAAAATTACTGTAAGGAAATGTATGAGGAACGCTACAGAAACACAGACAATAACACACACAATAGAACAGTGAAATAGAACCAGAACCCAGTTTAGATGAAGTCAAATGGGCCATTAAAAGCCCGAAGAGAGGAAATCTCCAGGGTGTGATAATATAACTGTTGAAATCATCCAGGCAGGGGGAGAAATCACCATCAATCACACACTCTGCACCAAGATCTGGAAAAGTAAAGTTTGGCACAAGGAATGGACACGATCAGTTTACATACCGCTACTGAAGAAGGGAAATATAACACTATGCCCCAACTACAGAACCATTGATCAGTCACGCCAGCAAAATACTACTTGGTATCATCATGAAAAGACTACAGCATAAGCTGGAAGAAGAGTTAAATGACGCACAGGCAGGTTTTAGACAGGGCAGATAAACCAGACCATATTTTAAATACGCGGAACATCATAGAGAAATGTAGAGAGTTTAATGTCAACATCTACACATGTTTTATTGACTACACCAAAGCATTCGATTTTGTACAACATAAAAAACTTTGGAATATCATGTAGGACATGGGTTTCCCGCTACACCTAATCCGCCTGATAAAAACATTATGCCAAGACTAGCATACAACCCTGAGAGTAAATAGTGAAACATCTGATTACTTCAGCGTGAAAAAAGGAGTCAGGCAAGGATGTTTCCTATCACCATATCTCTTCAACATTTATGCAGAGAACATAATGAGGAATGTAAGAAATGACCAACAGAGAAATAACTTCGACCTACTAAACATCGAAGGTCACGAGATACCCGATCTAAGATATGCTGATGATACAACATTATTGACACACAGTCAAGCATGTCTCCAACACCTCATAAACTCCTTTAAAGAACATAGTGAAAAACAAAAACTATTTCTAAATGGAAACAAGACCAAGATTATGGCGAGCTACAAAACCACTAGCAAGTTTATCAATCAGTATCAACAATAGCGAATTAGAAAGAGTCATCAGTTTTGAATACCTTGGCTCGCCCGCCTATTGTCCGGCCCGAGAAGGGAGCAAAGAAAAGAAACAGTTTACCTTCCATGCATGTCGTAAGAGGCGACTAAGGCGGCTATGGGATGGAGTTGTAAAAGATGGATCACATAAATCAAAGAAGCCACGGGAACAATCTTACAAACAGAACACAGGAAGACAATCTCCAGATAACTCCAGATACAAGGTATATATAGATAGAAAGAGAGAATCTGAATTCTACATATTTAATCCTCGTTTCAGACAGCTATTGTTTATTTGTCTGTCCCCAGGTGAATGATGGTTGATCGTATTCACACTTGCTGTTAAGCGTAGAGTTGGGAGCTTAAGCTATCGTTTCAATGGCAGATGTTTCGCCGTTGTTGTGTTTAATCCATGTTTGTTCAAGACTTTCCTGATGTTTTCTATCCACCGATTTCTTGGTCTACCTTTGACTTTACGCTCGGATATTCTTTTGTTATAAGCTCTTATTGGTATTTGGTTTGGGTTCATTCTCATAAGGTGACTGTGAGAGTAAATAATTTTTGGGGAGTTTTATTTTAAAGTTGTTTGGAGTTACGAGTAGTAGACTAGTTTATGAGCTCAGAGACACATGTATATTTTAGTTTTAAATCAGCTCGACGGGCCGTATTGGCATGTGAGTCGCATTTTACCCTCTATTCATCTCTCAAACAGCTAATGTGGCAATATTGTAGTTACCATACTCTACCTTCACAAAACGCTCTACGAGATGCTAGGTGGTTTGATCACGCCATGAGAACGGAACCATCACAACGATCCCTTCATACATACAATAGTAACGATCAGGCTACACGGCTCGAGAAAGACCAACGGCTCGAGAAAGACCAACGGCTCGAGAAAGACCAACAACTAGATGGGTACAGTAAAGATCAGGCTACAAGGCTCGAGAAAGACCAACAACTAGATTGGTGAAGATAATGAAAGAAGCCTTTAAGAGACACGGGCTCACCATGGCCAATGCAATCCAAATGGCTAAACTCGGACAACTCCAACCCCCCCCCCCCCCCCGCCCAACCCAACCCTAATAAAAACAATTAAATAGCAAACAATTTCATTGGTACATACAAAAATAAAAAGAAACTGTTGGCGTCAATGTTATCAATCCGCATCGTCCCCCTTCCCCCTTGTAACGACCGCCACATTTTTTCAGAACCCCCCCCCCCCCCCAAACCTCCAACTATTGACGTAATTTTATATATCTTCCAGGATAGTTTACCCGCCCTAGCTTTATTCTTCTTCTTCTTCTTCGTTAATTCTTACACTCCCGCTCGATCTCACTGGAGATTTAGCCCGTCAGGAGTGCCACACTGGAGACATAACCCGTCAGGGTCGTAGGGGTACCATACTGGAGACATAACCCGTCAGGGTCGTAGGGGTACCATACTGGAGACATAACCCGTCAATGTCGTAGGGGTACCACACTGGAGATATAACCCGTCAGGGGTGTCACACTAGAGACATAGCTCGTCAGGGGTGTCACACTGGAGATATAACCCGTCAGGGGTGTCACACTGGAGACATACCGGTCAGGGGTGTCACACTGGAGACATAGCCCGTCAGAGGTACCAAACTGGAGACATAACCCATTAGGGTCATAGGTGTGCCACACTGGAGACATCAGAACAAAAAGCTCTTCAAACACTTCTATCCTCAGCTATTCGGAGAATTGTAGAAAACTCAAGCCAAGACCATTTCTTGATGCTATAATTCCAGAATTTTCTTTGTCTTCTTCTCCTTTAGCCCCCGACTGTTACTTACACAATAAATGTAGACAGTTAGTTGTGTCGAGTTACATATCAAAACAAAACAAATTTACGATGTTACATGTTAACAAAGGGATTGTAAGTAAGTGCGCATAGGTTAATCATAAATCTACGTGAATGTCGTAAAATGGGTGTGTCATAAGAAAAGTTAGCTTGGGAATCTTATAAGATTTGGCCACCAAAAAAAAAAACATAATTAAAAAAATTGTTGATTACTACGTGCAGGTACATATCTCGGTCATCATTGGACATGAATTCCTTTCTGTTTTTCACTTTTTATTGTCATTTGCTTGTATTTTTAGCAGACACGATTATTACTATTTGTCATTTTTGAGTTATCTTTAGCGGATACGCCCTTTGTTAATCCCTGTTGTTTTTTTTGTTAAGGAAGAAGTACATCTTATGGCGAAGTTCGTCTCTTTCAGTCGCGGTAGCTAGTCCAATTTGGTTATGTCAGATTTTTTTTTAAACCATTAATAAATGGTGAATGTTGAGGTTTATGTTCATCTCGAAATATAAATGACCTAATCACGGATTTCACAGAAAAAGTATTTGTTACAAGAAGTATCCCACGGATTACCATATCATCATTTATGTCCTAAGATATATATAGTTTATATTATATTAAGGGTGTTGTGGTCAATTCATAAGACGTCATTGTTTTGAGGAGATCCGAAATGGGAGCAAAGAATAGCAACACTGGTTACCTTGCATGCATATCGTAAGATGCGACTAAGCAGGTGATGGAGTAGAGTTGACTGTCCCATCCCATATAACGTAAAAATGGCACAGACGCCATGCTAAATCGGATCTGTCAGGACGTAAGGCGCAGATATCGCAGCCAAGCTGTAAACCATTACACAAGACATTCCGTTCTCCGGTCTATATCCTATTAATTTGCAGGAGTTTGAGATTGAACGAAGAAGAAGAAATTCATACTTGGTAACAAGTTGTGAGGAACACGAGATGACATAAAACAGTCCGCTCTATACATGACCAATATTGTACTGGATGTTCAACGTTTGATCGGAGATGTGTAGTAGCATAGACGCGTCATCAGATGTTGTGTAGTAGCATAGACGCATCATCAGTTGTTGTGTAGTAGCATAGACGCATCATCAGTTGTTGTGTAGTAGCATAGACTCGTCATCAGTTGTTGTGTAGTAGCATAGACGCGTCATCAGTTGTTGTGTGGTAGCATGGACTCGTCATCAGTTGTTGTGTAGTAGCATATACGCGTCATCGGTTGTTGTGTAGTATCATGAAATCATGAGCACAAGATGACATAAAACAAACCGCTCTATTCGTGATCAATATTGGACTGAATGTTTAACAATTTATTGCAGAAGAAAAGGATCGCAGGTGGATAACTGAGACCAACTACCTGAGACATGTGTATACACAGGTGGATAGTATTGACAACTACCTGAGACATGTGTATACACAGGTGGATAGTATTGACCAACTACCTGAGGCATTTGTATAGACACACACAGGTGAACAGTATTGACCAACTACCTGAGACATGTGTACACACAGGTGGATAGTCGTGATCAATTTACCTGAAACATATGCGTACATTCAGGTGAATAATCTTGACCTGCTATCTAAGACATATTTGTACACATTGGTGGGCAGTCTTGACTAATTACCTGAGACACATGTATACACAGGTGGCTAGTTATGACCAACTACATAAGACATATTTGTACACACAGGTGGATAGCCGTGACCAACAACCGGAGACATATTTGTACACACAGGTAGATAGTCTTGACCTACTACCTGAGACCTCACGGAACATACACGTGAATAGTCTTGACCTACTAGCTGAGACCTCACGGAACATACAGGTGAATAGTCTTGTCGTACAAGTTTGTCTTGTCAGATATATTATTGACCAAACAGGTGGAAGATATTGACCTACTATCTGAGACAGCATTGAATATAAAGATGAATAGTCTTGACATACTACCTGAGACCTCATTGAACATACAGGTAGATAGCCTTGACCTACTACCTGAGGCATCGCTAAATACACAGGTGGAAAGCCTTGACATAATACCTGGGACGAGCATACAAATGCTGAAGATTGATGGGAGATTTTTAACAGGAATGTATGTCTTGTGCGGCTTTTTCAGAGACATCATAAATATAATGTTACGTTACGAAATGGAGGTTGCACTCAGGTAATAATGAAATCTACAGACTCAGGTGATATTATGAATAGAAAGTCAACCTTAAGAGAACGTTATATGCCCCGTTGTGCTAACCTTAAGATGATGCGGTTTCGCTGTCTGTCTGTATGTCTAACTCGCTGTCTGAGTAGTTCTCTGTTTAACTAACTGGCTGTCTGCCTATCTCTTTGTGTGTCTAACTGACTGGGTGCCTAACTCTTTGTTTGTTTGTCCTACTAACTGGCTCTATGCCTATCTCTTTGTTTGTCTAACTGATAGTTTGACTGGCTGTCTGCTATCTCTGTCTGTCTAACTGACTACATGTCTGGCTGTCTGCTATCTCTGTCTAACTAACTAAATGTATGTATGGCTGTCTTGTCTGCTATTTATGTCTGTCTAACTGACTGCATGTCTGGTTGTCTTCTAACTATGTATGTATAATGTATAACTAACAGTGTGTCTGTCTAACTAACTGTACGTCTGTCTATCTAACTGAATATCTGTCTGTACTAACAGTATATATATATGTATATATATGTAGAAACAGTAACATCAGATAGACAACCAAAACAGTACCAGTATTGGAACACATCAAGAGACAATAGATCAAGTGATTTTCACACACTTTCAGAATACTAACAGACAGCATGCCACAGATGGCCATGACACATAGACATCACGGCTATAAAGCCACAGGAAGACCATGTAAAAGATGGATCACATTCGATATCCTATCAAAGATCTTCTGAACATGACACTGGAATAGAGGCTTGGCAGCCTACACATAAACTGGGCGGCTTACAGGATAACAGTGAAGACAGTCTTCTGTAAAGAACAACTCACATAGATAAAGTGTAAAGTACAACTCAATAGATAAAGTGTAAAGGGCAACTCACATATATAATATGTAAATAACAACTCACATATATAATATGTAAAGAACAACTCACATAGATAATGTGTAAATATGCCAGTGTCCAAGTCTGACATTAGTGATAATGATAAAATCCTTCTTTTTCAGCGTTCATTCTCAAACTCCCACTAGATCTCTCTGTAGCAGGACAATGGTCTAACTAGATTTCTATCAGTGTATTGTATAGTCAAGAAAATGGAAATACAGTGCGTCGCCGTTTTATTTGCGCCAATGGCCCGAAACATCCGTCTTCGGAGTTGAAGTAATACCTATAGATGTGAGCAGGTAGCTCTTGACAGTCCATAGGTTTCCTGACAAAAACACAGGCCCTCCTATTTGAATGCTCGTGGTGACACCCGGACTCAATAATGTTTGTTGCCTCAAAGGCAATGCTGTGTTAGGGTGGAAGGGGGTGTAAGCATGTGTAATCCACAAAGGAAAGCACTCCAGTGCAACAGTATCCAGGGAGGGGCAGCACACACATCTAGGCCTATTCGTTCATTATCCTTCTGTCATATCTATTGATTCATAAAACAAAAATCCTGGTCGTGATTTCTCGCCTGACACGACCGCTTCTCCAGTCGACCCAGCTGTAATTGGGTACCTGACGCATGACTTAGGGAAGGTAGAGACAACAGGCAAGGAAACTGACCACCCCACCTAATAGTTTCTGCGGCTTATACACAAAGAGCTATCTTCATCCCAGACGGCAGGTTGTTGTCATACGCCATGCTACCTACCATTACTTTTAGGAACCACAAAAGGTTCGCTGGCCTGGATTTCTCATTCATGGGGCTATTTGACAGAAGACAAAGGTAAGCTATCGATACAAGACATGCAGTAACAATGGTAATTTTTTTCACAGGTTGTCAGCCTATCCGGCCCCCAACATTTCTTAGTCACTATCTACGACATGCCTGGAAAGAAATCAGTGGTCATATTCTTTGCTCCCTGAACTAGAAGTCCAGGTGCCGGTTGCCACACAAGAGCTGGCATTGGGCACAGATTGTTGGTAGAAAAATATACTTTGTCACTTGTCACAAATGTAGTCATCATGAAAATGGTTAAAATAACGAAAGATTCGATAATACAAATGTGCTAATCATGAAAATTGTTAAAATAACGAAAGATTCGATAATACAAATGTGCTAATCATGAAAATGGTTAAAATAACGAAAGATTCGATAATAAAAATGGGGACTCTTCATAGATTACGTCAACAATTTGTTTTGTCAATTTTGACCCATTCTCTTACCCTTGTCAATAACTGTCAAGAATTTAAGCCCCCCCCCCCCCTCTCGTCCAACTTTTCCATTGCGTAATTATGCTAAAAATGTGTTGTTTCATATTTTCATAAACAATTTTCAAATTCAAACAATTTAATTGTTATATTTTAAAGCTTTTGTTCAATTGGTATATTTTAAAACTTTTGATCAAAATTCCCCTCCCCCTTGTCAACAGCTGTCAAACATTTTCAGATTCCATCTTCCTCCTAAATGTTGGAGCAATTTACGGACATCCCCAGTATGTTGGAGTAATTTACGGACATCCCCAGTATGTTGGAGTAATTTACGGACATCCCCAGTATGTTGGAGTAATTTACGGACATCCCCAGTATGTTGGAGTAATTTACGGACATCCCCAGTATGTTGGAGTAATTTACGGACATCCCCAGCATGGTGCTATGTTGTTTCACACCAACCATCCCACACGAGAGAAATGATTTTCTCTAAATTAAAATTAATGTACAAAACGCTAAAGTGCACATCGGTGACATCACTCAGGTCGCTCCGACGTTTAAAAACTATTCCCTGATATAAATCTTGCTTTACGAAACAAAAAATGTAGATCACGTTTTATGACGCATGAGGCGGGGGTCGTTCCAAATATATTATACATTTCTCAAATTTCTTGTATTATCCATTGTTGGTGTGTGTTTTTGAAATGTTTCATCTTCAGCTTTCATTCTCAAAATCCACTGGAACTCCCTTGTAGCAGGACCATGGTCCTGTTTCCAGCAGTTCAGAGAATAGAAGTGCGTTGTGTCGCCGTTTTATTTGCGACAATGGCCCGACACATTCGTCTTCTGCGGGAAAAAATTTAATGACGGAGTAATTTTTAATTTTTAGCAGATAGTGAAAAGGAACTATACAGCATATTAGATCAAATCGATAAACGAGAATAAGAACTAGATATAATCATCTTTAAAAAAATTATAATCAAGAAAATCGTAGATAAATAGTTGCTAAACATAAAATACGTGGAACTAGGAGAGACTACAACAAATAGAACATTATCAATATCTTGGACACATAATCACAAATGATGGCAGATGTGAAACAAAATTTTAAAAAGAGAATAGAAATGGCTAAAAGTACTGTCAATGAAATAAGGAAAATATTGACATCTGATCTTCTTGATTAGAAAACTGGCCTCGAAGCACGTGGGGCATTCCCATAAGTGCTCCGTCCTCTGTTCCAGCAGCTATTCGACTCGATGGTGTTTCGAGTCCAATGCCGCCGAAACATACGTCGACATCAGGGCACAACTCTGGCCCTTGCGACAGGTTTTTTTGTTGAGCAAAATACAAACTAAAAATGAGAATTATCAAGTGCTACACCTATACTATATTAATGTATTGCTCTGAAAGAAACATGCACAATAAACAAGCATCTACTACAAGAAAATTCAAGTAGGAAGCATGAGGATAAATGCAAATAATTCTTATTGCTGACGGATATTGAACCAGGTGTTCCGCTGACGACGGATGTATCGGGCTATTGGCGCAAATAAAACGGCGACACAACACATTTCAATTCTCTGGACTACATCCTTCTGGAAATTTAATAGGACCATAGTCCTGCTACGAGAGATATCCAGTGGGAGTTTGAGAATGAACGCTGAAAAAGAAGATGAAACATAAACTATTTTGGACATATAAAATGACATGACACCCTTGCTGAAGACCTAACTTCAGGGTAGAATTGAGAGGAGGCGAGCATGAGGTAGGCAGAGATACAAGCGGGAGAGAGATTTCACGAGATGGACAGATTACAGCCTAGCACAGTGCGCTATCACGGCAAGAGACAGAGAAGGTTGGAGGTCTGCTACAGCCAACCTTCGCTGCAGAGACAACATTTATGGTGATGATTAATATTTAGGTCGCTCATAAATAATTTTTTGGGGGGTGAACAATTTGTATGTCCTTACAGAACAATTAGGGTTAATGTACTTTTTTTTTAAAACAACAGCGAAAGTGCGTATAATCAAGGGGCCAGATTTTATCCAAGATGGACGATAAATCGTGCGCAAACCGGAAGTTCAGAAATGAATGAGCTGGCTGAAAAAAAGTTGCTGACGGCAAATTATTTAATATATTAACACTTACATTTTTTACAAATAAAGCCACATCACACTGAACCAAAATTACATGACATAGAAGACATGTCCTATCTTACAGTGGTAAGAGCTGTTCAGCTGTTCCTTTGTTAGAAAATTAGTTCAGAAACACAGACAGTGAATAAAAAGCTCGAAGACAACATTGATGCCTTTAATGAAAAATAATGCATGGCAGAAGTAAGGAAGAGATTGGCAATGGCACATTGTAAAATAACACGGTTGAAAAACATATGGAAAAACAACAAAATAGAAACGAAATTGTTAATGTTACGAACTTTTATTTTTCTGGTTGCAACATACGGCTGTGAAACATGGACCCTACGAAACACAGTGGTAAAGAAAGATCAACGCCTTCGAGCTGAAATGTTAGAGAAGTATACTTAGAATATCACGGAAGGAAAAAAAGAGAAACTTAGATATTATAAACACATTGAAGATTCCAGAGTGTTGGTTACTAAACACAATAACAAAAAGAAAACTACACTTGTTTGGTCATTTAAAGAGACACAACTGATTAGAAAGACAAATAATGGCGTGAAGAGTACATGGAAAGAGGAGGAAGGGCAGACCAAGAAGACGATGGACTGACGACATTAAAGATAACATGAATACATCGCTGGAAAATGCAAGCCGCATCGCCCAAGACAAAGAGGGGTTCAGAGAGTTCATTGGGAAGACAACGTTCTGGAAGGAATGCGTCACATGACACACCCATCCACATCGTTGGGGGGTAGACGTCTCTGGAGGACTCTGTGCTGAAGCCTCCAATTGTAAAAACCGTACAATCCTGACGGGTTCCGGGATTATGGGATAGGGGTATCTTCTTCTTCTTCTACAGCGTTCATTCTCAAACTCCCACTGGATATCTCTTGTAGAAGGACAATGATCCTACTAAATTTCCAGCTGGATGTAGCCCAGATAACGGAAATGCGTGGTGTCGCTGTTTTATCTGCAACAATGGCCTGGCACATCCGGCTTCGGCTGGTTATTAGAATTTCATTGTTAGCAAGAAATATCCTCAGCACTTATGAGCACAGTAGTCCAGTGACACGAGATTACCAAAATGGTTAACAGAAGTAACAGAATACATACTAAACACTAAACATCGCTTGTATGCTACCGGAGACAGACAAATAAGGATGAATGCACGCAACACACGAACACTGCAATCAGTAATACATGTCGTAAGAGGAGACTAAAGAGGGATGGGTGACTATTTTTATAACTTATATGTGATATACCAATAAGTTACAATCAGAAGAAACAGATAATGAAATCAATTAGAAAGCCAAGAATTATTCAAATGTCATGCCGAGCGGCATAGGTGACCATCTTCTCTAAAACTCTCTGTCTCTTGTGTTGTTAATAAGTTCAATTACTGACTTCTTTTTGTGCCACAGTGACAATCCACCCAAAAATGTATCTCTTTGTCTTCCTCTGTCTCTTCTCCCTTTGATATTTCCGTTGGTTACTAAGTTAAAACGCCAACACAAACACAAAATAACTACCTAATTATGAAGGGAGACCAGACAGGAAGAACCGACTTCGCACCCACGTTTATACAAAGTTCACGGACTGATACATCAATGTGGACAGGCGCCTCAGACTGCTGGGCATATACTTATCCGAAATATGAAATGCTGAGACAAACACGCTGGCTCAGAGAAACACCAATAGAAGAAGAAAAAGCTCTACAGACCTCTGTACAAGCTACAAAACACAGTTACGTTTGTCTCTCTCCGACGTCAGATTAATGGAACACCCTATACAGAACAAAATAACGGAACACCCTATACAGAAAAAAATAACGGAACACCCTATACGAAACAAAATAACGGAACACCCTATACGAAACAAAATAACGGAACACCCTATACAGAACAAAATAACGGAACACCCTATACGAAACAAAATAACGGAACACCCTATACGAAACAAAATAACGGAATACCCTATACCAAACAAAATAACGGAACACCCTATATAGAACAAAATAACGGAACGCCCTATACGGAACAAATTAACCGAACACCCTATACGAAATAAAATAACGGAACACCCTATATATACGGAACAAAATAACGGAACACCCTATACGGAACAAAATAACGGAACACCCTATACGGAACAAATTAACGGAACACCCTATACGGAACAAATTAACGGAACACCCTATACGGAACAAATTAACGGAACACCCTATACGGAACAAAATAACAGCTCAGAAACACATGCATATATCACATAATGGCATTGGACATAGTTGCGTGACCAATCGCTAGTATAAGACGAATTAACAGAATCTAAACACGCCATTTGTTCTCATATTTTCGAATAATTGATTGGTCACTCTTTATATATCGCGTGTCATCTGCCAACTCAGACCAACGAAACGCACGGAAATTATCCAGAACATCACACCAAATGGCGTGTTTGGATTATTTTGGTAGGTCATACACTGACGATTGGTCACGTCCGTTGGATCAGCATCCAACCAACCAGACAAAATTTCAGATATATGCAAATTCCATGCAAACGCAGTGGTCTAGAGAAACAACACTGGAAGAAAAAACACTTTACAAACCTCTGTAAGTAGCTACAGAACAGTTAGATATAAACACAGTCAAGCTAATAGAAGAGATAAAACTTCAGATATAAACACAGTCAGGCTAATAGAAGAGATAAAACTTCAGATATAAACACAGTCACGCTAATAGAAGAGATAAAACTTCAGATATAACCACATTGCATGCGAATGAAATAAGATGGAGAATAATGTATTTGTCATAATATTATTTTCACACAAGAACTTCAGTACAAAGTAATTTTTAAAAATATTTTCTGTCAAATGATCGTTTAATACTTACTTGTATTAATTAGTGTGAATAAATGAATGAATGAATTTAATGACTTACCCGATAACAAAAGTACTGCTGGTATTACAGTCAAAACATGAAATATAAGCATGGCAGGGCTCCTGTAACCAAATGTGAACATTAGCTGACAGTCCGGAAAAATAGGTCATTAAAAATCCTTCTGGAATTCGTTTGAAGACAATTAAACGTAGGACGGTCTATTCTCGTATCTTCTATACTTATTCTTGAAATAAAACTTCAATTCTCAGAAGAAGTTTCCAATATATTCAAAACTAAACCGGTAATTAATGATACAACTTCACGATGTTGTATCGAGTGATTTATTAATAAAGAATTTATAGAACCAAGTCCTTCCTATGGATAGTTAGCTTTATAGTATGCTTGACGTCCTCTTTCAATGGAGTCAACACTTGTGTATTATGATTGTATTAGTTATTTAAGTAAAAAAAATGTTTTGCATTCTGCACACATTGTGAACTTTTAGCAATTGTTACAGGTTGTTACAGGTTACATATGTGGGACAGGTTTTAGACGCCTGTCCTTCAAACCTGCCCACTTTATCGGATGACCAGACTCTGCTGGAAGTCACACCAGAAAACACTTCATTCAGAAAGACAAAAAACCTGATTACTAACGTGCGCCTAACTTTATACAATAAATTGATATATGAGGCAGGAGACCATGGAACGGAAAATAAAATTAATATTATTTATTTATCGATTATATCTTAGATTCATATTTGTTGTAGATTTTGACGCACATTTGTTTTTTGGCCAGTTCCGTAGTGCCAGCTATCAATTGTGCGGATAAATAAATTGATATTAATATTTGACAATTTAGTCTTCCATTTTTGAAATAATATAACTATAACAAAAATAACAATGATATAAATATTAAAAATAAAATGTTATGCGCACAATCTGCAGAAACGGGATTATAGCATTACATAAATATGTTGGTTCCGGTGCGGACACAATTTAAGCCTCCATTGTATCCCTTGAAACATTGTGTTCATTTCTATGTTTACTCTTTTGATAACTGTTTTACAATGTAATAACAATGTTATCTGTCAGTGATCACAAAACTGTATGTTCTAAACACTTCGAGATAAGTGGTGTAAATATGCCAATCGATTTGATGAAATGGTTAGGTTTTGGAGGTGTGTAACACCAAAACCAACGCAAAGTCAACTACTGCTAATTTTTTCGCAAACACGAGCCATATTATATTTTGTTTTCTGGAAAAAATGTCTACGTCACATGTTGAACACAATGTTTCAAAATGTTTAAATACTGTAGCCCAAATAAGTTTAATCTTATTTGCATAATAATTCAACGCAGTATTATAAACAGTGGGAAAATGGGGAGAGATACCTTGCAAGTGAGAAAATGCAATTTAAAATTAAGTGTGGGAAGGAATTGTTGAAACGAGCCAAATCAACAGTTGGGCGTAGCTTACTGTCGCTAGATACGGCTAAATGCCTACGTAAAAAGTCAGCGGTTCTTAAACTATGGGCTTACGGACTGTTTGGAGACGTCTTCTCGGGAGGTTCACGAAGACTTGAAAATATTTGAAAATATGTTTTGAAAGTTTGTATTTACAATAGCAAGATAAATGTATGTGTATATATATATATATATATATATATATATATATATATATATATATATATATATATATATATATATATATATATATATATATATATATATATATATATATATATTGGGGTCCACGGCTAAAAATATATGTAAAGGGGGTCCTCGGAAGTAGAATATTAAGTTATTAAATATTGGTTTCCTACTCACTTTCGGCACAGTATGAATTTTTACATAGAGATAAATATTGTTGTACTTTATATTTCGCTCCTGTGTTGTTGGGGTCTGAAAGGGGAGCAAAGAAAAAAATACTGTTGATTGCCACTTATGTCGTAAGAGACGACTAAGGAGGTTGTGGGAATTGGATTGGCTGTCACATCTCATAGAGCAGTGCTTCTCTAAAAGCTGGTCAATGGACTGTTGCCATTAATTCAAATCCTAATGTTGTTCGACCATCAAAGATGATGATTACTATATCTAAGTACGAGAACCCACTCCCTCGTACGGCTTGTTTGCTTTAATGGCGATATGGTTACAAACGTCCAGCGTTCAGTACAATTGGTTAAAAAACGGAACGTGTTAGTTACTACCGCCAAAGTATGATGTGTCGGGCCTTTGTCGCAAATAAGCAACGGAACAACGCATTTTTTTCTTGGACTACATCCTTCTGGAAATCTATTAGGACCATTGTCCTGCTACAAGAGAGATTTCTATATTACATCCTGCATGAAATCTAGTAGAACCATTGTCCTGCTACACGAGAGATTTCTATATTACATCCTGCAGGAAATCTAGTAGAACCATTGTCCTGCTACAAGAGAGATTTCTATATTACATCCTGCAGGAAATCTAGTAGAACCATTGTCCTGCTACAAGAGAGATTTCTATATTACATCCTGCAGGAAATCTAGTAGAACCATTGTCCTGCTACAAGAGAGATTTCTATATTACATCCTGCAGGAAATCTAGTAGAACCATTGTCCTGCTACAAGAGAGATTTCTATATTACATCCTGCATGAAATCTAGTAGAACCATTATCCTGCTACAAGAGAGATTTCTATATTACATCCTGCAGGAAAAATAGTAGAACCATTGTCCTGCTACAAGAGAGATTTCTATATTACATCCTGCAGGAAATCTAGTAGAACCATTGTCCTGCTACAAGAGAGGTCCAATAGGACCATTGTCCTGCTATAAGGAGATCCATCGGGAGTTTGAGAGCAAACGTAAAATTAAAAATAAATAAATAAATGATCCAAGATTTGTATTGAGCAGACGGTACATTATCTGATGATATGAAAATGTGAATTGTGAAGGATATTAACATGGATATAGTTGTATTATGTTGTGTAGATGTGCTGGGGGTCAAAGGTTGTGAGATCACATTGATTAGCAAGTAAGGGAGATTAGCAGTGGATGAATGTCCATACATTATGTCAACAATTAGGGCGGGTGGTCTGAAATAATGTGACATTTGTGGGGGAGGAGGAACGGTGATTCCCCCTTCCCCGTAGACAATCGGAACATGACTTTCAATACTAGAAACTTGGTCAAACGCCAACCCCCACCCCCTGCTATTTTTCACACAATAAAATGTCATCACATATTTTTCAACAGAAAGAGGATCTGACACACGAAACCACCTCTCTTCTTGAGGAGTACCAATCTACGGTCCTAGTTGTCGACAAATGAGGGAGTGTTAAGAAAAATTGACGTCAACAATATTTGTTTAAGTATTTCTTAAATTGGTAGCATTTTCTATTCATAATGTTACCATCAACACAATATTTGATGTAACCATCAACACAATATTTGATGTATATCTATCTATCTATCTATCTATCTATCTATCTATCTATCTATCTATCTGTCTGTCTGTCTGTCTGTCTGTCTGTCTGTCTGTCTGTCTGTCTGCCTGCCTGCCTGCCTGCCTGCCTGCCTGCCTGCCTGCCTGCCTGTCTGCCTGCCTGTCTGTCTGTCTATCAGTCTGTCTGTCGGTCTATCCACCTATCTATATATCTATTTATCAGACATATGATAAAAACATTCAGTGTATGTGAACAGACATGTGATAAAAACATTTAGTGTATGTGGGCATGCATCTGATAAAAACAATGAATGTATTAGGGGCAGGCATGTGATTGGCAGACAGGAGTGGAGAGTCCGGCTTGCACGCTGCAAATAGCGTAGAATGTTTACTTTGCAACTATATAAATGTGAGATTTTTTCGCTTGGTTGCATACCGTAAGCCCTTTGGGCGATAGAAATCATAATCAAATGTACTACTGTAATAGGTGGCTGAGAGGTGGCTGGGAGGTGTGGTAGCAGGAAAATGTACAAGACGGAAGTGAAATGATAATAATGATAATAATAATAATGATAATGATGATGATGATGATGATGATGGTGGTGGTGATGATGAAGTAATCAACATTTTCTGTGAGCAGGTAACTCTTGACAATTTATACCCTCTCTGGAGGTGTCTATAAATTATGTCGCCAATTATTAACCCCCCCCCCCCTCCCCATTGTCAACGAACTATCAAGAATTCAAAAACTCGTCTTATCCCTGCTTATTTATGTCCAAAACTTGTACTGGGCACTAATGAACTTCTAATGACCATTGATTTCTTCTCCAAATATCTCTATTCTCGGCCATTCGGAGAAGTGTAGAAAATCCTGCCCAGCCCATTCCGTGATATTATCAATCCAGAATTTTCACCTTCTACCCTCAATCGTTCCTTGCAAAATAATGTTAGAAATTGTGTTGTGTCTCGTACATGTCTAAAACAAACAAGCTTACGACGTTTCACCGCTACCAAAAGTGTTTCTTGATAAACCACTTACACTATTTCTCTGGCAAAGATACTGTGATACCTGTGTATGCATCATTCATTGCTACTTTCACAAGTTCTCATGCCCTCATGAGTCTGTCCTGTTCAAATTCCACGTGTTTTATAAATATTAAATGCCATCTTCTCGTAAAATGTGCGCTTCATACCTGAAGACAGATGTCTTTCCAACCCTGGACATTCACGATAAATTACATGGTTTTTATCTTGTAATTCATTAAGACAAGTTTTACTCTCCTAGACATGTCGTGTTTTTTGTCATGGGATTTAGTAAGTAGTTGTGAGTTTTGGCCTGTTTGCATTAAATCTGCTCCCGTGTATTACTCAGACCTGACATCATCTTCATCATCATAAGTGCCGTCTCCGCAACCAAGGTTTGCTTGCAACGGACTTCCAACACCCCTGTCCTTTGTTTTGGTGGTGCACTCTGCTAGACTGTAACCTGTCCAATTCGTGATGTTTCTCTTCCACTTGTATCTCTGCCTACCTCATGCTCACCTCCCATCGACTCTACCCTCAAGTAAGGTAACTCTTTAACCTCTGTAATGTGTATTGTCTTGTAGTATGTCCAAATCTCTTTATTTCTTTGCACTTATTTCCACTTTCATACTTTTGTCAGTACCTCTTTTTGTTTTGTTTTCTTCTCTTTCCTTGAATTTTTCCCTATTCTTCTATATGCCCACAATACAAAGTCATCAGTAGTCATCAGTAGTCATCAGTAGTCATCAGTAATCATCAGTAGTCATCAGTAATCATCAGTAGTCATCAGTAATCATCAGTAGTCATCAGTAATCATCAGTAGTCATCAGTAATCATCAGTAGTCATCAGTAGTCATCAGTAGTCATCAGTAATCATCAGTAATCATCAGTAGTCATCAGTAGTCATCAGTAGTCATCAGTAGTCATCAGTAATCATCAGTAATCATCAGTAGTCATCAGTAATCATCAGTAGTCATCAGTAGTCATCAGTAGTCATCAGTAGTCATCAGTAGTCATCAGTAGTCATCAGTAATCATCAGTAGTCATCAGTAATCATCAGTAGTCATCAGTAGTCATCGGTAATCATCAGTAGTCATCAGTAGTCATCAGTAGTCATCAGTAATCATCAGTAGTCATCAGTAGTCATCAGTAGTCATCAGTAGTCATCAGTAGTCATCAGTAGTCATCAGTAGTCATCAGTAGTCATCAGTAGTCATAAGTAATCATCAGTAGTCATCAGTAATCATCAGTAGTCATCAGTAATCATCAGTAGTCATCAGTAGTCATCAGTAGTCATCAGTAGTCATCAGTAATCATCAGTAGTCATCAGTAGTCATCAGTAGTCATCAGTAATCATCAGTAGTCATCAGTAATCATCAGTAGTCATCAGTAATCATCAGTAGTCATCAGTAGTCATCAGTAATCATCAGTAGTCATCAGTAGTCATCAGTAGTCATCAGTAGTCATCAGTAGTCATCAGTAGTCATCAGTAATCATCAGTAGTCATCAGTAATCATCAGTAGTCATCAGTAATCATCAGTAATCATCAGTAGTCATCAGTAGTCATCAGTAGTCATCAGTAGTCATCAGTAGTCATCAGTAGTCATCAGTAATCATCAGTAGTCATCAGTAGTCATCAGTAGTCATCAGTAGTCATCAGTAGTCATCAGTAGTCATCAGATCGGCAGTAAAGTTTAAAAAAAGCCTCGAAAAACGTAAAGGATTAAATTTATTGTACTTGGATATTTCCATGTATACTTCGTCCCGCGTATCAAAACAGAGCGCCAGCGGCTGAGAGTACCACTAGAATATTACTCTGTAGTTTTAATGGTCCACTAGGAAATCTGAAAAAAGGTAATGTAAACAATGCTAAAATGACATAGAGAATTGACTTCACTGTACTCAGATTACTCTATATATAATATATATATACACTGCCTGCTGAGAGCATTACTCATAGCACGTCACTCTGTAGCTGTTAGCTATAATCCACCAAATGTGGACAAGTTGTCACGTAACCATATCATACTCAGGATTTCATGAGCACAAAGTAAACGGTTTAGACACTGCGCCACGGATGTCCTTTGAAAAGGAAGCAAATAATAGAACTACCTAGACCTGGAGTAAGTGTCGTAATAGACAACTAAGGGATGTTTGGCATGTGATGGTTACTCAACCCTTATAAAATAAAATAAAAAATTACTGAACATGTATATGCTTGGTTGAAAGGCGCAAATATCGCAGTTTTCCTGTAAATTGTAACTTTGTTTTCCTGTAAACAAAGAGAATATTTACATATAATAATTATACATACGAGAATGATTTGAACAGTTTTGTTTCTTTGATGATAATTTCAATAATAAAGAGTTATACTTGAGCTGAACATGTCAAAGCGATTCAGAAATTGTTACTGTGTGATAATGTGATAATGTGGACATGCAACGAGATACTTCACTTTCTAAAACAATTTTGCTAGAAACAGTTACGGATGGAAGGAGAAATGACGGTAAGAAAATCTTGGGTTGACACCATCATGGAATCGTACGGGCGTGATTTCTCTACACTCATCTTTATTTGCTATAATAGTTCTTCTTTCATACTTTTGTCAGAACCTCTTTGTGGACAAGTGAAGGAGTGCACATATGGGCTGTGGAAATACAGGCCGCTTTGCCATAGCAGATACCGTGACATGTACAGGAAGGATTTTGATTGTACCTCCGAAAGAAAAAAACCCAGTCCCAAACGTGGATTGAACTCGAGACCTCGAGGGTCTAAGAACGGCATTCTAACCACACGGCCATGTGCTCCACGACAGCATGTAAATGTAACCTGTCCATCTCGTGATGTTATCGATCCAGAAACCATGCTGAAATCGGATTTGTCAGGGCGAAAGGCACATATATCGCCGCAAAGATGTAAACCATGGCACGAAGCATTTCTTTATGAGAACTACATCATGCTATTCTGGAGGAATTAAAGAACGTATGCAGAAGAAGACAGCTCATTTTATAAGCATGACGTCATTATCCAGGTTCCAACCCACGACCTTTTCAGTTGAAGGCAAACGGCAAAAATACCGCACCAGAGAGATTACACATACAAGGAGATAGACAAATTGTGACACATAGATGTAGCACGGAGGTCGGGGAGAACATTCGGTCGGACGCCGAGCTTAGGAGGCACCAGAATCACCCAAGACCCACAATATCAAGAAACGAGAAAAAGGTCGCCGAAATTTCTTCAATAATTTCTTCTTTCATACATTGCTACGCTGCACTGCACGACATGGCGCTGATTTGTTAGATTCGCCACGTTCGCCATATATACCAGCTATTCCTGTGCTGTTCAAAGTGGTCACGTGAGCAAGGCATGTGCTACTATTGTTAACATAAAGAGAATCCTATATTAAATGTTTCATTATAAGAACTTCAGCCAAAGATGTATGCTGGGCCATTGTCGCAAATAAAGCGTCAACACAACACATTTCCATTCTCTGGACTACATTCTGCTAGAAATCTGGCAGGATCATTCACCATTGTACCGTTAAAGAGAGATCCCGCGGGAGTTTGAGAATGAACGCTAGAGAAGAAAAGTTACATAAACTACAAGCATAAACAATTGTACTGACGTTTCATTGCATACACCAAACTACGATTTTTAACAAATAGAGAACACAGATTCTGACATTGAAACAAAAGAAGTTAGTTTTTTTCTACTTTGCTAAGTGGTGTACATTTAAAAAAATATTCGTTTAGGAATTTGTAGGTGTGTGTAGGAGAGACCAACAAAAATGTAAATGAAATATTTAAAAAATAGCAACCTGTAATTTTAAGGAATTTAAAGCTGCGTGGTGAAGTACAGGTTTTTTTAAAATATAGCTTTCGATAAAATGACGCGTAATGACATTCGTGTTATTTCTGTTTGCCGATAATGAAGTTTCGGAGAGGAGTTGGGTGCCACCGAGTAAAAATCTGCCCATTCAAATGCTATATTAGAGTATCGGCAGAATATTTGTTCGGAAATAAATATACAAGCTTGCGGGTTATCAAAAACCGATGGTGAAACGGCATTGGTAAATAAAAATAACGACTTATGGTAAAGTACGCCCCTTTACCCGCGGACGCTAGTTCAATTAGATTATATCAGAGCTTTAAACCATCAAGAATTGTGGAGGTCGCGGTTCTAGTAATCCAGTTCCCGTGATCCGAGGTGATAACGTGGAACAGTGTAAGCTTGTTTGACGTGGACATGCAACAAGATACTTCACTTTCTAAAACAATTTAGTTTGAAACAGTTACGGGTGGAAGGAGAAAAGACGGTAAGAAAATCTTGGGTTGACACCATCATGGAATCGTACGGATGGGATTTCTCTACACTCATCCGAATGACTGATGAAATGAGATGCATGGAGATGTTTCTACTCCAGTGTGTCATCCCTACGACCGTGACGGGTTTTGGATCGTATTACTATTACTATTATTATTACTATTATTATTATTATTACTATTATTATTACTATTATTATTACTATTATTATTACTATTATTATTATTATTACTATTATTATTATTATTATTACTACTACTACTATTGTTATTACTACCATTATTATTATTATGACTATTATTATTATTACTATTATTATTATTATTACTACTATTATTAATAGTATAGCTTTATAAAGTATATTTTTCGGTGAACGCTGAGGATTATCGCTTGAAGCTACGGAGTTACGTGCTATGAGTGATACTCTCAGCAGGCGGCGTTCCTCTTCGTTGAGAGTGTATATATGAGGTAAACGGAGTACAATGAAGTCACTCCCCTACCCCTTTTAAACATTCTCTTTTCAAAAGTTAAAATAGGGTATGTACGACCCTTTCCAGTTGTACGACACTTTCTATAAAATTCCCCATTTGTATATCGTTCAATTGTTGACACAAGTACCAATTAGTAAAAACGTTTAAGTGTTTAACTTAATGTAATCTTCTAGTCTTATCCCCACACCCTTGACTGAATAATAACTATAACGACTTCAAAATTTGTAGGTATTATACGGATCAACTGTTATATTTATACACTTGGTGAATTCGAAGACTGACACGCCTTGTTGACAGAAATCTTATATTCAGATATTTGATAAAGGTAAGAGAAGGTTGGGAGATTCCAGAAATCAGGTGCGTAGATGCCATCGCCTTCATACCAAGAAAAACCCAACATTTCTAGAAGACATTATTTCGTCGGTAGAAAATAATAGGGGTGAGTAAGTTATTTTCAACATAATTATATAATATCAACATAAATGGAGTAATAACTGCAACAGATATCAAGAACGAACAACGAGAAGAATATCTAGAACCATTAAATGAGTGTTCAGTAGAGATCAGAAAGAGACTCCAATGAGGTATGGAGGAATACAATTCTGTTACAAATTTGAAATTAGGTTTCCATTAGCACTGTAATAATGTTTCGGCGTTTCTTTTCTTTTGTGTGAACAGTGTGAATTATAGTATATAAATAACCATTGTCATGAAACCAGGGAAATGTGAATGACGCAACACCATTTTCTATTCATAGAATCCTTTTTGATATGTAGCGTCGGTGGTGTAAAGGTTAGCATGGTTGCCTTCCAAGCAGTCGATCCGGGTTCGATTCCCGGCTGACGCACCTTTTTTTTTTTAAACGAGTTCTCGTGACCATGCATAAGGAGTTCGTGCCACATGACTTTGTATCAGCAGATTCGAAGCTCGTCCGGGTCCACTATTTTTTTGTTAGTGGGGGGGGGGGGGCTGTAGCGCATCTGGTAGAGCGCTCGCTTAGCACGTGAGAAGTACGAGGATAGATACACCACCGCTCCACAATTTTGAGGGGGAGGGGTCTCCCTTGAGTACTTATTAAACAGTTCTCGTTGTGCTCAAGAGATGTCTCCCTGGCGGAGTAATTAAGCCTTTCACCTTGTGCTCGAGATGTCTCCCTGCCGCAGTAATTAAGCCGTTCACCTTGTGCTAAAAAAATGTGTCCCTGGCGCAGTAATTCAGCCGTTCACCTTCAGCTTGAGATGTCTCCCTGGCGCAGTAATTAAGCCGTTCACCTTGTGCTCAAGAGGTTGCAGCTTTCGAATCCCGCTTCCCGCCGAAGACGGATGTGTCGGGCCATGTGAAGACGGATGTGTAAAGACGGCGACACAACGCATTTCCATTTTCTGGACTACATCCTGCAGGAAATCTAGCAGGACCATGATCCTGCTAGATCCAGTGGGAGTTTGAGAATGAACGCAGAAGAAGAAGAAGAATCCCGCTTGCGTCATCTTATTTATAAAGTTAAGTTTTGCTGTGATCCCTGAATAGGCCGTGGAATCATTTTGTGGTTTAAAGAATCTTTCTCAATTAAGAATCGAACGGAAAACCACGTGACTAGCATGCCCGGTGCATCAAACACTGCGCTACCAGCTACTACAATACGGTTTCCACGCTTCACGGAACTTTGACATTTGACAAGCAAAAAAGAATAAATTCACTTTCTTTTATGAAAAGTTTACACAAAAGTTGACCCGAGACAAGTGACGAAATTTAACTGCTTACACGTACCATCTTCTGCTTTGTTTCAACTAATATCCAGAACATGCCCATTCATCACGAGACAGCTAGCAAAAAAAACTCTCATGCTCTAAAAATACACAGGTATATAAAGACCAAATGTAACAGAAAGCAACCGAAGATTTCACATGACGACTTAATGTACAGGTAACATCTATTATCTTATAGTTATTTTGGCCTTGTTTACTGAACTATGCTATAATAGTAATAATACGACCCATCAACAGTTTGGGTGGTAGCGATATCACATTGTAGACACCAGTACAGCTTCAATAAACGGTGATTCGCTTCTTCACTCAGTCATCAGTTTACATCAATTATTACCCAGCCAAAAAAACTCCCCCTAAATACCTCTGGGCGAGTGTAGAAATCATACCCAGACCATTCCTTAATGTTATTAATCCAAGGTTTTATTTGGTTCGCCTTGTCTCCTTCCATCTCGATCGTTCCTTGCAAAATAGTTTTAGAAAGTCAGTCGTGTCTCGTTACATGTCCAAATCAAACACGTTTACGCCATTTCACCCCTTCCAAAAGTGGTTCTTGATAACCTGCAAGTTTATTTATTTGCTGCCGAACGAAAACATTTATCTTGTGTTCTATATATTTCATTCTTAACAAACGTCTGTAGCACTTGTTTTCAAAAGCCTGAATCATTCTTTCCATCTCTGTAACGAGTATCCAACTTTCACATCGCTACAAAAGTACACTTAGTACTAAGAGATCTGTGGGAACATTTATTGTGTTCTGGTGACATCTCATCAATTCACTTATTCAGCACTGATGGTGGTATGTTGCTTCCGCTGTGTCAGTGTCGAACGGGGGTCCTACAGAGAAGCAAAGACTAGTAATACAGCCGCTTGCCGTGGCTGTATATCTTCTCTAATGATGGATGCTGTAATGAAGTTTGTTGAAATGCTGCGTCTATGTTCCTTTAACGCCGAATACGCTGCTTTTTTTTTCTTTTCGCTTTATACCCCTTTTTGCCTTGCAGCGTCAGGGGTGGAAGAATTCTATGGAGATGGTTTTTCTGTGTGCTTCATATATGTTTGTTTTCGTTGACTCCTTTATTTCGGTAACCCATCGTTTGCAAAGGTTGCGTCTGGATTTGTTTGTATCCATCGTGTCTGTATAGTAATGTGTTTTTTTTAGGGCACTGTCTGATGGTAGTCTGGGAGCATGCGAAAACCACTTAATCTGTTGTCGTCTCACGTAATCCAGGATTGACAGTGTGTTTGTTAGTCTTCTGATGTTTTCGTTTCTGATTATATCTCTTATTGTTTCTCCGAGGACTCTATGTAGTCATTTCTGTTGTAACAAGTTCTCTTGTAGAGTTTGTTGTTGTGTCCACGTTTGATATTGGCATAGTGATTGTATGACGATTTTTATATAGAACACTTTTGGTGTGGTGTTCATTCTCACATATTTGTTTTTTAAAATAGATGACTTCTGCCCTAAGATCTGGTATGCTATGTTGCATATATGTTGCATTTCTGTAGTGTTTTTCCCATTTAACTACATGATGCTTCCAATACGGTGCATACGGCAGAAACCAGAGCTCTTCAGTTTGAGGTTTAGCTTATAAGTAAATCCGGCACTGAATATGCCTATAGTCTGTCTGAGGGTTATCTGTGGATTTCCCGGACGATCTGGGGTTATTTCAAAAACATCAGTGGCAATAGTTTTCATCATCTTAGCTTTCGAGTTTTTACCTCTGCGGCGTGATATATTTGTAGTAGGACTCAATTTCTACATTTTGGCAAAACCAAAATGGCAAAACCATTGGCTCTAGTTTACACAAAAACCAACTCGCGTACAATATTTGCATAATTGTATCAATAATACGTTTCTCATATTAGTATATTGTTCTGTTTGCATAGTACGCATCCTATTCCCACATTTTTAATTGCTTAAATTTGTGGGAACGACCAGTTCTTGAAATTTCCAGACGTTTAAAATAAATTTCCTAAATATCGCCAGTCAACTTTCATGTGTACATTCTGCAGTATTTGTTTTTAAAATGTGGGTAGTTGGGTCAGTGAGAGCTCTATTGAACATCTCGCTAAATATACAATCCTATGTACTCATCATTCGCAGGTGACGCTATATGACTTTCCCCCTTGATTTGTGTCTGTCAATGTGTCTACTTTGTGTCGATAGTCAATGAAAATTACGGGAAAAGTCAAATAGCGTCACATTTGAAAGATGATTTCCAATGAGTTCACATGACTTTAATTTAAGAGGGGCTAAATAAACCTACACCGTGTTTACTTTATTGTTAATTATTTTTTAAATTCTTAAATGTTTCTTAAATTTAAGGAACCCTTAAATGTTTCTATAATTCATTTTGCCTTCAATCTCTACAGCCCCAAAGAGCTTTGGGGCTGTAAAGATTGAAGGCAGGATGACAATCATGACAGTCTCCGTAAAGACATTCCAACAGAATTAATCAGGTCCCATTCGTTACGTCTTTTAATTATTTTTGGATTACGGTTGGTCACTATTTATATACTTGAAAACCATGTTAAAAATAGCCAAGGTGACTCCAAGTATATAAATAGTGTCCAACCGAAATCAAAATAATAGTTAAAAACGTAACGAATGAGGTCCTAATTAATTATATTGCAAAGTCTTCTATACTGCCTACCGTCTCGTTTAATTTCTTATTTAATTAGATGTTTGCTTTCAAACAGCACCACGATTCTAACCACGTATTCTTTTTAGGACTATCCACCCGTTTTAGGACTTCCGCCACTTACAAGTCAACCAGGCAACACCAAGTTTTCCAGATTTTAAAAGATTTTCATTTCTTCTACTCCTTTCCAGACAGCACCGTCCGTGTTATAGAACCTGGGCTTATAGAACCGTGTTATAGAATCAGAACATGGGCTTCTTCTGCGTTCAGCATCTGTGGTCATGTTACATTGTCAGGCCTGCCATCAGGACAAAGTCCACTGTCTTCTCCAGGTCAGAGCGACTGCCCCATAGCTTTTGCCTCAAACATGCTCAAACAGAGCAAACATGCGCTGGCCATGTCTGCTGTCTCTACTCATTGTATGTTGGCAATTCTGAAGTATGTGTTCAGGAGTCTGGGTTCCTCATCCACATGGGCATTCATCTGTGTATAAGATCCTCAATCGGTAACGGTGGCCCAAAAGTCTGCAGTGGCTTGTTCTATGGCGAAATATTGTGGTCTGTTGATATCTTTGGAGGTGATGTATTGCATCATGTTTGTCTTCCACTTCCATTTGTTTCGTTCACTACTTTGATGTGCATGTGTTCTGGATATTTTGTTGTTGCTTCTCTGTAAGATAGTGGATGTCTGTTGTTCCATTTCGCTTCCTGTTTTTGACAGAGTATTGGCGTTCTCGTTTTCCATGATTCCACTGCGTGACGGTATCCACCGAAGGGAAATAACTGATGATTTTTGGATATGTCTTAGCTCATGTCTGATGTTGTGCAGAAGGCTTTCATTTCTGTTGCTCTGAATTTATTCCAATATGGATCTGCAATCAGTGAATATAGCTATCTTCTTTGGTCTTGTCAGTCGTAGTTCAGTGATGACTTTCAGTGATTGATAGAGTGCAACTGTTTCTGCTATAAAGTTGAATGAGTATTTCTCTGTTGGAAAAGCTTTTGATATTGTCTTCTCATCTTTGAATCTTATAAGAATTCCATCGCCTCCATTCCTTACTGCTCCCTCTGCTTAGTCTACCCAACAAAGGCTAGAAAATAGTTTGATTGGTCAGGCCATTCCTGACGTCGAGCAAAACCACAGTCCTTCCCAAGAAATCCCTGGTGTTGACGTCGGAGGTGCCATGTCAAGAGGTGCACTCAACTGCTTAACCACTACGCCAGGACAATCCCTTGTAAAGAAACTAAATCATCCCCCACCCTTTCTGATTTTTCTCCAAAAATGTCATTCAAATTTTACAAAAACGCGAATTTTTTTTTACTAGATAACCTAACACCCCCACCATTTCCTTAATCGAAGATATATCCCTGACACAAAGCACATTGTTCGATCTGATTGCAGAAATCAATCTGATTGCAGAAATCAGATGCATTTACCATATAACTCATAACCGATTAAACATCGAGTTGCAGGGTTAAAATGACTTGTCAAACACAAAGTATAAATATGGCAGACAAATTTACAGATGAAGAAGACAAACAGGCATATTGGCAAATACTGCATAGTTTGGATTTACATGTGTCATATTGCACTCACGCGTAAAGAATGCGTGTACACAAGGAAACAATGCATCAATAACATATTTGGCATATTTAACTTGCAGGTATCTGGTCATATTTTCAGTTTCAATTTAGGACGGAAAGAGAGATGGGCGAATAAATAGATGGGTTGATAAATAAATGTGTAGGAAGAAATGCAGATAGATAGTCAGTTATTGCTAACGGCTCTTGTTTGCGGTAGAGCACGTAATTCGTAGCCCAGGTGACTTAATGTATTTCTAGTGTTGGTACTGTCAAGCACATTCGGTGCAATCGAAATATGACAATTGTAAGAATGACTAACACCGCGAGTTCGAATCTAAGAGAACGAAATCATAAAAGACTTATGACATCATTTTGAACTAGAAAAGCCGTCATTGGTAGTGTGTCTATCAGTTTACATCTATCACGGCACTTCAGTCACACCCAGCTGGAAAGAGAGTGCCGCGATTGGGCTGCCAACAGAACAGAGGAAATGATCCAAGAACTCATACTGCAGCACTCGAAGCCACATGATACAATAATTTACACAGACGGCTCAGTAACGCAAGAAACAAACAGGTGTGGTTGGGGTTTCGTGGCCTACCAAAATGGCAAGAAATTAGCTGAGAAGTCAGCTGCCTACCCCACTACAACATAGATTATGAGAATGGAAATAGAAGCGATGACAGCAACTCTCACTTGGCTGGCGACACAACCACCAACTGACTCAGTTTTTTTATCGGACTCTCAAAGTATGCTGCGCAAGAAAAGTGTATGATCAGAACTGAATGGGTCACTCTTCTCAACAATGCTCAGAGTATTGCATGGATTTACTGTTCTGGTCATGGGAAACGAAAGAGCCGACGTATTGGCTGGTAAAGCTTTGGTGAACTGCACCGAGATAAGAAGAGACAGGGATGAATTGATTAGAGCAGTCATGGATACCCTACGAGAAGACGAGGAGGAAGTCGAACGTGACAATGTACATATTCAGAGAATGGTAGAAATGAGCGTGACTAGAGGTGATGGGAGAAGGTGCTTCCTCTCCGGAAAGATCAGAAGAACGCGCAATCATCAACTGACTGTGACACTGAGCTTATACACTTTTAGATGGCTGGCGGAAGGGCAAGCAGAGCATATATGGGAATGCCCCCAGTGATGTGACGCTTGTTCCTAATCAAGAATCAATCAAGTCACACCCATAGGTTGTTGTCTGGACCGTGCGGTAGATTTTCTCAGTATGATGCAAATCTTCGAAAAGCTGCCCATCCTAAATGGTGTTTCTTAGAAATGCCGCCCTGACAATGTATTTTTATTGGTGCCGCCTGATGCGGCCACCTCTCTGCATCAAAGCACTGGCTTGTTGTTCGTCCATCACAAGTGATGCTGACTAATTCTTACATCCACTTATGAAAATAAAGATAGTTATATCCTTGACTAAGAGTTCATAGATGGATAATAAGACCTATTCGGACCGCAAATCTCCTTAGACAGTTTAGGCATGGGATTACCACCGTAGATAGTTTTTGGTCTACCCGTGACTTTCTAGCTACACGTGTTCAATAGTAGTCTTTCAAAGAGCACAACAAAAGAAGACTGGTTGCATGGCCCCCACTAAGCATACATGGCAAGGATCGCACCAGCTGCAGGATACAGATTAATAACAATTCAGAATACTATAGGCAAGAAGATGTTGGACAAAAATCTGGCCTGGAAGGTATCTGTCATCTTGAAAGAAATGTGTTTACAAACATTGTTAGGTGGGTTCTATGTAACGAAGGTTGGCTGCAACAGACCTCCAACATCCCGTCTCGTTTTGGTGGTGCACTCTGTTAGACTGAAACCATTTTTTGATGTTACTCTCTCACTTGTATCTCTGCTACCTCTTGCTCGCCTCTCGTTGACTTTGTTCTCAAGTAAAGTTTTGAACAAGGCGTCACGTCTTTTAGTTTTAATGTGTCCATAATATTTAATTTGTTTTATTTTTATTTCCGTTATTAATTCTTTCTTCATATTAAATGTTGTTAGAACCTCTTGTGTTTTCTTCTCTTTCCATGGTGTTCTCCCTATTTTTCTATATACCCACATCTCAGTATTTACAGTTAGTATTTAAATTGGAGATGTAGTTTATTCGATAAATGCTATGCATTTCTTGGACAGCAAAGATTTACTAATGAAGAATGTCTTAGAAGGATGGATGTGAAAAAGATGCATTATTGATAATATAAGAATAAGACAGTCAATATTTATTGGGCACATAATGAGAAGAGGCATTGAGAATATAGTGACAACAGGAAAGATAGAAGGAAAAAGATCAAGGGGAAGACCCAGAGAAAAGATATTGGACAGTTTGACTAAATGGCTTCGATTGACGACATCAACAGAGATGATGACATATATGGGAGATCGATGTACATGGAGAAATATGATCGCCAACGCCATTCGGCACGACATTTAAAATGTGATTAGTTATATCAGAACGGAACTTTTTCTATATCTTTCAATTATTGTGTGTGTGTGTGTGTTAAAAACAATGAATTCTGCCATATTTAACATATTACTACTGCTACATGAATTCACAAATATAAGATTATAGCATTAGTTGGTGTGCACCACATTGTGTCTGGACGAATTTGTTCTTTTATAATAGGTAGCAAAATTGTGGCTGATCTATCTGGTACCAAAGGACAGGATGCATGCTCCGCTTGACCCGCAAACCAAAGGTCAAAGAGCATGAGCCCATGCTCTGCCTGATCAGCAGACCAAGGGTCAAAGGGCATTAGTGCATGCTCTGCTTGACTAGCAAACTAAGGGTCAAAGGGCATGAGCCCCTGCTCCGCTTAATTCAGCAACCAAGGATCAAAGGGCATGAAGCCATGTAGATAACACATTCTTCTGTCTCACCTCATGACAGATCTCACCGAACACCCACTGCAAAGGAAACACAAACAATGCAGTACTTTCGCACTGCAAAGGAAACACACAAACAATGCAGAACTTTCGCACTGTAAAGGAAACACAAACAATGCAGTACTTTCGCACTGTAAAGGAAACACACAAACAATGCAGTACTTTCGCACTGTAAAGGAAACACACAAACAATGCAGTACTTTCACAAATAAAACACACAAACAATGCAGCACTTTCACAAAGGAAACGCACAAACAATGCAGCACATTCACAAATGAAACACACAAACAATGCAGCACAGTCACAAATAAAACACACAAACAATGCAGCACTTTCACAAAGGAAACACACAAACAATGCAGCACTTTCACAAATGAAACACACAAACAATGCAGCACTTTCACAAAGGAAACACACAAACAATGCAGCACTTTCACAAAGGAAACACACAAACAATTTAGCCCTTTCACAAAGGAAACACACAAACAGTGCAGTACTTTCGATTTGTAGACACTTTCATCTATTTCAAACATTTATTTGGTCCATTGAAACTAATTTTTCAATATGTTCGTAATATGTTCAATATTTTTCATTCATGAGTAAGATATCCCAACAGAAACTCTCAGAGTCACAGTCCATCACGTGCATGTGACATACATAATTATACTGCAAACATATAACTTATGGAAACCCGTACAACCATTTATTCAGTTTAGACACATTCGAGAAAAAAGTAATCAGTTTTATCAAACATAACATTATTCACATTTTGATCCAAACATCTTTACAAAGCAAATTCTTCTTCTGAATTCAATTGTATTCTGTTTTAAACTTCAAGTGTCATTTTGTTGTTTGTTAGCGATGATGTTGTAGATGTTGTTGCAATGTTGCTTAGCAAGTATCACCGCAGATGGATGTGTCGAGCCATTGATGCAAATACAACAGTGACAATGCATTTCCATTCTCTGGATCACATCCTGCTGGAAATCTAGTATGATCATTGCCCTGCTGCAAGTGATATCTAGTAAAATGGTCCTACTACAAGAGAGATCTAGTAAGACCATTGTCCTACTACAAGTGATATCTAGTAAGACCATTGTCCTACTACAAGAGAGATCTAGTAGGACTATTGTCCTGCTACAAGAGATATCTAGTAGGACCATTGCCCTACTACAAGTGATATCTAGTAGGACCATTGTCCTACTACAAGTGATATCTAGTAGGACCATTGTCCTACTACAAGAGAGATCTAGTAGGACTATTGTCCTGCTACAAGAGATATCTAGTAGGACCATTGCCCTACTACAAGTGATATCTAGTAAGACCATTGTCCTACTACAAGAGAGATCTAGTAAGACCATTGTCCTACTACAAGAGAGATCTAGTAGGAGTTTGAGAATGAACACTCAAAGAAGAAAACTAGGCAAGTATGAAATACAAGATAGATCCGTCCCTAAAATTTGGTATTAGATTTGTTGATTATCTTCTAAAATTTGATATTAGATAAAGGAGTGCTGAGTATGTCTACTCTGTCCACAGGCTGCCCATCGGGGGGGGGGGGGGGCAAGGCTAGCAAATTTGTAAGTTCGTTCATATCCATCTACACCCATGTATCCGATGACAAAAATAAGGGATTTTTCCACAGTCCCACTTTTTAGCCCTCTCTAATGACTCCACCCATCGCCCATGTACATCCCCCATTTTGACTTTCTGAATCATATTCATTGAGTCACTTAGTATGCACACAAGGAAATAGTTTAGAATAGTTCCTAAAATGAGTATAAAATGTAAAGTAAAGTGACCCATAGCATTTATTAATGCAGTAGGGGTGCGATTTGTTAGCGATCTCACATTTCAGAGGCTCTGCAAATGAGGGCTGTAGCCATCTCAAAAAATGAGTATGCACGCATGGGAATAGGTTTAGAATAGTCCCTAAAATGTTTCGCTGATCACTGCCATGTGGAGTATAAAGGTGCAGATATCAGACTTGCTGTGAATTGCACCATGAAACAATATAGGATTAAACATTATAAATTAATGAGCCAACTTAAATCCATGCTCAACTCTCTCATATAAATTAATGAGTTAACTTAAATCCATGCTCAACTCTCTCATATAAATTAATGAGTCAACTTAAATCCATGCTAAACTCTCTCATATAAATTAATGAGTCAACTTAAATCCATGCTCAACTCTCTCATATAAATATGTGTATTTGGTGCATGACAGAGAGGTTAGACTATTGGGCTCACATCTATGATGTCCAGGAAGGATTCAACTCCCAGTAAGGACTAGGGTCTTTCTATTAGAGCGTAAATTTTAAAAACTGACTCTGTGCATGATGTAGCGACAGCAACAGCATGCTGTATTTATCACACAAGCCACAGGCACCACCTCCCTAACAGGAAGCATGCAGTATTGACAATTAATAGACATGGTAAACACATTGAGCTGATATAATGTTTCCGCAATGACTTTCATTCTATGCTGAATCCTTCCCTAGTTCTACAAATATAGGAGATCTGTCAAAGTATTAGCTTTTTATTGACACCAGAAAATATATACCGCACGGATGAGATGGTATGACTATGTGTCTCGACATACCACACGGATGAGATGGTATGACTATGGGTCTCGACAACATCCTCTGGTTTCCTATTTATATTTATTTTAATTTATCACTAGAATTATGTCTAAGGGTATAATAGTTCTGACATGATGTCTAAAGGTATAATAGTTCTGACATGATGTCTAAAGGTATAATAGTTCTGACATGATGTATAAAGGTATAATAGTTCTGACATGATGTATAAAGGTATCCAGCATCAGTAGAATATCTAAAGTATAATTATTTACTGACAGAATGTCTGAAGGTACAACACAGCACTTAAATGGTGTAGAAAGGTATACAGTGCTGACAGAATTTCTCTAAAGAAGGGGCCAGCAACCTATGACCCCCACTAGTCTAGCACCACACGACTTTACTAAAATGTATAAATTTGTTTGCACCTAAATATACATATGTAAATCTCCATTAGTTCAAAAATGTTAGAATGTATATTTAACATAGGTAATGAAGCTTTCTTTTTTTAAATTTTTTTTCCATTAAGCTGCAAGTAGCTATGTATTTTTGCATTCAACCCCGGAAGGTATTAACACTGACTCTGTTACTTACTCCAGAATTGCCATATTGGCAATGTTATAACTGAAAATTTGACCATAAACAGATTCAACCATCTGGCAACCCTGGCTTACTAAGTTTAATGAACATATACAAATCTCTATGATACAGTTTCATGTTAATTGTGGAAGAGAAACACAGTTTGTATATCTTCTGATATTCATAAAGATGGACGGAAAGAGAAATTCACAACCAAACACAATCATAATGATATCAATAATAGTTTTCAAGCATAAATTCTCAAAAGATATCTCCTGTATTCATGCCGAAGTCTGATGTGTTGGGCAATTAGTTAGTTAGTTATTCCTCTAGGGCCAAAGACGGCACATAGGGCGGATGTTATAGATTTTCATGTATCTCATTTCATTGCAATTTGCTTAAGACCTTCATTGTCAGGCTATTGGCACAAATAAAATGGCGACACAACACATTCCCATTCTCTAGACTACATGCTGCTGGAAATTGTCCAGACCATTGTCCTGCTATAGGGGAAAGATCCGGTGAGAATTTGAGAACGAATGCAAAAGAAAGAATATCTCCTGTAGGCGCCCATGTGTTGCAGGGGACCGAGGGGAGCAAAGAATAGCAACACTGTTTACCTTCCATGCAAGATGTGACTAAGGTGGTTATGGTGTTGGCTGTCCCATCTCGTATAGGGTAAAAGCGGCCAGAAGCCATGCTGAAGTCGGATGTGTCAGGCAGAAAGGTGCAGATATTGTAGCTAAGTTGTAAACCAGTACACAATGCTCTGCTAATCTACAGGAATGCAGAAGAAGAATATCTCCTGTAGCAGGGCAATAGTTTCACTAGATTTCCAGCAGGATATAGTCTAGAGAATGACGTTAGTTTCACAATTTTATTTGTACCAATAGTCAGAAACATCTGACTTCAACTGTGATCATTGATATTTTTAGCAAATGCTCCCAAACTCCCGCTGAATCTCGCTTGTAGCAGAACAATGTTTAAATCCTACAAGAATTCTAGCAGGATGTAGCCTAAAGAATAGAAATGAGCTGCGTCATCATTTTATTTCCGCCAATAGCCTGACACATCCGTTATTGGCAGATCACTAGATTTGAAACAGAATGTAATTGAGAGAATGGAGATCTTTAAGGTACTATAGAGGATTGAAGAAGATGAGGTGGCCAAAGAATATATGGCTGCATATGATTTAATGAGTTTCCAAACTCATAAGGAAAATAGAGGATAGAGACGAGTGGAGATCTCTTTTCATCAAATGTCTCAACATGACACCAAGATGGGTTATGGGTTTTGTGTTATCAACCCAGAGATTAGAGATGTATTATTTCTGCATTTTATTTTCACTAAAGGCCCCAATACATCTGACTTCAGTGATGATAATTCATATAAACATGGTTTGATGATTATCTGGCATATTAAATAAATGACATGGGTACATAAAAATAGGTCAACTAAATAAAATAATAGATCAACAATATGGGAGGCACAACTATCTTTAACAGATACAAAAATACCCTTGTACAAACTCATAGGAATGGCAGCTGAAAGACAAATGTTGTGTGGTATCAGAAATTACCTCTAAGTTTGTGAAATGGACAATGACTGTTTATCACAATGTATATACATTGTTATTTACAAGACCCTTTTAAAAAACTAAGAAACAGCTTCCTAGACATGATTTGTAAGCAAAACAGGGTTCTGTCATGTTTTCTTGATTAGGAACAAGCGTCACAGCACTGGGGGCATTCCCATATATGCTCTGCTTCCCGTTCCGTCAGCCATCTAAAGTGTATAAGTTCAGTATCCCAGTCAGTTGCTTATTACGCGTTCTGATCTTTCCGGAGAGGGAGCACTTTCTCCCATTGCCTCTAGTCCCTCCTGTTTCTACCATTCTCTGAATATGTACATTATTTCATTCGACCTCCTCCTCATCAGGTATCAATGACTGCTCTAATCAATTCATGCCTGTGTCTTCTTATCTCAGTGCCGTTCACCAAGGTTTTGCCAGCCAACACATCGGCTCTTTTGTTACCCCTGACCCCAGCATGATCTGGACGGTATATCCATGTAATGCTCTTCGCGTTGTTGAGAAGAGTGACCCATTCAGTTCTGATTGTACAATTTCTGTCTTGTGCAGCATACTTTGAGAGTCCATAGAATCATTGAGTCTGTTTGTGATTGCATCGCCAACCAAGTGAGAGCTGCTGTCACCGCGTCTATTTCCATTCTCATACTCGATGTTGTAGTGGTGTACGCAGCTGACTTCGCTAATTTCTTGCCATTTTGGTAGGCCACGAAACCCCAACAACACCTGTTTGTTTCTGCACCTTTTCTTTTCTTTTAAAGTTCTGCCAAGTTCTCACTGACACCTCTTCATTAGATCTTGTCTTGCCATCTATATTAAAAATCTTTCTCAAACAGCTGTCCACAAATGCAGACTTTGTATTGGCCCAAGATATTTCCACACAACAAGAGATATTATAGAAAATATATACAAATATATAAATATATGTAAGAAAATAAAGGAAATATGTAGAAACAATTATTATTGGAACTTTCTTAGTTTATTGTCTTCTTATGGCAGATGTGTGGAAATGGTTATCATGTATTTCTACAGCCTCCTATTTCGTGTGCTGTCAATCATTTCCAATACCGATGTTCTCCCATGCCACAATTCTAGATTGTCAAGCATCTTCTCTCTTGGTCTTCCACTACCTCTCTTGTTTTTCAACTTGCCTGTTGTTACAATGTGTTCCATCTTTCCTCTTCACATGTGTCCAAAAAATGTGGACTGTCTCTGATGCAGGTAAGCAGCTCTCTCTTTTTGAATTAACTTCTTTCAAGATGTCATCACTACACTTTTTATCTGTCCATGGTGTTCTTAACATCTTCTATAAAACCAAATACTTCAATATAATATTTTACTGTTCTACTGAGTGCCCATGATTTACTTCCATACATCAAAATTGGTTTGATATTCTTCTTCTTCAGCGTTCATTCTCAAACTCCCGCTGGATTTCTCTTGTAACAGGACAATGGTCCTACAAGATTTCCAGTTGAATATAGTCCAGAGAATGGAAATGCGTTGTGTTGCCATTTTATTTGCGCCAATGGCCCAACACATCCGTCTTCGGTGGTGGTTTGATATAATTTCTAAGAACTCTCTCACCTCAACTGACAAAGGTATATTACTTAGAATGGTCTTCATTATTAGTCTATGGGAAGATTTATATAAAAATCAAAGAACTTGCTGAAAGTAGCAGACAATGGCATACAGATATGTCTGAACCATGTTCGATATTACTGAAGCTTTGTATCACTTATGTGGCATTCCCAAGTGCAATTACACAGAGCAGCAATGTCTGTGACATTTAACATGTTCTAGCTTTAAGTGTTTCTTTTTCATTGTCAGAACCTTATACAATTTCAATTCCAAGCTGGTCTCCTTTCACAAGGTTATAAGGAGAAAACATAACATTGGTAGCCAATGGTGATGTGACACCCAATCCAATAACTTGAGATGAATAAATGTATAATTAACATGATCAAAGACCCCAGTATGTAACAGTAATATGTTAACAGATCTTATAAACTGTAATAAGAATCAACACAAAAGAAGTATGAAGCTTCCTTTCTCAAGTTGTCTTGAGTTCTCTAGGGAGCAAATGATTCATGGGATCTACCTGAAAGATGCTCTGGTAGTGGTCCCATCCTGATATGCATCCTTTGAAAGACTGGTTAGTGATGCTGGTAGCGACTGTAGGAAATGAAATGTGATTGTGAGACACTGGGCACTAATAAATGTTGTAAATACATAGCTATGTGTTCAAAAAATCTTCTACTAATCTATCTATCTATACGCTGTGGACCTTTTTGCCTTGCAGCATCAGGGGTGGAAGAGTTCTCTGGAGATGGCCTTCTTGTGTGCTGTTTGTAAGTTTGTTCCTGTGGCTTCTTTGATTTCTCATACATCTTTTACATGGTCTGCTTTTAGCTTTATAGCCGTGATGTCTGTGTGTCATGATCATTTGTAGCATGCTATCTGTTGGTAGTCTGGAAGTGTGTGAAAACCACTTGATCTGTTGTCTTTTGATGTCCAATACTGGTTATTTTTTTTGTTATCTGTCTGATGTTATTGTTTTTAATTCTATCTCTTAATGACACTCCGAGTATTCTTCGTAGACATGTCATTTCTGCTGTCACTATTTTTCTTTTGTCTTGAGCTGTCATTGTCCAGGTTTGGCACTGGTAGCACAGTGATGGAATAATAATAGTTTTGTATAATGCAACTTTAGTGTCTATGTTTACATTTTTGTTCTTGAGAATAAGTGTCATCTGTCCTAGAATCTGGCATGTTTTGTTGCATCTATTTTGTATCTCTTTACTTATTTTCCCCACACTCGATATAAATAAGTGAACTCATTTACCTGTTTACAGTGTTTATCATCGATGGAGATAGTGATATTTCTTTCTTTCTTTGCTATTGCCATTATTTCTGTCTTTTCAATATTAATCTTCATGTTGAATTTTTTATATCTTGTGTGGAGTCTGTTCATATGTAGCAATTGTTCTTCTGATGTCACTATTAGTACTTGGTCGTCTGCAATGAGTAGTTCATTCAATTTGTCTTTTATGTTTTCTTCTTCGTTGGTACTTGTTATTTTACAAATATCTACGACTAATAAACGTAACTATGTGTTCAAAAAATTTATACTAATAAAAAGACGTTAGAAAACAATTATAACAAAAAGGACAAAAACAGTTAACGTTTCGATCAAAGATGTTCGTATGAACAAACTTATAAAGTCAAATCCTATAATAGCAACTTGGATGAAATAAGCATGTAAAAACAGAAATTTGTTAATATAGTACAAACAGTACAGAATAAATATAATTGGGGATTTTGAAAAGTGTTATTAAAGAAGAGTTATTTGTTATAAAAGGATATGTTATATATGGATATTTGTTATCAAATAATATAACTCGAAGTCAGATGTGTTAGGCCACTGAAGCAAATAAAAAAGTGACACAACACATTTCCATTCTCTGAACTACATCCAACTGGAAATCTTGAAGGACCATTGTTCTGATACAAGAGAAATCCAGCGGGAGTTTGAAAATCTTCTTCTTCTGCGTTCGTTCTCAAACTCCTGCAGATCAGCAAGATGTAGTCAGGAGAACGGAATGCGTTGTGTCATGGTTTACAGCACTGCTGCGATATCTGCGCCTTTCGGCCTGACATTTCCGACTTCAGCGTGGCTTTGGGTCACTGACCCCATATGGGATAGGACAGCCAACTCCATCCCATAACCTCCTTAGTTGCTTGTAAGACATGCATGGAAGGTAAACAGTGTTGCTATTCTTTGCTCCACTTTCGGGCCCCGACAACACACAGGCGGTTTGAGAATGAATGCTGAAGAAGATTCATCAGGCTGATACAATATGCTCCTTAGTTTTTGAAGTCAAAACAGTAGGTAGGGAGTTGGACTTGGGTCAACTACGTCTATTTTTTTACAAGGTGTTCTTATCTTTCAGAAATAGATATCAATTGCCCAATCTGTCAATGGATATAAACTTCTTTACCGTATTAGCTTGGTTCATGAATTTCTAAACAACAAGTGCACAAGGGTTGTTGCCGGTGCCCGAGAGGGGAGAAAAGAATAGCAACACTGTTTACCTTCCATGCATGTCGGAGGCAACTAAGGAGGTTATTGGATGGAGTTTGCTGCCCCATTCCATATAGGGTCAGTGACCCAAAACCGTGCTGATGTCGAATGTTTCAGGCAGAAAGGCGCAGACATTACAGCAATGCTGTAAACCATGACACAACAATTTCCGTTCTCCGGACTACATCCTGCTAATCTGCAGGAGTTTGAGAATGAACACAGCAGAAAGAGAAGTTTCACCATCTTAGACAAGGTTTAGTTCACCATAATCGTGAACACTTCATTCAACTTTATTTCCATGTAAAGTTACAAACCACGCATAATTTGACAGCAGACAGTTCGGGAAGTTGAGGTCAATTGTAGATAGAATATTCTAGTCTAGCAATCTATCTATGGGTAGGAAATCCAAACAAAAAGCAGACCATTTCCACCGTAGTCTGAGAGGCAACAAGCCTTTGTGACATGGAGTAATTGGGTACTCATGTTTACCCGTGTAAAACTATTAACACGGAAAGAAAGAAAACTAATGCCACAGACATCAATGGCTAACATACACATACAAAATGACATTACATACACGCACATAAAAGGAAAACCTATACTGATATACACACACACACACACACCTGATGCCTTCATTCCACCCCATGGGCGAATATCATGACCAGGCCAGGCTCAATAATCAGATCCTCGGGCATGTGATGGTTCTCACACAACATGACCACAACAGCTTGTTTGCCTGAGGAAACCACAAAAACAGTCATGTCCTACTAGGTAATACAAAAGTTATTCGTGAATCTCACACTTTTTCATGCCATTGCACCCCTGTGATATACATTTTATAGAATTATATTGGTAGGCAAAAACAGCATTCAGAAAAATGAAAAATATATTGTGTAATATGACCTTGTCATTATAGGCAAAGAAAAGAGTTCTGCAGTGATTTATAACTTCTATACTAGCATATGGATGTTAGTCTTGTTAAAGTCTTGGACAATAAACAAACTGGAAAGTGGGAAATTAGAGGCAATAGAGATGTGGTTTTATAGAAGAATGCTGAGAATATCATGGACTACCAGAAATCTAATGTGGAGGTGTTGAAAGAGTCAAATGCGAAATGTACCATAATAATATAAGAAAAAGACAATTTTCATTTTTTGGCCACTTCATGAGACAAGGAGGTTTGGAGAATATAGTCACAACAGGCAAAATTGAAGGCAACAGAGGCAGAGGGTGGCAACGTAAGAAAATATTAGACAGTTTGACAACCTGGCACGGCAGGGAAACAACAGCAAGCTTGATACATAATACTGGAGACAGAGAGCTGTGGAGAGCAATGATCGCCTACGCCAGCCGGCATGGCACCTGATGATGATGATCCCCTAGCATTAAAAAACATCATATTCTTTGTACTTCTTATCTATATTATTACACACAATACAAAATCAAGACGGATAATACATTCAGATATACATTAAGATATACATTCAGAAACGGTACACAAAAATCTGGACATTAAAAACAATAATTAAATATATCAAACTACGACTGTCCACCTTCGGTGTAATATCTGCATTAACATGGTTGTGAAAGATGGAAAACAACAAAAGCACTTTGAAAGTTTCAGATGAAAACAGTTTGTCCAAAATGAAAGTAGAAAGTGCACACATTGTTGAATATTAAGATCCACTTTTTAAATGCGATGAACTCTACTAAGTCACCTTCATATATAGAATTTCAGATGACGCACAGAAGTTACAGACTTTCAATTTCGTACATACATTGGCACAAGGTTCTCACATACACAAGATTACTATCACCATGCTTGTATTACGGTTTTGGATAATCACACACAGAGAATACAGAACAAAGCTTACAGCAGGGAACTGTTGAGGGTGGAAGAAGCAGAGGAGGTAAAATAAAGACATGGACAGACAACATCAAGGAATGGACAGGGCAAGATATTTCCAAACTCATCCGCATCGCTGAGGATAGAATTTGCTGGAAGACTCTGTGTGCTGAGGCATCCAATGTGGTACCCCTACGACCCTGAAGGGTTATGGGTTTATTGATTGATATTGATTGATTACGGTTTTCTGGAAATAAATAGCCACAGAATTTAGTGAAAAGCCATAGTATATAAAGAAAATATTGTAATGGTGATCCTGTTACCTGCCATGCATGTTGTTGAAGGCGAATAAGGAGGTTTTAGGGATTGAGTTGGCTGTCCCATCCAATATAAGGTAAATAACCCAGAAGCCATGCTGAAGTCGGATGTGTCAAGCTGAAAGTTGTAGATATCACAGCCAAGCTGCAAACTATGGCACAGCTCGTTCTGTTCTCTAGACTACATTCTGTTAATCTGCAGAAGATTGAGAATGAACACAGCAGAAGAAGACTAAGGTAGAGATAAATAAAGGATGATGACATACCAGGAATTCGTTTAGTGATATAATTTTCATATTGCCTCCTGTTTAACTGTCTGGTTTCCAAAGTATTTAGTCCATCTGGCCACTTTCGTTCATGAGCGTTCTCCATAAGCTCACTCACAACATGAGTGGGACACCCACTCTCAATTAGTGCTCGTTTTATCACTGCCTGTAGCACTGTATCTGGAGTTGAAATCATGCCTCCCCACCTTGTCACATGACCCGACTGGAGACTGCTCACCCACCTGTGAAATATAAATAACAATACATTATTTACTTATGATTTTAAACTGCTCACTAACCTTACAAGAAGCAAACAAACTTAAATCTGTGCTCAATCTCAAATAATCAACATGAAATCATGTGACCTCCACCAGGAAGCTTGAGGTACGTTGTACTACTGATCAATTTCCGCAGTGTAGAGATAGCACATCTAATTTCGGCATGCTTTTAATTCTTCAGGTGATCTTCCCTAGCCTGTGAAAGACTTTCTATCTGTCACCAGGAGACGGATATGTATTGAATCTTCGCTGTGACCATTTACCACACACTGTGCCCTTGGAGTTAACAGGCCAAAACATGTCCCTTCGTGACAGTCTTCAAGGAGATGGTAGTCAGGGATTTAGGTGGGCAAAATATGTTTATCTTACACAAGGTGTTTATTGGCAGTGAATTTGTCTCGCATAATTAGACGCATTGTCCCCATGTCCATCGGGCATTAAAACTTTTCTCATCGGTGAGCATGGTCTTGGTATAAGACACATTCTACAGTAGGGTCGGACTCAGATGTATTTGCTCTCTTAGTCAAGGATTTATTCACAGACATTGTGAACATCTCACCCAAATATGAGCTTCTACGCCAATAGATTCTAAACTTATCATCTTCCGAGTTCACTCTCAAATAATTAAATTAGCACAAATTTTCACGTGATTTTAGCTGGAGAGCTGCACCTTCGTTAATTTCATTTGCCCCTACTGTTTCTTGTAAGGTGTTTAGTATGTCATCCCGATCCATTATTCTACCTCCTGACACAGTACCAGCACTACACACAGTGTCTAGAGAAAATGTTAATTTTATCTGCCTTTTTAAACAAGAAGCAAAAAATCTACCATATTTGCAATGATCATGTATGTGCTGGTATGACAACTGAAGAGTTTAACACTTTGCTCACCAGCAATCCAGAGCGTACTTATTCGCCATTACCGAGGGAGCACGCAAAATTTTATACATTGATATCGCCGTCTTTAAAAATCTATAAAATCAATCTAGCGTGAGAGAGCCTTGAAACTTTCTATGTGTTGTAACGACTGTTTGCACTTTCCGAATGAGTTTGAAAGCAGCTCTAGAGTTATTTCAAGTACAAAATTCTACTTATCATAATGCTAGCCTATATTTACATTAATTTCTATATATCATACAATATTACATTTGAAATCTCTGATATTTCATGATAAAAACTTATCTACGTTGTCTATATCTGTATTCCACATGTGCCACTATTTTTACACAACATAATTTCCCAGAAATGCTATTTTTAGTAACATTACTGCAATGGGTATTACCGTATTTCTGATCTATCATATCGTTTTCGACAATCGTCGAAATTGGTCACCAAGGTTCTATAACGGAAATTCGACGGCCTTCGAAATTGGTCAGGAAAGTGTTAAAAGACTTTGTAAAAAGTGTTGGGAAATATCGTATGGTGTTATTTATAACTCTAGCGATAAATATAATGGAAAATATAGGAACAAAAACATTTCTAAACTTTTCTGATGAGCAGACTATAAACTGATCCCTGACCTACAAGAAGTAAAAACCGTTCTAAACTTTTCTCATGAGCAGACTATAAACTGATCCCTGAACTACAAGAAGTAAAAACCATTCTAAACTTTTCTCATGAGCAGAGTGTAGACATGGAACATAATAAACATACCGCAAGACATCCTCATTCTCAATGGTTGTTTGAATCTCTCTCAATCGTGAATTAGAAGCTCTCATTGATCGTAACAACTCCTGAAATAAAAATTCAAAATGACAATAAAAATCTATAAGTACGGTAGTTAAGCAGCACTTATACTCAGCATGTGTCAAGTGCTGGGGGAACACTTATGTCATACGTGTCAAGTGCTGGGGGAACACTTATGTCATATGTGTCAAGAGCTGGGGGAATTTATTCCATCATCATCATTGATAGCCAGGAATTATGAGCAATTAGCTTTTATTTCCTATGTGCGATGGGATGGTTTCTCCTGAGCTTTATTTTATACCCAGAAGAACCAATTCTCAGCGGTGTGCAATACTTTGAGGTGAAGTCTCCTACTTTGTAGCATGATCACTGCTACACTTAATGTTAGATATCTACAGCAACCTTACTTTGTAGCACGATCACTGCTACACTTAATGTTAGATATCTACAGCAACCTTACTTTGTAACACGATCACTGCTACACTTAATGTTAGATATCTACAGTAACCTTACTTTATAGCATGATCACTGCTACACTTAATGTTAGATATCTACAGTAACCTTACTTTGTAGCATGATCACTGCTACACTTAATGTTAGATATCTACAGTAACCTTACTTTGTAGCATGATCACTGCTACACTTAATGTTAGATATCTACAGTAACCTTACTTTATAGCATGATCACTGCTACACTTAATGTTAGATATCTACAGTAACCTTACTTTGTAGCATGATCACTGCTACACTTAATGTTAGATATCTACAGTAACCTTACTTTGTAGCATGATCACTGCTACACTTAATGTTAGATATCTACAGTAACCTTACTTTATAGCATGATCACTGCTACACTTAATGTTAGATATCTACAGTAACCTTACTTTGTAGCATGATCACTGCTACACTTAATGTTAGATATCTACAGTAACCTTACTTTGTAACATGATCACTGCTACACTTAATGTTAGATATCTACAGCAACCTTACTTTGTAGCATGATCACTGCTACACTTAATGTTAGATATCTACAGCAACCTTACTTTGTAACATGATCACTGCTACACTTAATGTTAGATATATACAGCAACCTTACTTTGTAGCATGATCACTGCTACACTTAATGTTAGATATCTACAGCAACCTTACTTTGTAGCACTATCACTGCTATGGGTGGAGCAGGTGGAGCAGTCAGCTATTCATTATTCGCCATCATTGCTATCATCATGCCTGATTCTGAGCTATCTATTCGCTAAACTCTTTCTTGCCTTTCAGCTTCAGGGGTAGAAGAGTTATACACACCTGTTAATGTTGTTTGGATGTCCATTTTTCCCATTGCGTATGTTCTGGATGAGATGGTCCTTGTGTGTGTTGAGTATATTGTGGAATTTGCTGCCTCTTTTATTTTGGTGGTCAATCATTTTCACGGTCTGCCTTCACTGTATCTATGTATCATAGCCTGCAGTGGTATGCTGCCTGATGGTAGTCTGCTTATGAGTGCAAACCATTTGATCTGTTGTCCCAGTTCTTGTTGAACCCACAACTGTTGTTGATCTGTTGTCGGTGGTGCCAGTTCTTTGTCTAATGTCCTCATTCCTCACTCTGTCTCTTCGGATTCTGCGTAAGTATGCCATTTCAGCTGTCACAAGGTTATATTTGTCTTGTGCTGTCGCTGTCCATGTCTGGCATTGGTAGCACAGCGTTGGCATAACAATCATTTTGAATAGTGCTAATTTGGTGTTGAAATCTACATTTTTGTTTCTGAAGATTGGTATCATTTCTGGGCACTTCCAGGAAATTGTTACACCCTGTACAGTTTCTTTTCTGGGCACTTCCAGGAAATTGTTACACCCTGTACAGTTTCTTTTCTGGGCACTTCCAGGAAATTGTTACACCCTGTACAGTTTCTTTTCTGGGCACTTCCAGGAAATTGTTACATCCTGTACAATTTCTTTTCACTTCACCTACTTGTGCCATCTCTTCATAGCTGCAGCGCCATGATCTCATTCGCAGCTAGGACCTTGTTCAGTGTTGGAGCACATTTGGTTCCACCATCGTGATGTGCAATGCTGGGTTCTCTGAATGCTGTACCACAAAGAGAAATGTAATTGTACAAATGAGAGTATCTTCTTCTTCTTCTTCTGTGTTCATTCTCAAACTCCAGCTGGATCTCACTTGTAGCAGGACAATGGTCCTACTAGATTTCCAGCAGGACATAGTTCAGAAAATGGAAATGCATTATGTCACCGTTTTATTTGCACCAATGGCCCGACACACCCATCTTCAGTGGAACTGATAGTTTAATCGTGTATAATAGTCTGTCAATAGAATGGCAGCTTGCTTTGATCTGATCATAATTAGGTAATTATTTTATGCATGTGGCTGTCTAATTGATTTTATCATAATTTGGTAACTACATTGAGACGATGGCATTCTAATTGTTTTTATCATAGTTTGGTTCATTATATTGAGTCGTGGCGTTCTAATTGATTTGATCGTTGTGTCCTGATTGCTCACTGAAATGATATGAAACCTACTTTTAACATCTGTATCTCCCTCTTTTGCTCCTTGAGCTGAATCTTCTGCTCCATGCTCTCTGTCTGTAGATCACCGAACTTCTGCTGCATCTGCGACATAAAACTGCGGAGCTCTTTTATACAGTTGTGCTCCTGAAATAAAAAACAGATTTTAAATTAAAGTATTTTTTCTTTACGTTGGTAAAGAGACATATTTGTATATAACAGATGTTGTAAAATTCTTGTTACTGATTTTCTCTGGTGCTCATTTACTGATGTTAGGTGGACATGCCCTGTGCTAGCATCAAGATCAACTGCAGAGCAAAACATGAAGAAGCTATGTGGAGAGATTACAATAACTTCCACTAAAGACACAAAAACTGCTCTGCTGAAGATGGATGTATCTGGCCATTTGTGCACACAAAAAAACCGGTGTGTTCTGGTTTAGAAACCATGTCCCCTCTATTTGATTATTTCCCTTGGCAATGTTTGTCAGTTTATGTTTATCCTTTATTAATTTAAATATTAATTCTTTTTAGGGTTAGGATTAGTTATGTTATAAAAAACTAACCTTAACCCTAAATAAATTAATATTAAATTAATTAAAGGACAAGCATAAACTGACAAACATTGCGAAGGGAAATAATCAATTTGGGGACATGGGTTCCAATCAAGAACCAAACAGCGACACATCACATTTCTATTTTCTGGAATATATCCTGCTGTAAGTCTAGTAGAACTATTGTCCTGCTACAAGAGAGATCCAGCGGGAGTTTGAGAATGTGTCCTGCTACAAGAGAGATCCAGCGGGAGTTTGAGAATGTGTCCTGCTACAAGAGAGATCCAGCGGGAGTTTGAGAATGTGTCCAGCTACAAGAGAGATCCAGCGGGAGTTTGAGAATGAATGTTGAAGAACAATTAGAAAATCTGGTGGACAAATATACAGAAAAACAAAGACTAAAATTATTCTGTCGCATAATAAGAATGAACCCATTTTGGCCAACAGCATGCAACATGAGAATTGAAACTCCAAAAAGAAAACTAAGAAGTGGATTGAAGCAGGTGAAGTCCTGAGTTGTCACAATATTAAGTCACTAGACAAGCCATAGCCTGAAAACTGGTCGTCATTCTTCTTCTTTAGCATTCATTCTCAAACTCCCACTGGGTCTCTCTTGTAGTAGGATAATGGCCAAACTAGATTTCCAGCAGGATGTAGTCCAGAGAATGTAAATGCATTATGTCACCATTTTATTTGCGCCAATGGCCCGACACGTCCATCTTTGGCGGAGATCATCATTCAATCATGTAACACCTAACAGCAAACACAAAGGAAAGACAATAGCTGGATAGACACTGACAGCCATATTGTGGTAAGAAAAAATATTCATATCCCGTCCCCCCTGTGAGATTCAGCCAAGCCATTGGCTAGGAAACCACTTAGCTACTGCTGAATCAATTTCTTTCTACCTGACATATCTGACTTCAGCAAGAGTCTTGGGTTACTGTGACTCTCTATGGCACGGGAAAGCCAATTTCATCCCCAGAAATTTCTTAGTTGCCTCGTACAACACGCATGGACGGTCCCAAACTCACTATTCTTTGTTCCCCTTTCAAGCCCTGACAACATACAGTCGTCGGTACCCATAACATGCGGTAAAATCTATAGCAAAGATAATGCATTGCTGCGTAAAAACATTCATACCATGCAATACTAAACAGTTACAAAGATGGTAAAATAATGTCCAACCTTGGCTTCATCTTTAGGTACAACAAGACCACATCCTTTGTCACACTGCACCGGTTTCTTAGGATTGAATTCACAATCTTGAAGGTGGGACGATAAAGAGTCTAACTTAACCTTGGATATACAGCCGTTTGCCTGTGGAGATTAAATATAGGAATTATTCAAGGATATCCTGCATATAACATTTCTATTGTTCTTCTGCATTCATTCTCAAACTCCTGAAAATTATCAGGATGTTGTCCGGAGGGTGGAATGTGTTGTCTTGGCTTACCACTTAGCTACGATTTTGCGCCTTTTGTCCTGACACAGCAAACTTCAGCATGACTTCTGGGTCACTGACCATATACAGGATGAGACAGCCAACACCACCCCATAACCTCCTTAGTCGACATGCATGGAAGGTAAACAGTATTGTTGCTCTTTGCTCCTCTTTCGGGCCCTGGCAACACCAGGCGAAGTTGCTATTTAACTGTTTCCATCGAAGACGGATGTATCGGACCATTGACACAAATAAAACGATGACACAACGCATTTTCATTCTCTGGATTACATCCAGCTGAAAATCTAGTATGGCCATTGTCCTGCTAAAAGAATCAAGGGAGAGTTTGAGAATGGACACTGAAGAAGAAGATGTATTGCTATCAACGAAGTCACAGGTACTCAGGTGAATAAATTTTTATTAATCTCAAAAACAATTCAAGTATTTCCGGACATAAATTATAGACAACATTGTTGATTGGTTACTGATTCAGTGGTTCATGCCTTTTGACCCAATGCCATTGTGTAATATATGCATGTGTGTGTGTGCTGTCCCATACGAGGCGCTGCATTTTTCTGGCCTCGGAGGGAAAAGCGTTTAGAGAGCATTGCTAATACACACAATCTCCCCCCTTCATTATCATCATGTGCCGCACTAATGGTGATAATTGATCTCCACAATATTCTATCAACAGTGCTGTTATCAGCTCTACTGTTGACTTTCTACCGTGCCATGATGTTAAACTATCTAGTATCTTTGATCTTTGCCATCCTCTGTCTCTTTTCCCTCAATTTTTCTTATTGTTACATTGTACTTCAAATGGGAGACTACAGCGCTTGATCGCTCAGCCTGGCACACCCGGATCACCTCTGGCATCACGAAATTTGAAAAAGAAAGAGCACTGTAGGCAGTCCACAAATGCAGGGGGTGGAAGGACAAAAACAAGGGTTCTCCTGTCCCTAGCCTTCGGCACTCCTGCATGCACTGCTGTAGAACTTTCCGTGCACGAATCGGACATCTACGAACTCACTGACCAAATTAGTTAATTACCAATTTTAATAATAATTTTTTTTTCCCATCGCATTTAATGTTTTTCATGCCATGCTCATCTTCGCTTGCGAAGGAGGAACATCATCATCACTTCAAATCTCCTCCTTGCCTCATAATGTGTCCAATATATGTGGACTGTTTCTTACTGATGTTGATCAGTAACTTCCTTTTGATGTCAATCTCCCTAAGTACATCTTCATCAATCTCCTTCAGTACATCTTCAGCAATCTCCCTCAGTACATCTTCATCAATCTCCTTCAGCACATCTTCATTGATTTTTTTTCCTAGCTCTCCAGGGATTCTCAGCATTCTTCTGAAGAACAACACTATGGCCTCTAGTTTCAGACACATTTAATTATATATTGTCCATAATTCATTTCCATATGACAGAAGCGACTCTCAGTTCCACTGTAGTTACTTTTAAGGATATACATGGATAAGTACGTCACTGTGTTCTCATACGCTGAGTCAAATGTCAACATAGTGTCTGATATGAACTTTCTATTACAAACCCACCTTAAAATTACATGAGATTGTTAACCTAGAGAGAAGATTTCTCAGTATTCGAGGGACACTTTTCAGCTGGTTTGGTGTTATGGTGCTGCGATCAACCGGGCATGTGGGTTGCCTTTTCAACCATTCGTGAATACAAGCAGAGCAGAATACATGTTCACACTGTGGAGCCTGAAATTGGAAAGAAAAATGACAAATTAATAACATTTTATTGGCACCTTCATCATATTTTCAATCTGAAAAATGTATTTGTTGTGTCGTTTACAGTTAGGCTATTGCCTGTGTCTTGCCAGATCCCAAGATGGAAGCAAAGAATAGCAACACTGTTTACCTTCCATGCATGTCGTATGACCTCTGTACTAAGGAGGTTATGGGGTGAAGATGGCTGTCCCATCCCATATACGATCAAAATGACTCAAAGCCATGTTGAAGTCGGATGTATCAGGCCGAAAGGCGCAGATATTGCAGCAATGCTGTAAACCATGATGACGTATTCCGTTCTCCTGACTACATCCTGCTAATCCGCAGGAGTTTTAGAATGAACGCAGAAGAACAGCTCGGCTGTGATATATGATGTGACTTCTGGGTAGATGGATTCATATTCATGAATGTGTTGCAGGGATCCAGGAAACAAATAACATAAACATTGCTACCTGTCATGCATATTGTAAGAGGTTAATAAGATGGGTTAGGTTTAGGGTTCCCCGTAACAGATTCTTCAGGACTGTTCAACATACAAAGAGCAGAGACTGCAACTCTGACCAGAGGACAAGATTTGAAGCAAAAGCTATTAAGCAGCCACTCTGACCTGGAGAAGACATGGGATTTCACCCTGTCGATTGGTTTGACAATCTAGCATGATGACAGAGGCTGAACTCAGAAGATGTAGGAGTGGCATCCTCACCCTGTTACCACATATGAAAGAATTAACACTGCAACCTGTCATGAATTTTGCACAGGATCTCTTCTCCATTCATTCTCACGATCTTTCAGATTAGCAGGATGTAGTCCAAGATGGGATAGCCAACTCCACTCAATAACCTCCTTAGTCACCTCTTATCACATGCATGGAACGAAACCAGTGCACTATTCTTTGCTTCCCTTTTGGGCCTCAGCACCACACGGACATGCCTAAGCATATGAAACAGTGTAGCAAAATCCGCAGGAATGTCCAAAACTATCCCCAGAGAGATTCAATTTATCACTATACTTTGCAATAATCAATAACACTCTTTACATTACAACACACATGCTACAAAACACTTGCAGATTCCTGAACTCTGCATTGACTGCTACAGTTTTGAACTCGGCAGCTCTAGATAATAAAACAACATATATCAGGAAAGGCTTGCTCTCTCTGACTGACAGATGGTAATTAACAGGTAATTATTGTAAGCCATCTGATCAGAACTTTACAAATTTGTTACACATATAAACCCCCACCATCACTAACACCTTTTATACCAGTGGTTCTCAACCTTCCTAATGCTGTAACCTTCTTCTTCTTCGTTCTCAAACTCCTGCAGATTAGCAGGATGTAGTCTGGAGAATGGAATACATTGTGTCATGGTTTACAGAATTGCTGCGATATCTGCGCCTTTCGGCCTGACACATCTGACTTCAGCATGCCTTTGGGTCACTGGCCCTATAGGAGATGGGACAGCCAACTCCATCCCATAACCTCCTTAGTCACCTTTTATGACATGCGTGGAAGGTGAACAGTGTTGTTATTCTTTGCTTCCCTTTTGGGTCCTGGCAACATACAGGTGATGTGACCCTTTAATACAGTTCTTCATGTTGTGGTGACCCCCAGCCATAAAATTATTTTCATTGCTACTTCATGTTTTCCGATGGTCTTAAGCGACCTCTGTATAAGGGTCATTTGAGCCCAAAAGGAATCGAGACCCACAGGTTGAGAACCACTGTTTTATGCAGCACAACACAGCTGAAGAAGGCATGCACCTACCACCACTTTGTACAGGGAAGAAAGAGTGAAAGCTTGCAACCCCAAGGATCAGATAAGTAAGTAAATAAGTTACATAACCTGAAGTGGTTCTTCTAAAACACAGCTGCATATTGGACAAATTAGTTCTTCATCCACCTCCTCTTCAAATCTGCCCAGCTCAAACCCCATTTTTATGGCAACCTGAAATGTTAAATATGAGATTTACGTAGATATGGAGTGGGAAACAAAATGTATATTTGTTGGAAAAAATCGTTTAATATGCAATTATTCTCATTATTTGTTACTTTTAACCTGTAGCAACCCCGATTAAAAAAAATACATATTCCCTCTGACACCATGCCATTTTTTTATGACTTCTATTTTTTCTGCACGTGTTTGCTTTTTTTTGCCATAACATTTATATTTACTGAGTTAATAAGAATTAGCACTGAGATTTCAAATTCGGAGACAAAGATACATGGATGCTGGATATGATTTGGAGGTGTTATTTGCTTGTGTGTGCCAGTGTTGCGTTGTGTACAATGAAAAGCGTGAATGTGGACAAATACTTGCCACATCAAGGTCATGTGTAGGCCTATCTGAAGAAAGTACTGCTTCTCAAATTCTTCGGTGTAAATAATTTCAATTACATCACTATTAAATATTATAAACATCTTCTCTCAAACACCATACGTTGATCTACAGTAACTGAAACACTAAAGTTTTAAAATTCGTCCTTTTCTGAATCATAATCCGTGAAGAAATATACCAAAATTAGTGGCAGCTTTTCCTATACGAATAATTATTTATTCGTCAAGGGTAAGATTTGCAGTTATTGTGTATCCCAAGTAATTGAAGCTATTTTGAAACTTGCTGAAGTTGCAGGCTGTTCAGCATCATGCTTGGTACTGTAACAGTACTTTGACAAAACATTACCTTTTAGTTTAAACTTTGCTTACCAGCAATCCAGAGCGTACTTATCCATCATTACTGAGGGTGCATGCAAAATTTCATACATTGACATAGACGTCTTTAAAAATATGCATAAAATCGATCGAGCGTGAGAGAGAATCTAGCAGTAGTCATCACGACTGTAACAGACTTACTACATCTCTGACAAACTTACATTAGTAGTCCTCACGACTGTAACAGACTTACTACATCTCTGACAAACTTACATTAGTAGTCATCACGACTGTAACAGACTTATTACATCTCTGACAAACTTACATTAGTAGTCATCACGACTGTAACAGACTTATTACATCTCTGACAAACTTACATTAGTAGTCATCACGACTGTAACAGACTTACTACATCTCTGACAAACTTACATTAGTAGTCCTCACGACTGTAACAGACTTACTACATCTCTGACAAACTTACATTAGTAGTCATCACGACTGTAACAGACTTACTACATCTCTGACAAACTTACATTAGTAGTCCTCACGACTGTAACAGACTTATTACATCTCTGACAAACTTACATTAGTAGTCATCACGACTGTAACAGACTTATTACATCTCTGACAAACTTACATTAGTAGTCCTCACGACTGTAACAGACTTATTACATCTCTGACAAACTTACATTAGTAGTCATCACGACTGTAACAGACTTATTACATCTCTGACAAACTTACATTAGTAGTCCTCACGACTGTAACAGACTTATTACATCTCTGACAAACTTACATTAGTAGTCATCACGACTGTAACAGACTTACTACATCTCTGACAAACTTACATTAGTAGTCCTCACGACTGTAACAGACTTACTACATCTCTGACAAACTTACATTAGTAGTCCTCACGACTGTAACAGACTTACTACATCTCTGACAAACTTACATTAGTAGTCATCACGACTGTAACAGACTTATTACATCTCTGACAAACTTACATTAGTAGTCCTCACGACAGTAACAGACTTACTACATCTCTGACAAACTTACATTAGTAGTCCTCACGACTGTAACAGACTTACTACATCTCTGACAAACTTACATTAGTAGTCATCACGACTGTAACAGACTTACTACATCTCTGACAAACTTACATTAGTAGTCCTCACGACTGTAACAGACTTACTACATCTCTGACAAACTTACATTAGTAGTCATCACGACTGTAACAGACTTATTACATCTCTGACAAATTTACGTTTACATTAGCCATTTTGCATCTAAGAATCAGCTGGCAGTCAGTGACATCACAATATTACACAAAATTTCAGATCAGTACAGAATTTATAAAAAGTGGGATGGTAGACCCATTTGCCGGGATAGTACCATCATATCTCGGTTTGTTTATTTTGTGTCTAACTACTGGCATTCCAGAAATGTTGTGTGTATATGAATCTCCACTAAATAAAAAATGATAAACTTAGGCATACACTTTAAAAGTCACACACAATATGTCAAGAACTTTTATTCAGATTGAACATACACTTGACGTAGTAGAACTTGACTTTAGATAGATGGCTTCAATACTTCATTTCCTACTATCATACTGTGTACTCTATACAATACTATCTCTGACCTAACATACTGGAATTAAATAAGTCGAGTTAGATAAGAAAACGATTGGTGAAGTTGAACTCGAAATCTCATTTTACTAATTCTTAAGTTAATGAATGAGAATGACTTAGGACCTTAAGTTAATTAAGTGGCAGAACTGGGTCATTACCATAATCATTTTAAATTAACTACTCTATTTTATAATATAATTAATTGTGTTATTTATAAATAATGTCCCTACCTAAAAAGTAAATGTCATTGTCTAGTTCAGAAGGATACGTCCTAATAAATAATAAAATAAATAAAGTTGTTAGTGAATTAGAATGAATAACTTCAATTAATTATTATTAAAATTATTAATGTAAATGTAAGTGACAACCTGAACCTTTCTAAGAGTCATATTTACCAATTTGTAAAATTAATGAATAAGAAATGTACACAATATACCAGTACGAGTTTCTGAGTATGTTTACATTATGCCAATCGATCCAGATACTCACCCACAATTCCAACTTTGCAGTGGATTTGTTTTTGTGGCAAAATTATCATCACCGGAACTCAGGCCACAAATAAATTTAAAAGTGCACCTGGAAATTAAATTGAAAAGTTACTACAGGAAAATATGGTGACGAAGAAACAAAACGTGGGTTTATAACCAAATATTGTCTATTGTCTTTCCCCAGGTGGTTTGTATTCCACTCTTGCCGTTAAGCGTAGAGGTGATTGGAGTTCGAGCTACCGTTCTAAAGCCAGATGTGTGGCCTCAGCTGTACTCCGTGTCTGTACAGGATGTCCCCGACGTTTTCTATCCATCTTTTCCGTGGTCTTCCTCTGGTTTTGTATCCTGATCGCATATGCCATGGTTATAGGCCTATGCTTGTACGGGCAACTTTTCGTGATGCATTCTCATAATGTGGCCAAACCACTTGATCTGTTCTCTCGCTCGCTCTCTCTCTCTCTCTCTCTCTATCTATCTATCTCTGTGTGTAATCTGTACAAGATATCATACCTATTCTTTCCCTGATATATTCATTTCGCAATTTGTCAACCCTGGTGACCCATGCAGCTTTCCTCAAGCATTTCATCTCACATGTCACTATCTTTCTGTAATGTGAAGATGAGAGAGACCAGGTTTGGCACTGGTAACACAGTGTTGGTAGGAATATACTGTAGATCATTTGTCTCTTAACTTCCAATATTGCAATATTCCAATAAAGAATATTCCAATATTCTTAACTTCCAACATTGCACTGAAATAAGTTCAACGTTTCATTAGGACACATATCACCATATGCGATAATTATATAAGCTAATGTTGCAGAATGAAAATGATTGAAAGGAAGTTGAAATTATAAATGCATTAATCATTAATGCGATCAAGCAGGGGATATCAATATAAGAGGAAAGTATGGATTGACAATATTAAAGACTGGACCGGATTAAGATTTCTCCACACTCAAAGAACTGATAGCGGGCGGAGACACATGGCGAAATTGTTGTGTTGATGTTTCCAGAGTGACACTATGCCCTGAAGAGTTATGGGGTTGATGATGATTCGTCAATCAAGTGCCGTGGCGTAGGCGATCATGTTTCTCCACAACTGTCTCTTGTGTTGTTAATAAGTTAGGTATGTGGCATTTTTTGGTGCCACTATGACAACCACTCCAGGAAATTCCTCTCGTTGTCTTTCACTGTATCTTCTTCCCCTGTTCTTTCTTGTGGTTACTAAATGTTGAAGTTGTACTTTTCTCATCATATGCCCAAAAAATCTTGATTGCCTGCTTCTAATTTTTACTATGGGCATAATTTGTCTTTTTACTCCAGCATTTCTGAGAACTTCTACATTAGTTTTCTTGGCTGTCCATGGAATTTTCACCATTCTTCTATCAAAACCCACATCTCAGTTGCCTACAGCTCAATTGAGCTCTATTGTTTATTGTCCATGCTTCATATCCAAAAAAGGAATAATTGGTTCAATGTAACATCCTAGCAAATTCACGTAGGCATTGCTACTACTCCATTGCATAGAATATTTCTCTTTTTTTTTTAAATGCTGTTTCGCCTGTGCTATCTTGCTCTTTATCTCATTGGAGACCGACCATTTGATGTTAGAATGGTGCCAAGTTGCTTGATTTTATCCACTTGATTTAATTTTGCATCATTGATATCAATATTGCATCTTGGCTATGTGTATTTCTTTTTTAAAACAACCATTACTTCTGTTTTCTTCTTGTTTAGACTGAGGCCTTAGTTTCCACTTTCTTGTACTACCATGTTTAACAGGGCGTGTAGTTCTTGTTCGCTCCCTTCAATCAGAACTATATCATCAACATCTCTCAGATTATTCAGATTGTAACCTCCTACTGATATTCCTGGCATGAGTTATATATATTGTATACATGCATACTTCTTCTTCAGTGTTCATTCTCAAACTCCCGCTGGATCTCTTTTGTAGCAGAACCATGGTCCTATTAGATTTCCAGCAGGATATAGTCAAGAGAATGGAAATGCGTTGTGTCGCCGTTATTTGCGTCAATGGCCCGACACGTCCGTCTTTGGTGGATATACATGTATAAAAATACGCTGTATTTGTCAACGGTGGCTTGATGATGTGGGGAGATTAAAGTTGGAGAGTATCACTCATATTTGTGTGCCTAGTCATTCAGGTGTTCAATGCAATGAGAGCAAATAGATTGATAGGTTCTGTTTCTGTATTGAAATGCAGGGCAATGGATCGGGCTAATATATTGAACTCTTTGAGAGAAACTGCATGATCAATGCAAAATTAATGAAGATGATGATTCTTCTCCATGTTCAGAATAAAAAGGGGTTGAGCTTGAAATGGGGCGTGGTCAAATATGATAATTAGTATTGCTATTGTCAGAAAATAATGCTTGTTAACCAATAGAGAACTGGAACTGTCAGTCGTTGTGTTATTGCTGATATAGTCAGGGGAGATCGAGCACATATGGGTGTGTCCTGTGTGCAGTGATACTGATCTCTCGACTAACTAACTAAGCATGATTTATGAATGCAGGTTATTATCAGTGCTCGTTGTACAAGTTCGTTGGTGCTTCGATCCCCGTCTCAATAAATCCACCCGGGTGTAACGGCTAACAGTTTCAGTTGGATGGTTTTTCCATTTCTTTTGTTCGCTACTTGATGTCTACAGCGTCAGACTGGTCTTCTTCGGCGTTCATTCTCAAATCGCCGCTGGATATCTCTTGTAACAGGACAATGATCCTACTCGATTTCCAGCAGGATGTAGTCCAGAGAATGGAAATGCGTTGTGTCACCGTTTTATTTACACCAATGACTCGACACATCCGTCTTCGGTGAAGACAAATCTTATTTTCGCTACTTGATGTCTACACCGACAGACAAGTCTTATGTTCACTACTTGATGTCTACACCGTCAGACAAGTCTTATGTTCGCTACTTGATGTCCACACCGTCAGACAAGTCTTATGTTCGCTACTTGATGTCTACACTGACAGACATGCCTTATGGATGAACTCTATCGTTGTCTGAAGCTCTTATTTTGTTCCATATTTTTTGGGTGCAGGGTTGCGGCGTTGGGTTATAAAATTCGTCTTGACATCTATCCATTGCGTGACAATTTCAATGACTGCATCTCCAATGCTCGAGCCGGACTATCTTATGTCACTGTGTGTCGACAGTGATGCTGCAAGTTATATGTTGGCACAGAGGTGTCGGAGATATTTCTGACAGTCAATTATCATTCTATATACAACCTCCACATTCACAGATACGATCTAACGTATACGAGATCCCAATAGATTATGTCTCTTTCTCCCTGTTCTTCTACATTTGTTCCTTGGTTTTTGAACTTTCCTCTCTATCTGTGGGTTTCAATCCAGAACATGTTTGGTTGTGTTGTCATGCTGCCTTCCCAGGGTATGTCATAACCATCTCAATTTTCTATTTTTTTTATCTCTACAACATCGGGCACTGGGGTGTTCTAATTCACAAATCATGTAATACCAACTCTGGCTATCATCCAATGCCGATATAACGTTGATTTTAAATTGCAGTTTATGAGACAATGATGATTTATTTCACCAGTAACAAGTTGTCTGTTACACCCCCCCCCCCCGCCTTCCTTAATCACATTTTACGATACGCCAAAAAAGAAGGAATGGCCTCTATTCTTTGCTCTCTGAACTAGAAGAACAGGTCCCTGAAAGAGTTGCAGTAATTAATGTATCTACATTAATTAATACTTTGTCAAATAGCGAAAGAAAACAATATTTAAAAAAAATATGATAACATTAACTGTGCACCGTACATATAAATTTATGCCAAGTTCAAAGGTTAAAAATTAAATCTCCCAGCAGCAGAAGCAGAGAACAGAATTGTGTGGCAAACCTTGAAGCAAGAACAGTTTATTTATGTCATTGCTAAAGCTCGTGTTTTTAAAGTGAAGTGACCAGTAACTTAAATAAAGTAAGTAACTATTATTATTATTATACTTATTAGAAATATAAATTACTGTTTATTCATTCCAATGTTGCGTAATAAAGTAACTATAAGTAAGATTTGAATGTTTGTAAACAAAAAAAACGGGCTTGGCTGGCTTGTGATGTGGTTTAGTTACATAACAAGTCGATGATTGTCATTCTCAGACTTGCATATTCAATATATATTAATTTATATGTTAAATAGATTAACGTTATGCTAATATTTTATTTGTAAAACATGTTGCGTTGCGGTTGGAGCGTGCAGTTCTTATTATATAGATATGCTGAATGTGGGTCAGCCATTTCTTAATGGTGATCAACTTGCAACGTAGTATATATATATAATAAAATAATATGGTATATATATTATACTATAGCCTTATACTATAAGGCTATAATTATAATATATACCATATTATTTTATTATATATAGGAGGCTTATGTGATGAATATGCTTTGTTAGAAAGACAATGGACTGTTAAGAGCGCATTGTCTTTCTGACAAAAGCTTGATATACATATCCTCCTCAGTTGAGTAGCAGAGATGAATAGATAATACGGTAAAACTTACTAAAACTACGGATTAACTCTTCACTGCACATGGAAATATATATATATAAAACGGACACACACTATAAATAGCACACATTGTTTACATTTTAAATTTTTTTAAAGTGGATGTCATGGATTTCCCGGGTACACATGTACTGTGTGTGCCCAGTCAACGATCACTTAGCCAAATAGCAATGGTAAATTACGTAATTTATAATTAAGGCCTATAACAAATTATAACCCTAACCCCCATCCCTAATATAAATACTAATGCCAAATTAATATTCCTTATAAATTAGCATACCTTAATTTTAATTACAAATTCTATTAATCACACTGCAAAGGTTAGGTAATTCCTCGAAACTAGAACAAAGGTCACAATGAAGAGCTAAACCGTAGTTATGCCAATAATACTTACAAATAATACTTGCCTATGGGTAGGCATGTGTAACGGCATTGGGGGTCTACACTTTACAAACAAAGCAGTTATCTCCATAGAGTTGGCCTTGAATGGCACAGTCTTCTGCATCGTTCTTCAGTTAGATATCAGGTTACAGCGCCAATAGTTTCAGTCAGATATCATGTTACAGCAAGAATAGCTTCAATCAGTTATCAGGTTACAACACCAATAGCTTCAGTCAGATATCAGGTTACAGCTCCAATAGCTTAAATCAGTTATCAGGTTAAAGCACCAATAGCTTCAGTGAATCTATCCATGGAATCCCTCAGGTCTGGAAGTAGTGCCATCTCAGTAGGCCATATTTTCTCCCTCTCTTCTTGGTAGAATTGACATGCAGGAAGAAAAAAAATGTCTGCAGTCTCTAGGCTCAGTCTATAGTTGCACAGATCTGTCTCGCTGAGATAATGGTTTGTTACTTGCTTGACATTTGATGGCAGGGGTCATATGGTCCTGCAGTTGCGTGCATCTGCTTCCACTTCTTCGTATATTCTGCGTTTATCATAGTCTTACATTCATAGTACCGGGGTATGTATTATCACTTTCTATTTGTTCTAGTGATCTCTCTGTCCTTGCCAGGAGCTTTTTTCATTTTCAAGTATGCCACAGTGAGCAGGGATTCACTGCAGTACTATTTCTTTGGTAGCTATTCATGCTCATGTTCTTTGGATCTTTCACTGCCTGCATTACTGACTTTGCATCAGTTAGAAAGACTACATGCCTGTTGTGACTTGGCAATCAATTTATGAGCATATTGGCTGCCTCTATTATGGCTTCCTGTTTCGTTTTAAAATTTGTGGAATGTTTGCCTGTGGGTATGAATTTTTCTATTTCTTTTTTATCTGGTGTTACTATATATATTCCAAATCCTTCATCTAATACTGCTTCTTTCGCTGATCCATCTGTATATACATGTGTCCATATATCCTTTGGGTATGCTTTCTGTATGTGATTCGCATTTGTATAGTAGTTTCGTTGCTATTCTTTGCTCACCTTTTAGGCCCCAGCAACACTCCTTCGAGCAAGTTAACATTGAACAAATACACATAATTTATTTTTGAACAGAAAGATAGACAAACAAACACGTAATGTAACCGCACAGGTGCCGTGTATAAATTACGTCAAAAAAATTTCATATATTTATAACCCCCTCCCTCCTTTTCCTGTTACCTCTGTCAACAATTCTTCTGTGTTTGCTCTCAAACTCCTGCAGATCAGGGGTGTAAAAGGTACAGCATTGATCTCGGCGGACCCAAGGTTAGCAGATAACCAAGATCCTAAAAGTTATCTCCTCGCTGTGCACCCTGGAAACAGAAGTATGCTGCTTAAGCTGTTTCTGGCAAATACTTTTGGGATCGTGTCCGGGAATGTGGAGGCTGCAGATGGAATGATAATTGACCAAAAAAACAAGCAATATCTCTGACACCTGTGCAAACACATACAAAGTCACAGTCAACACACAGTGATCTACTTCAGTCTGGCTCAAGCATGGGAGTGGCAGCCAATGCAGTTGTCTCAAAATGGACAGAATGGGTAGATATCACAGTTAATAGTGAGCCCAAAAGACAATGTATTGAGTACAGTGATAGTGCATCACAGCGCCAGATGGAGAAGCTATGTTCAAACGGAAAGGGATGATGTTGAAAGGAAATCGGAACTAAAATGCTATTCAGCTCGAGAACGTACTTCTAGTTCTAGGTGTTCCTAACAGGTCAGACCTAATTCTACTGTTGATGCCTTCCTATACCAGAATCATGCTCTTGGAGTTTTATTCAGCTCAAGAACAAGCTTCCAGGCCACTATGCTCCTCAAAAATGTGTAGAGACTCAGACGTGGATGAGGAGTTCATGATGTCGGTGAATGACACCTTGGCTAAGAGGACAAACGAACCAGGGCCCAACTCTACCGTTGATGCTTTCATGCTCGGGAAGAGAAAAGGTTCTGTATAGATGGGCACAATATGTCTAATTACGTGAAATGAGTTAACTGGCAGCGAAGCATCTCGTGTGAGATAGACGTAGTCGAACCAAGTCGAAATCTCTGACTATCGTCTCCACGGAGACTGCTATCCAAGGACATGTTTTGTCCCGAAAAGGCCAAGGGAATAGTGGGTAATAAACCATCATGGCATAGAGTTGATACACATATGGCGTCTGGCGCCAGTTAGGAAGGCCATCACAGGCTAGTGAAGCCCATTACCCAAATTAAAGGCATGATGAAAATGGATGTGTTGGGCATTGGATGTCCAGGCCTCAAATGCGCTGGGCCAGCCTAGGTGCAAATAACACAGCTCTGCTGTAAACCAACAGCAAAATGTACTTGATTCTCCCTGGCAGAAACTACACAATTTCGTACACACTGTCATAGAGAAAGGCAACAACAATAATCCATAACACATACATGTCAAAGTAGAAGAAACGAATGGAAGTGGAAGACGCTATTTCATGTTGGTTATCAGAGATCAAAGACAGAAAAACAAGAAGAAGCTGCATGTAATCTGAAGAACAGAGTGTGCTTTATCATGGTTTACAGCTTAGCTGCAATATCTATGCAGTATGACATAACACATCCGACTTCAGCATGGCTTCTGGTTCACTTTGAACCTATATGGGATGGAATTGTCAACTCCATCCCATGAACCTACCTAATGGCATGCTTAGCAGGCAACAGTGTCACTATTTTGGGCCCTGGCAACAAACGGGTGTCAAGACATTCAGACCACTCTGATTTATTATTTCACAAAATTTAGCCCCTTCCTCTCCCCTAAAAATAAATGATCAGAAAAAGTAAGGAATTAACTAACATGATTTTTTTCTACATTCTTGGTTCACGCTGAAAACAGATGTCCTGGGACGGAAATAAAGCAGAATAAAGCAGCTTCTGCGAAACCAGCATCACAATATAGTATATTCTCCCTGACGGAAATCACACAAATTCTGTGTTGGTTATCTGAGAACGAATGCAGAAGAACAAGATTCTTGGTTGGTTGGTTGCTGACCCAGAATCCATGGGTTTGATCCAATGCCATTGTGTGATATGTACACATATTTTTACATTCTTAAAACAAATTCATACATCTATCTATCTATTGTCTTTTCTCTGCTTTTTCTGTAAGGCGTTGCAGAATTGAATGACAATTGATTTTTGCACTATGGTACATTTGCTCGCTTGATATGCAGTAATATTGTGACGTCTCAGAATGTTGGTAATCCACCTTCTTCTTGATCTTCTTCTGTATCTTGCTGTTTTTATTTTCATGATGTACCGAGTATGCTCTTTCTCACTAAGTAACCGATCTATTACAGTCCATGTTTTCCGGAGATGGAAATTCATACGTGGAATTCAAATAATTGTGATTCAAAATATCTGCACTTTTCGGTTTGACATAATAGGGCATTTGACTTCATCATGACTTTTGGGTAACTGACCCTATGTGGGATGGGCCAACAAACTCCACCCCATAATCTTCTTAGTCACCTCTTACAACACGCATGGAAGATAAACAGTATTACTATTATTTCCTTTCACCCTGGCAACACTGGGATGAAATAATATTGGAAGTTGCTTCTGCATTTGCTCTCTGATAACCAGAATGGAAGTTTGTGTGATTTCCGCCACACAAATTTTTATAACCATTTTTCCTTAGATTTAAATTAGCCCGTTTTTGTTTGTCATATTTGGCCTTCTTCACTACCAGTTTTACTTTAGCATATGTTTTGTTGTAAAGAATTTTTGTTTCATGTGAAGGTGCAATCTCAAGGGCTTTTCTTTGCTTTTTTCCTTTCAAGAATACCAGCTTGCATTTCTTTATTGTAAAATGGTTTTTAAGATATTCTGCTGCCCCATAGGATGCTTTGTGATGCTGAATTCAGGATAGCTTTTGTCACCTCAGCAGTAAATGTCTCTACATCATTTCTGTTGATGTTACAAAGCAGGAAATCAGATGTTTCTAGGAATGTTTTCCAATTTGCTATATCCTGACAGATATGGATCAGTCTTTATGTATAGTCTAAGAGGGCCACATGTTATCTTGTGAGTGTAATAGTAAATTAGCAAGTTCTTGTTTGTAATTTCTTATGCAACAGATATTTAACTGTAGAATATAACGCGAGAACTTGGTTTTATGACACTTACTTACCGGTACTTATCTGATCCCTGGGGTTGCAAGCTTTCACTCTTTCTTCCTTGTGTCAGGTGGTGGTAGGTGCATGTCTTCTTCAGCTGTGTTGTGTCTGTATAAAGGGTGTTGGTGATGCAGGGGTTTGGTGGTAACCGTAGGTCTTGTAGTGCAGGGCATTCAATAAGGTGATGTTTAACTGTTTCTTCTTCTTGTCTGTTGCAGTTGTTGCAGTATAGTGTATGGTCTATAGTAATCCTTTGTAGTTGTTTGTTAAGTTGTAAATGTTTTGTTCACAGACTGGTATCCACTGGAATGTAGTATTGATGCTATACGATGTAAGTATGTATGTAGCTTGAAGTATGTTGCTTATGGTTTTCTCTGCTGTTGGATTCCAGTTTTCAAAGGCTTATAGAGCAGACAGGGCGTCTGAATATTACTAAGTTTTTTGGACGTGTTGCATCATTTGGTGGTGATGTAGATAACTCTATTGATGTTTTGTCAGGGGGGATTATGAGAGAGCCATATTTTGCATTGATGGTGGCTTTGAAGACTGACCCATCTGTGTATGCTTGGATCCAGTCCTCAGGGTAGGAGTCAATAGTCTCTAGTGCACTGGACTTAATTGTGTGTTGCTTTGGTTACAGACTCGTCAAGAGAGCTATAAATATGATCTCCCTAAGGGAGGAGTTTTACCTAAAAAATATCAGGTAAAGCAAGTTATGGAGATAATTTATGAAGTTTAAGAATAGGGTGCAGCTGAGGGCTGGACTTTGGGGTAGCCTTCCATTAAGCGTGCATTTGGATGATATTTTATTATTTACTGCAGTTTGTATATTTCTGTCACTTAGGTAGTTCAGTTTGTATATTTCTGTCACTTAGGTAGTTCAGTTTGTATGGTTCTGTCACTTAGGTAGTTCATTTTGTATGGTTCTGTCACTTAGGTAGTTCAGTTTGTATGGTTCTGTCACTTTGGTAGTTCAGTTTGTATGGTTCTGTCACTTAGGTAGTTCAGTTTGTATGGTTCTGTCACTTAGGTAGTTCAGTTTGTATGGTTCTGTCACTTAGGTAGTTCAGTTTGTATGGTTCTGTCACTTAGGTAGTTCAGTTTGTATGGTTCTGTCACTTAGATAGTTCAGTTTGTATATTTCTGTCACTTAGGTAGTTCAGTTTGTATATTTCTGTCACTTAGGTAGTTCAGTTTGTATGGTTCTGTCACTTAGGTAGTTCATTTTGTATGGTTCTGTCACTTAGGTAGTTCAGTTTGTATGGTTCTGTCACTTAGGTAGTTCAGTTTGTATGGTTCTGTCACTTAGGTAGTTCAGTTTGTATGGTTCTGTCACTTAGGTAGTTCAGTTTGTATGGTTCTGTCACTTAGGTAGTTCAGTTTGTATGGTTCTGTCACTTAGGTAGTTCAGTTTGTATGGTTCTGTCACTTAGGTAGTTCCGTTTGTGTGGTGCTATCACTTAGGTAGTTTTTAAGCCATATGTACCTTTTCCCACAAAGGCCCATGTTGTGCATTTTCATAGTCCCTTTCTCCAAACTTTGTCATATGCTTACTGTAGGTCTACAAAGACTGCAACTGTACCTTGCCTTATTGAAAATTATCCTTCATATTCTGGGTGAAGAAAAATAGTTGGTCTTTAGTCCATGATCCTCCTCAGAAACCTGTTTGAGAGTTATTGAGGGCGGTTCTATGACAATGTTGGCTCTGCTGGTTCTCCCTCTAACGTTTTATTGGTTTAGTTCTTCTTCATATGCGTTTGCTCTCTGATAACCACCCCGAAATTTTGTGTGATTTCTACCGGGGAGCATGATTTCTACCGGGAAGCACAACTTCTGACTTGGTACCCAACATGTACGCCTACAGAAGAACAGAATACAACTAAAAAACATTAATGGTTCCAAGAATTTTATAATTGTTTTCATTTTTTTGTGTGGTCATATTCATACAATTTAATTTGTGCACCAGAAAGAGACAGTCTACATTTTTTGACACATCACGAGAAGAGGAAAGATGGAACACACTGTAACAACAGGCAAGTTGAAGAGAAAGTGGGACAGGAGAAGACCAAGAGAGAAGATGCTTGACAACTGTGGCATGGGAGAACATCGGTATAGGAAATGATTGACAGCACACGAAGTAGAAGGTTGTGGAAAGACATTAGGTTTTTTTCTTGCGTTCCCTCTAAAATAATCATCGTGCGATTTCCGCCAGTAGCGTAGTTACGTTGTGCCACCGTTAAGCGACGTGTGGGCCTAGCACAACCGATTTCGGCATGTCAAAATTATAACCAACACTACAGCATGGACCAAAAGAAGAATTAATGTATACAACAGTATTGTTGACATCGGCTTTTGTGAAACCTGTTTTTTCTGTCAATTTTTTTCAGTCCCCCCCCCCCCAATAGTTTGCGTTTTTAAGGATAGCCCCCCACAAAAAACCATATAAGCGGAAAATCATTGTCCGTGGCTTATGCAACCGATGGTGTGTAAACACAATAGAGGCACACGATGATTGAGTGCCCAATACAAAATAAGCTTGAATTCATGTTAACAAATTCCTTACGTGTCAATGCATTCGATTTACGCTTGTATAGAAAGTAATCGCTCGTACGACATTCATGTCATTGAAGAATTATTCATTTGACCACCGTGCTGTGCAGACTTCAGCATAATTTATTAGAGTCCTTTGTAGGCTGTACAGTCCTGCAGACTCATTTATATCGTTCTTTAAACGTGATGACATCCGTTTACCGTGATTTTCACTGGTCATTTTATATTAATTTATGTCAAAAATTGGGACTATGAGTCTACTTACTCTGGGACTTCAGTATGCACTAAGCCGAAAGCTGGATTCTCCTGGGTATGAAAAAAAGCTCAGAAAAACGACCACCACACTGCACATAGAAAGTAAGATCTACTCGCTCGCAGTTCCTGCGGTTATCACACAAAAATACACTGGAATGGCTGCTGGAACGGACAGCGGAGCACTTATGGGAGTGCCCCATGTACTGTGATGCTAGTTTTTTTAATTCAAGAATCAAGTAAAAAACCAATGAAAATAAGGGTTACTGGAAATCGCGTCACTTTAGAAGAATGAAATCGATAATTCCACAGTACAGCATAGTTTACAATGGACCTGCCCTACTGCTGGTTGAAAGTGCTCTGTAGTCTATTAATATCAAATTAAAGAGTTCGTTTAACGATAGCGCGTTATTTTTGTTAGACTGTTCTTTTATTTGATTCTGGTTAGAGATGCCCACCGTAACATATTTATTACTATCATCATCAGGTGCCATGCCGGCTGGTTAGGCGGTCATGGCTCTCCACAGCTCTCTGTCCTCAATATTATGTATCAATATCGTTGTTGTTTGCCTGCCGTGCCAGGTTGTCAAACTGTCTAATATTTTCTCACGTTGTCGCCCTCTGTCTCTGTTGCCTTCAATCTTGCCTGTTGTGACTATGTTCTCTAAACCTCCCTGTCTCATGAAGGGGCCAAAAAATGAAGATTGTCTTTTTCTTATATTGTTGATTAAGGTCCGTTTCGCATTTGACTCAACACCTCTACATTAGTTTTTCTGGCAGTCCATGGTATTCTCAGGATTCGTCTATAGAACCACATCTCTATTGCCTCTAATTTCCCACTTTCCAGTTTGTTTATTGTCCAAGACTCGCAACCATATGTTAGTATAGGAGTTATATAGCACTGCAGAACTCTCTTTCTCACCTCTAATGACAAGGTCATATTACACAATATATTTTTCATTTTTCTGAATGTTGTTTTTGCCTGTCCTATTCTGTATCTTATTTCTGTTGAACTTCTTTCATCGGCTGTTATAATTGTACCTAGATATTTGAATTGGTGGACCTGTTTTAATACTATATCATTCACTTTGATCTTGCAATGTGTGTTATTTTGTTTCTTTGAAATAACCACTACTTCTATTTTCTTGATATTTAGGAAGAGGCCTTTCTCTTTACTTTCTGTGACTACTACATTAATTAAATCTTGAATGTCTACCTCACTTTTTGCAATCAGAACAGTGTCATCCGCATATCTCAAATTATTTATGTTATGTCCTCCCACTGATATTCCTGGGATATCGACTATTGCACGCAATATGCTTTCACTTTATAAAGAGAACAGATCTGGTGAAAGCACGCATTCCTGTCTGACTCCTTGTTTTATTTGTTGAAAAGGGCCAAATTGATTTCCTACTCTTATTGCTGCTGTTTGTTGCCAGTACATGTTCTTGATTATTCTTAAATCCTTGCTGTCAATGTTCAGATTCTCTAGCATGTGTATAATTTCGCTATGTTTAACTTTATCAAATGCTTTTGTCTATAAAACAGAGGTACAGATCTGTTTTTTACCTCTATATACCTCTCTATTAGTGTTCTCAAAATATATATAGCATTGTTGGTACCTTTTTACTTACATAAAACACGATTTTTTTTGTATTTTTCACTGGAACACTACAGACTATCACTAAGATTAAAGGGTTATGTGGTGTAAACACGAAAACATACTATTACAATACACAAGACATTTTCAACGTTTCGAACCGTTAGGTCTTTCTCAAGAATATTTAAAACAAACAGTGGAAAACAATGAAAACAGTAAAAACAATGTTAACACCACAGAGGCATTAGATACACTATTGATATGTAAACAATACAAAGTTCAAGGTGACAATGATGTATGTGGAAACATGTAGTCATGGAAGAGGGTTTTGTTGAACATTGAACGGGATATGACAACAGATATAATAAATTATTACCCAATACAACATGGATAGCAATACAGTAAGGACCACACCAACACAAATTTAAACAAATTCTTTTCTTCTTCTGCGTTAATTTTCAAACTCCTGCAGATTTTCAGGGTGCAGTCCGGAGAACGGAATGTGTCGTATCATCATTTTACAGAATTGCTGCGATATCAGTGCCTTTCGGTCCGACTTTAGCATGGGTTTGGGTCACTGACACTATGTGGGATAGGACAACCAACTCTATCCCATAACCTCATTAGTCGCATCTTACAACATGCATGGAAGGTAAACAGTGTTACTATTATTTGCTCCCCTCTCGGACTCTGGCAACACACGGGTGATTTAAACAAGCGAATGTTCGGAGTTTAGTCCAAAAGGCTTAAGGATACCAATAACAAAAATAAAACTACTCCACAGAAGAAAATATAATTAAAGTATATCTGTTCAGTTGTCTTCTGGCCGCACTTATTGTCTATTCTTACATGATGTTTGTTCTTTATATACTTTATATCCCGCCGAAGACGGATGTATCGGGCCATTGGCACAAATATAACCTCGATACAACGCATTTCCATTCTCTGGACTACATCCTGCTGGAAAATCTAGTAGGACCATGTTCCTGCTACAAGAGATATTCAGCAGGAGTTTGAGAATGTACGCTGAAGAAGAATATACTTTATATACATCTTAGTCTAGCCGTGCGGTTAGAATGCCGTTCTCAGACCCTTCAGGTCCCGAGATAAAGCTACGGTTGGGACAGCATTTTTTCTTTCGGAGGTACAATAAAAAAAATGTTTCTGGTCATGTCGCGGCGTCTGCAATGGCAAAGCAGCCTTTATTTACAGAGCCCATAGAAAGAGTCCTCTCACTCCTTCACAGGAAAACATGCAGGAACGATTTTTTTTTAGTTTATAATTTTTCACTGTTTGTTTTATATATTCCTGAGAAAGACCTAAGCTTCGACACGACGTTGGATATGTTTTGTGTATTGTAATTTGTATGTTTTCGTGTTTACACCACATAACCGCCTAGTTAATAGTGATAGCCCGTCTAGTGTGTTCAAGTGAAACATCAAAAACTTGTGTTCCATGTAAGTACTATTTTTTTCCGTTTCACTGCAGTATTACCTCATATTGATTAGAATATTTATTAGTACAGTGTATCGTCACTACGTGTCTGCATGATTGAATTCGTTTCAACAATATTAATGGTGTCTGCATGCTTGAATTCGTTTCAACAATATTAATGGTGTCTGCATGCTTGAATTCGTTTCAACAATATTGCTTGAACGGCCTACACCTTTGTGGTGTCGTTCTTTCCTGCACAATCGTATTCGTCGGTTGGCTAATTTTATGGCCTTCTTAGTCCTTTAGATTAAACGTACCGCCGAATATGGATGTGTCGGGCTCTGAGCTCAAGTAAAACGATGACACGACGCATTTTCATTTTCTGGACTACATCCTGCTGGAAATCTAGTAGGACCATTGTCCTGCTACAAGAGAGATCTCAGGACTACATCCTGCTGGAAATCTAGTAGGACCATTGTCCTGCTACAAGAGAGATCTCAGGACTACATCATGATGCTAATATGGATTTCATCAATGAACTGGACTGTGGTCACCATCCCCGGGACAGGGCTATAGAGCTTGTACGTCAGAGCTGTTTCAGATGGCCAGTTTTCTTCATGTGGTGTGTACAGTGGACAGTTCTGTAAAATATGTTCTGTGTCAACTATTGTCTGCCCCCAGGTGAATGATGGTTGATCGTATTCACACTTGCCGTTAAGCGTAGTGGTGGGAGCTTAAGCTGTCGTTCCAAGGCCAGATGTATCGTCCTGATTGTATTACGTCCATGTTTGTTGAAGGCTATCTTGATGTTTTCTATCTACCGTTTTCTTGGTCTACTTTTTGCCTTATGTATTTTGATATTTTTGTTGTTGTTATATGCTCTTATTGGTATTTGGTTTGGCTTCATTCTGATAAGGTGACCGAACAATTTTACTTGCTGTCTTTCTATATGTTCATTACATGATATTATACCAACTCTTCCTAATTTCTTCATTTCTTATTTTATCTATTTTAGTAACCATTGCAGCTTTTCTCAGACACTTCATTTCACATATCGGTATCGCCAGCTTAAAACTTAGCAGGACGCATAATTGTATGTGTTGTGTCATGGTTTACAGCTTGCCTCGCCGTGTGTTCCTGATACCCGAAAGAGAAGCAAAGAATAATGACACTGTTACCTCATACATGTCGTAAGAGGCGACTAATAAGGTTTTGGGATAGAGCCGGCTGTCCCATCCCATATAGGGTCGAATAAGTCTGAAGTCTTATGTGCCAGGCAGAAGGTGCTGATATCGCACTAACGCCGTAAGCCATGACACACCGCATTTTGTTCTCAGATTACATCCTGCTAATTCTCAGGTGTTTGAGAATGAACGCAGAAGAATACATGTTCTCAGCACTTTACCTTACAGCTCAGAAACATGGACAACATACCCCCCCCCCACACACACACACACACTCTGGCGAATGCACATGTTTTCCTCAGCTGTGGTGCAGTTGTGTAGAGTGTGTTGTGTATAGCTGGAAGCGGTGATAGTAGTTCGTGTCGGATGTCTGTTAGTTTTGAGCGTAAGAAGAGAAGAAAAAGAAGGAGGGACCCGGGTATCCTGCCAGGTACTCGGTCACCCCCATAGCAAATTTTGTGAAAACAGGGCTACCAGCGTGGACGCGTTGCTATGGAGACAGTTGTGCGTACATTGCACCTGGGTGTGAGAGGTGATAAATGCACATCAACATCTATTGACTGTAGGCGGGACGTCTGGCCCAGACTCTACAGACAGTACCACAACTATGGATAGCACTACAGATATATAGAGTTCTCCAACATCTGATTAGCCTATATCAGAGCATATACACCAATATACGCCAATAGTCAATGATCAGTAAGAACAAGCGCAGGTACATCCGATAAATTTCAAATTCACTCAGGAGTGAGACAGGGATGTGTATTATCCCCCCCCCCCCTACTGTTCATAACATACATAGACCACATCTGTAAAGTATCAAAGACAACGGAAGAAAACAACCTGAAGGATAACTTAAACGAATTGTTGTTTGCAGACGACCAAGGACTAGTAGCATCATCAGTAGAGCAGCTACAAAGACAAATAGACAGATTGCATCAAACGTGCCAAACCTTTAACATGTAAATTAACATAGAAAAGACTAATGAATATAGGAAGAACAGAAAGAAACACCAACATATATATTGGAAACAATAGACTTAAGTGACAGAATTCACATACATAGGAAGTAATATAACAGATGGCAGGAGCAGCATAGAAATACACAATAGATGTAGTAAAGCATACCAAGTCATAGGGCAAATGACACCAATCTTCAAAACCAAAAAATGTAGATTTAAACACCAAAATAACACTATTCAAAATGACTATTATGCCAACGCTGTGCTACCAATGACAATCATGGACAACGACAGCACAAGACAAACGTAAACTTGTGATAGCCGGAAAAGGCATGCTTGCGCAGAATCCTAGAAATATTGTTGAAAGACATGAGTGAGGAATGAGAACATTAGACAAAGAACCGGCACTGCCCCAATCTTGAGTATATTAAGAGCCAACAGATCAAATGGTTTGCACACATTAGCAGACTACCACCATACAGCGTACTGCAGCAAGCTATGCTACACAGGTACAGTGAAGGCAGACCTAGAGGTCGACCACGAAAACAATGGACCACCGAAATGTTGTTGTTGTTCGTCCATCACAAGTGATGATGACCATTTGTTACATCCACTTTTGAAAATTCAATTTTAGTTATGTCCTTGATTATGAGTTCGTAGATGGCTAATAAGCCCTATTCGAGCTGTAAATGTCCTTGGACAGTTTGGACATGGAATAACGACTGTAGACGGATCTTGGTCTATCCGTGACTTTCTAGCTGCTCTCCGCTGTTGAGCTGCTGCATTTCTCTTCTTTTGACAAGATGATGCGCTCTTTTTTATTTTAGAACGCCATGTAGATCTATTTTGTGCAAGTTCTTCCCATGTATCGTGGTCTATTTCAAAGGCTTTCAGTGAGTCCTTTAACGAGTCATTGTAGCGCTTCCTTTGGCCAACATGAGATCGTATACCCTTCTCTAGCTCACCACAGAGAAGTATCTTTGGCAGACGATGGTGAAACCACCGAAATAAAAAAAAAAGGCGACAAATCCACAATGTACCCAACACACGCCTACTGGATACTGACAAATGAGCTGACGAGACATCGAAGCAGAGATTCGAATAATTTAATATTAAATATGGAGCGAGTACAACTGAACGCCTACATGGAAGAATGGGCGTATTCAACTGGAAAGACACAGGAACCACTAGCATGCATACTTTTCGACATATGATGGGAGAGACTGAACATCAATGAATCTGACCGGCGTGCAATGATGTCGGTTCATAACTCACTAGGACTTGGAAAACGGTAATGAAGTTTACTAATCACCGGTAACACATAATGTTACACAATAATCGACGTTTCGATCAAAAAGCTTATATCATGAACATCTAATAACTTAATTAAATTAATACATTTTAATTTTTTAGTCATTTATTAAATTCTCGGCTGTGCCGTAGTTTACAACGTGCCTGCGATATTTGAAACTTTCTGTTAAGCGCAACCGACTTCAGCATGGCTTAGGCCCATGAGTCACTTCACACTCTATGAGATAGGACAGTTCACCACACCCCCCACATCCTCTTTAATTGTCTCTTACGACATGGCGGGGGGGGGGGGGAGGGAGAGGGTGGGGGGAGATGTCATTGCGTCGCTATTTGCTTCCCCATCGGCCCCTTTAACACACGACCTTGCAGATATTAAAATACAAGAAAGCTTGAATGTGTGTATGCATGACCATCCGAGGAACAGAAAACTTCTGCACAGAATTCATTAGTACTTCATTCGTTAGGTTTTTTTTTAAATTATTGTTGTGTTTCCATTCGTCACTTTATATACTTGAAGTCGCCTTTGCAATTTTTGGCATGCAGCTCCAAGTATATAAATAGTGGCCTTCACGACAATAGTATAAAAGTAATGGATGAAGGCCTAATTAATTCAGCGCAGAGGTGTTCTTTTTCGAACGGTTATGGTCTATATTGACACACAGCCTACGTGATTTCAATAAAACTAGAAAGGTTGAGGAAGGTAGAAGCTACACTTAACATTTTTTATAGCTATTCAGTAAGTTACTGGACCCAAGAAGGTAGACTGCCCAGTGAATTTACCTTGACCCAAATTATACTCCCGGGAACATTAATTTTTGCAAAGTAATGGCCAGATTTGTGTTATTTTTTCATTTCTGTGGATGCCAGTTGGGAAACCCGAATTAGCAGTTCCAAATCCGACCATATCATCAACAGGAAAATCATTATAGAAAAATGCAGGGAATTCAATATAGACCTACACGCATGTTTCATTGACTACACCAAGGCGTTCGATTGGTGTGTACATCACCAATTATGGTTGACATGGGATTTCCAAAACATCTCACATATTTAATCGCAAGGTGTACCACAAATAAGAGAGCTACGTAGCGCAGTAGTTAGCGCACTGGCTTCCCGAGTCGACCCAGTGAAAACACAGTGAAACCCAAAATATTTAGTTAAATATTAGGAAAACTAAAATTATGACAATGGATAAAGTGAAAGTACAACTAGAGATAATTTTTGACAATTTCGAACTAGAGCACGTAACAAATTTCCAATATTTTGGCACAAACATAAATAGTCCAGGACAGGGGTGGGCAATATGCGGCCCGCCATTGGATATTATGCGGCCCTCAAACACATTTTTAAATAAACGGATGATCGTCAAAAATGATTTTTTTCCCCATTAATATTACACAGAAATCCATTGGAATTTTCATTCGACTTTCTTATATATTATATATACAATATTTTTTTTCCCAATTTGACATCATTTAAATAAATATATATATATATATATTGCCAAATATACATAATATTATATGCGGCCCTCCAATAGCTTTACAATTTTCAATGCGGCCCTCTGCACAAAAAGTTTGCCCACCCCTGGTCCAGGAGACTGCGCTGTCGAAATCAAGAGAAAAATTGCAATGTCGATATTGAAACTTGCGCAAATGAAAAATCTTTGGTTAGGTACCAGCAGCATAGCCAAACTATGTTTGATCAGAACATGCTTATTTCTAGTGGCAATATACGGATGTGAGGCCGAATTGTTGATTTCACTACAAAAAAAGTAAAGGAAAGTCTCATGAAGAAATTGGACACAAAATTGGGTGAATTACATTTTTTTTAAAAATAATGCAACAAACAGATATTGAACCGGGCCCGCTCGGATGACTCCCGCTCGCCCCATAACACCATCAGATGGGTGCTAGTTTTAACGGTGTCAAGGTTGTGGATAAATTAACCGGACCATATTTATTCACACGTGATTCATTCAACATTCGATTAAACCATCAACAGTGACCTACCTCCTCAGCTGATGTACCACACCTCCTTGAGTTTCTTGACCTTTTAGCTTGTATCACATGTCGAGTGCAGGGAACAAAGTGTCCTATTTAGACATCAGTAGTGATAGTAAAACATTAACAATATCTAGGACACAGTCACAAATGATGGCAGATGTGAAGCAGACGTTAAAAGGAGAATAGGAATGGCTAAAAGTACCTTCAATGACATGAGGAAAATAGTAACATCTAAACAAATTACTGACAAGTTAAAAATGAGAATTATAAATTGCTACATATATTCTATATTAATGTATGGCTCAGAAACATGAACACTAAACAAACAATTAGAAGACAGATTTGATGCCTTTGAGATGTGGGTATATAGTAGAATAGGAAGAACATCATGGAAAGAGAAGACAACAAATAAAGCGGTTCTAAAAAAGATTATGCAAAGAATTGCTAAGGAAAAAAAACATCATGGAAAGAGAAGAAAACAAAAACACTTAATATGAAGAAAGAATTACTAAGAGAAATAAAGATCAGGCAAATAAATATTTTGGACACATTAAAAAGATATGACACCTTATTGAAGACCTTACTTGAGAGTAAAGTCAAAGGGAAGCGAGTAAGAGGTATGCAGAGATATAAGTGGGAGAGTAACATCACAAAATGGACAGGTTACAGTCTAGCAGAGTGCATCATCAAAACAAGAGACAGAGGATGTTGGAGGTCTGTTGCAGCCAACCTTCATTGCGGAGACAGCACTTGATAATGATGAATGAGAGGTCGGCTATTCTTACTTCCAGGGAGAGAAGAGTTCGGTCGTTTGCTTTTTGTCTTTTGTTAATCAGCAAAATGTACATCTTATAGTAAAGTACGATTTGTTCAACCGAATGCATTATTCCAATTTGGTTATATCAGGGCTTTGCAACCATCAAAAAAATAGTAGATGTTGCTGGTCTGGTTATCCAGTCACCACGACTCCCAGAATGTTGCATTATTAATAGTTGTTTGCTGTGTGGGCGGAAACTTTTATCGGTGAAGATACACTAATCATTAACAAAATAACTATTCAGTAAGTTACCGGGCCCGGATATGGGATCAAAGAATATCAACAAACTCCTGCTGGAAAAAATCCAGAAAAAAGTATATGACTTGCCGCGGCTAGAGACATATTTAAGCAATATATCACGTCATCGTCTGCACCTCTTTCCCCGTTGCCGTTAAATCTGCTTTCAGCTATTAATCTTTCCTTGCTGTTATGTTTCTTTATATGAAACCCAAAACAAAACCCACAGCTTTCTTATTAATCGTTTTTATTGTGGATAAATGATTGCTTTGAACATTTTTGTTTGATTTTTATTTCCTTGCCAATATGTGATTTTATTTTCTATCACTTTTGTGGCCAAAATTATATTTGTCATGTGACTTCTTTCCCTAGTCACAAATGGGACTTTTCTCATGCCAAAATTGTGACTTTTAGTTATAGCAAAACCGCGGTAGACAAAATTTAAAATAGATTCGATTATCTGGCACATATTCGCCTCGCAACTTGTGTCGAAACGTTTTCCGACTCGACCAATCCGCATCCCCTTGTAATAGATGGGAGTTTTCTTCTTCTTAAGCGTTCATTTTCAATCTCTTGTTTGATCTCTTTGTAGCAGGCAGGGGTCCTACTAGATTCCCCGCAGGATGTATTTCAAAGAATGGAAATGTACTGTATCCCCGTTATGTTTGCGGCAATGACCCGACACATTCGTCTTCGGTGGAGAGATTGTAGTTTGATAACCCCTCCCCCTCACCCACACACCTGTTTACGGGTTTCGCTGACTTGCCTGGTCGGCGGGCTAGCCTGTTAAAGATTATACTTCAACTGTTTACATTTTATGAACATAAGTGAATAACATGAGCACACGCTGTAACGGGAGACATGACCTGTAAACAAAGTAATCCTCCTGTATGTATTTACGTTTCTATTTTCTGCACCTATCCTTGACCTTTTCCCTAACTCGCCTATGTGAGCGTCACTGCTTTAGGCCACTGTAACTATTGCCATGATTGTAACACATAGCTCTTATGCTTTCAACCGTGGATGTTATACCAATTCGGTTTTATCATAACTTTACAACCATTAAAAAATAGTGGATGTCGTGACTCTGGTAATCCAGCCACCAAAACCACGGACATTTATTATTATATTTGCAAGATTTCATTGGTTGGTTATTTATACTTTGTTTCGTCAGCCAATGAAAATCACAGGAATAATCGGATTGGCCTTACGCATGTGACGTAAAATTGGTTAGCACTCCGGCGAGTCATTACGAAAGTCACTACATATCGGAACACATCCAAGTTGGAAGTCAGCTCCAAGTTGAAAGTCAGCTCCAAGTTGAAAGTCAGCTCCAAGTTGGAAGTCAGCTCCAAGTTGAAAGTCAGCTCCAAGTTGAAAGTCAGCTCCAAGTTGAAAGTCAGCTCCAAGTTGGAAGTCAGCTCCAAGTTGGAAGTCAGCTCCAAGTTGAAAGTCAGCTCCAAGTTGAAAGTCAGCTCCAAGTTGAAAGTCAGCTCCAAGTTGAAAGTCAGCTCCAAGTTGAAAGTCAGCTCCAAGTTGAAAGTCAGCTCCAAGTTGAAAGTCAGCTCCAAGTTGAAAGTCAGCTCCAAGTTGAAAGTCAGCTCCAAGTTGAAAGTCAGCTCCAAGTTAGAAGTCAGCTCCAAGTTAGAAGTCAGCGTGTGGCCCATTTATTGCGCTTGCACTTGTCCGTATGCCGGTTGTCCGTGCATGGAGTCAAGATATTGCCTGTATGTTACTTTCTAGATTTGTGTGCACTACCTGCAACAACATGCAAGAATTACACATAGTAACATCACACCGCACGAACCGGAGAGCTCTGGTTTCTGCCCTATGCACCGTATTCGGCGCTGAAGGAACGTAGATATATTTCAAGGGACGCAGTGTATGGGGCGAGTCTAACAGCTGTGCACAAGTGGAAAACTAAAAAAAAAGGGTCATCACTTTGTGTTCGTGTCAAATTTAGAATATATTTTCTCGTTAAGTTGAAAATATGTAGAGGATTGACTTCATTGTACTTAGGTTACCCCATATGTACTCTGTCCCGCTCAACGAAGAGGCATGCCGCCTGCTGAGAGTATCACTCATAGCACGTAACTCCGTTACGCGCGCGATAATCAACGGGGATCTCCGAAAAAATCAATTTTATAAACAAGACGACGCGATTGGGATTCGAACTCGCGACATCTTAAGCGAATGGGAGATCCCCCACCCCTCTTTTCTCGTTTCTTATTACTGAACCTAAGAGAATCTACGCATTATATGAAAAAAAAACCCACAGCTTTCTTGTGAGGTTGTTGTTAAGGATCCATCCCTCTTCGACGTTTATTGGCGTTAACACTTCGTGATTTGTCATTTTAACTGTCCAATTTCTTGATGTGTCATTTTAGCTGTCCACGGTACACGTAAAATTCTTCTTTAGCATCTCATTTGGAAAGTAGCGGTTCTCTTGTTATTGTTTTATTTAATGTCCATGCCCCACAATCGTTTAATGCCACTGGAGCCACGCATGTTCTGATCATACATAATTTGGCTGTGCTGCTGATAACTTGCCAAAAAGTTTTCATTTGCGCATGTTTCAATGTCGCCATTGCAATTCTTCACTTGATTTCGACAGCGCAGTCTCCAGGGCTGTTTATGTTTGTACCCAAATACTGGAAATTTAGTGCGTACTCTAGTTCGAAATTGTCACTAACTACTTTCCCTTTATGTGTTGGCATAATTTTTGTTTTCTTCATATTTAAGTGCAGGTTTTGCGATTCACTGTGTTCTTTTGTTGATAGTAAGATTTGCTTTAGACCATCTCCGTTTGCTGTTAAAAGAACTGTGTCGTCTGCGTATCAGATTTCTGGGATCTTCTGACTTTCGATGGTAAAAGGTTGGAAGTCAGCTTATGTCATGTTCTCTTTTACGTTTCGCATTAGTTTTACAGCGTAGATGTTGACCAGGTACTGTGATAGTGTGCATCCTTGTCTAACTCCTTTCTGTACATAAAACCATTCTGATATTGTTCCGTCTACTTTTACTGCTGCTTCTAGTTCGTGGTACAGTATTGCAATTAAATAAGTCAAATAATTTGGAAATCCTTTTTCCCAAATCATTTCTCATTAGTTACTATTTATATACTTGGAGTAGCCTTGGCTATTTTTGGCATGCCATTCCATAGATATTGGACAACGGAAAACAGGGAAATAATCAAGAAATATAACGAAACAAGGCCTTATTAATTCAGGTAGAAGACCCTTATTACTCTGTCGATAGTCACCCGGAGTCGCATGCCAAAAATTTAAAAAAAGTAACAAAATGCATGGAACAATTTTAACAAACAGCCATTCAGGTCGTGCTTACTTTCTGTACACAGGTCTTTACTGGAGATGGCCATGCACGGGTTCCTGAGTTCTTGACAGTTGTGGGCAAGGGGAAGGGGTACACAATTGACAATGTAATTTATGTACATCGCAGTCTAGCAAATTAAACCCACAAACAAGATCAGTAGAAGAAGAGTGGACACAATTTAAAACCTCAGTAATGAACACAGCTAAAGCAATATGTGGTACTAAACAATGTGGTAAAGCGGGGGAAAAGAGCACCACGTGGTGGAGTGAAACTATAAGACAAGGCGCGAAAGAGAAAAAGAAACTATACAAAGACTGGAAACATAACAAAGAACAAGAAACATATGAAAAATATGCATTAGCACGAAAAAAAGTAAAACAACTGATTAAAGAAGCTAAAAGTAAATCATGGTCTGATTTTGGCAAGAACTTGAATAAGGATTACAAAACAGCTACAAAACGCTTCTACAAAACAATCAAAGTTATGAGAACCAGAACAGAAAATCACGATCCTACAGAACTAATAAATGACAGAGAAGGTAATCCCATTTCAAATAAGCAAAGACCATTAAAAAGATGGAAAGAATACTTTTCTGAGTTACTAAATACAACACCAAGCAATAATACAGCAAAAGAAACCATAAAGAGTTGTAATGAACAAGAGCCAAATATTCTCATAGAGATTATTGCCGAGGTCATAAAAAAGGCAAAAAATAACAAAGCTCCAGGGATAGATAACATACCACTAGAAATTATAAGAGCAGCAGGAGAAACAGGATTATATTGGCTACACAGAATTTTTAACACAGCGTGGAGGCAACAGAAGACACCAACAGCTGGAGAAAAGCTATCATAGTGCCAATATGGAAAAGGAAAGGCAGCAAAAGAGACTGTAACCAGTACAGGGGAATTTCCTTGTTAAGCCATGCAGGAAAACTATATGCAAAAATAGTAGAGAAAAGACTGAGACCTGTAATAGAACAACAACTTAGTAATACACAAATGGGTTTTAGAAGAAACAGAGGATGTACTGATGCAATATTTATTCTGAAACAGTTGGCAGAGAAGTCAATAGAATACGACCAAAACTTATACATATCCTTCATAGATCAAGAGAAAACATTTGACCGAGTAAACAAAGAAAAACTATGGGAAACATTAAAAAATTATGGAGTATGCCAACATTTAATTAACGTTTGTAGAAGTCTCTATAACAACAGCAGTTGCACTATAGGAACAGCTGCAGGCTACACAGAGGACTTTGTGATTAGTACAGGAGTAAAACAGGGATGTGTATTATCCCCACTACTTTTTATTACATACATGGACCATATAAACAAAACAGCAAATTCTAATGAAGCAAATGAACTACTTTTTGCAGATGACCAGGTTTTATTCCACAACAGCATTAAAAACCTGCAAGACCACCTAAACACAATAGACACAGCAGGCAAGCAATTTGGAATGAAAATCAACATAGACAAAACAGAAGTAATGAATATTGCAAGAGAAAAGGAGAACATCAACATACAGATAAATAATAAACAACTAAAACAAGTAGATGAATTCAAATATCTGGGCAGCACATTGAGATATGACAACAAACAAGAAGCAGAAATAAACGCAAGATGTAATAAGGCCTGTCAGATCATTGGTCAATTAACACCTTTACTAAGAAACAAAGATATTACACTAGAAACAAAGAAAGCGCTTTTCAACACCATTTTCTTACCAACATTGTGTTATCAGTGTCAAACTTGGACATTAGATTCTAGAACAATACATAAGATTAACACCACTGAAATGAAATGTGTGAGACGTATGATTGGAGTTAGCTTGAGAGACAAAATCAGGAATGAAGCACTAAGGAAACAATTAGGGATCAAACCAACAATAGAATACATACAGAAACAACAAGTTAAATGGTATGGCCACATAACCAGACAGAAAGAGCAAAGTATTATCAAAAAAACACTTAACAAACGATACGAAAACAGTCGACCTATTGGAAGCCCTCGTAAAAGGTGGATAGATAGTGTATTAGAGACACTCGGAAATATAACAGCAGAGGAGGCAAATAGAAGGGCAAAAGACCGTACACTCACTCTCCAATTAACACCGAAAGGTACATGAGGACAGAAAGAAGAAGAAGAAGCAGTCTAGCAAAAAATATTTCTCTCTGGGGAGATGAAGAAGAAGATATACGCGTTCAAGAAAACTAAAAGAATCGTCATAATGACTTGTTCAATAGTTCACTAATAGCATTGGACATGAAACTATTACATATAGCAGGGATATTCAATTGGCGGCCCGCGGGCCAAATCCGGCCCGTGGAGGCCTAGTAAGTGGCCTGCGGATCATTGCTAAAACAGTTATAAAAAAGTTATAAAAAAACTAAATGTATAAAATCATTCAATGTGTTTTTTTTTAATAAATCTGGCCCGTGATGATCCCCATTTTCTACATTTTAGCCCCCGAGTAAATATAGTTAAATAGTCCTGACATGCTGCACAAAATAGCTACATGACACTGCAATAAAAATAAAGATGCAACATTGTGTGAAAAAAAAGAGAAATGAAACAAGTGAACAACAGAGACTAGCTAGAAAGTTAAGGGCAGATCACGCCCGTGTGTTGCCGGGGCCCGAAAGGGGAGCAAAGAATAGCAACACTGTTTACCTTCCAGGTATGTCGTAAAAGGCGACTAAGGAGGTTATGGGATGGAGTTGACTGTCCCATCCCATATAGGGTCAGTGACCCAAAGCCATGCTGAAGTCGGATGTGTCAGACAGAAAGGCGCAGATATTGCAGCAATGCTGTAAACCATGTGACAACTCATTCCGTTCTCCAGACTACATCCTGCTAATCTGCAGGAGTTTGAGAACGAACGCAGAAGAAGAAGAAGGTCAGATCAAACACCATCGAAAGTGATCATCCCATGCCAAAACTGATCAAGGATCGTTAGGGCTATCATAGGGCTTATCGGCCCAACAGCGAACTCATAAACAAGGTCATACATCTAACTGGATTTCATAAAGTGGATGTAACATATGGTCATCATCACTTGTGATGGACGAACAACAAAAAGTTGCAGATATCGCAGCAATGGCGTAACGCACTATTCCCTGGACTACATCCCACTAACCATCAGGAGTGTGAGAACAAGTTAAGAAAACTAAACCCCCCCCCCCCAAGTCTGACACAAAAAGCGGGAAATTTCAGACGTCCAAGCTACTTTAATAACTTGTCCTGTTCACTTTCGCATCAGGCTATCAGACCCGAGAACCAGTTTAACCAACTTCTGACCTTGAGATAACATCAACCAGCCATTGTCGTCCGACCCTAGGGAACGGACTTCGTGTTTCTTGCCGGAGTGAACCCTTATGTCCACTGGAAGTAACGTAAGGTTACGCCGACCGTGATTAGATAGGTTAAATCAAGCTTCTGCCGGTTTTTCTGTTGCTATCTCGTGAAGTCTCATATCCTATATAAGCCAAACACAGATTTAGCCCCGTACTCAGTGTCCAAATCCTGTACAAGTAGAGTATAATCTTTATTGACGGTAAGTTTGATTTTTCTATACAATATAATATTATATATATATATATATATTTAACAGATAAACTTATGTACGGGTACATAAATGAAAACAAAAGGCATTTAACAAAACCCGCAGGTCGTGGTGACTAGTTTATCAGACAGAACCAAGGCGTGCACTATATTTGATGGCTGTAAAGAAGCTCTGTATGATATAACCAAATCGGACTAATATCCCACGGTTGAAAGAAACGCACCTCACCATTAAGAGTTTATTTGCCAGTTAAAAGACTTGTGAATGTATCGTTCACTTTTCCTCTTGTTAGAACCTTCGTACTATCGTGTGATATTGCGTCCGATTTTTTTTCCCCCGGTGGGAAGGAAGCAAAGAATAGCAACAACATTGTTTAGATTTACTTTCAATGCATGTCGTAAGAATAAAGAGGCGCCAGTTTTTTTTTTTTTTTGGGGGGGGGGGGGGGAGGGGGAGGGGGAAAGAGAAGTCTTGAGTTGGCTGTCACATCCAATATTGGGTCCGTGACCCAGAAGCGTTGCTGACGTCGAGTGTCTCGCCGATAGGAAAGGTGCAGATATCACAGCAGGATCTCTAAACCGTGACAACTATTTACATTCTCCGGACGAGATTCTGCGGCTGAAGTAAATTATAGTTCTCCGCTGTGACCTTTGCTCTAGTGTCGAGGTGTTACCTGACCTTTTGTGTGATTTGGCAAGCTTACGGGTAAGTACTTAGAGTAAGGTTAGGATTAGAAATATTATTTCTGTGTGCGCGCACCTCGCTCCGTGTGTAGCGGGCAGAAATACTGATCGCTCACAAATAATAAGAAATTGTAAAAAAATATGTAAATTGGAAAACAAAACAGATTATGCATAAGTTCGTCGGTGTCTAGATTTGAACTCAAGTGATTGTCGGATGTGACGTCACAGCAGCCATTATTTTGATTGGTGTTACACGGGAATCCATGACGTTGGATAGTTATAGCACAGCAGAGAACTATTCTTTACTTTCACCGTTGGCGTACCCAACTGTTTTGTAACTCGTACAGAGGTACGGAGTTTTTCTTCAACTATTGTTTTCTGGTCTAGTGTATTTGTCTAAACATTTCATTGGTACGTCATTTCATTTTCCAGGACATTCCAGAATTCTCTGGGCCAGTGTATTTCTCTAAACATTTCATTTTCCAGGACATTCCAGAATTTTCTGGGCCAGTGTATTTGTCTAAAACATTTCATTTTCCAGGACATTCCAGAATTCTCTGGGCCAGTGTATTTGTCTAAACATTTCATTTTCCAGGACATTCCAGAATTTTCTGGGCCAGTGTATTTGTCTAAACATTTCATTTTCCAGGATATTCCAGAAGAATATGCTTAGCTGTCGGTCCACATTTTGCCAATCTGCAGTTTATTTATTAGTAACTTTATTAATAAAATAATAATTTTATGAATAAATTAATAATTAAGAACGAACTCGGAAATAAGCTAGGACCACCGGTAATTCAGTGTCCATTAGCAGTTTATCGTGACGATTAGCGTACTACACACAAACGATACTTTGAACTTCTTGTGTGTGGGACTTTATCGTTTGTTTAGCTGGGCCTCATGGCAATCATAATGGATTTACACGACCACGTGTGCACAACTGTACTTTTATATGTGGTAATATAAATAGTAGGCTATAGGGTCTAGGCGTGACATCGGCTGTATAGTGGTGATCTAGGCCTTTCACGATCCAATTGATTCATCTAACGTGCGCATACTGTTTTGAAAACAAATGCAAGTTTGCAGCTGGTGCTGTCTGTTATTGATTTGAGAGAATGCTCTGTTGACAATATTATAAAGATATTAGAAAATCTGGCACAACTACGGTTTAGCTCTTTACTGTGACCTTTGTTCTAGTTTCCAGGTATTACCTAACCTTTGCAGTGTGATTAGAATTTGTATTTAAAATTAAGGTATATTAATTGAAAAGGCATATTTTTTTGGAATTAGTATTTAGAGTAGGGTTAGAATTAGTTATAAATTAAAAAATAAATTACTTATATAAATGTATATTTATTCTGTAGTAACTGGACTTCTGTAGTCCGGGGAAATCCATGACGTTCCTTAGTTAAAAATGTAAACAGTGCTATTTATAGCACAATGAAGACTTAAACCGTAGTGTTACCCACCACTATTGTCATGCACATATATAAATAAATTACGCGATATTTTGACATGACTTTTTAGTTAATGTTATGAAAATTCCAGCAAACACCACGGAGAAATTGATTTATTCCATAGACGATGAAATGTTTGTTTGCGAGGAATACTAGGAGTGTCATTAAGAGATCGAATTAGAAACCGTAACATCTGACAGATAACCAAAACAATATCAGTATTGGAACACATCAAAAGAGAATAGATCATTTGTTTTCACACATTTCCAGACTACCGACAAACAGGATGCCGCGGATGGCCATGACACATAGACATAACGGCTATAAAGCCAGAGGTAGACTTTGTAAAAGATGGATCAAAGAAGTCACAGGAAAAAGCGTATAAACGCCACACAGGAAGGCCATCTCCAGAGAACTCTTCTACCCCTGACGCTGCAAGGTAAACAAGGGGTACAGCGTATAGACGATCAAAGTGACACCTGAGTACTCACAAATACCAAGCATAATTAACTTCTCAATACCAAGTCTAATTAACCATCTCAAAGCCCATCCACATCTTCGCCTGCTAATGAGGGACATCAGTTGGGTTCGTGTTGTGGGACAAGCTAACCACTGTCACAGAGCCGACATAACATATCCATTAGGTTATTTTCACTATGTATATACCTTTTAGACCTGAACGACTTTCCATACGTCTCCAGTAAACCCTTGCAGATTAGCTGTCCAGAGAACGGACTAGATAACAGGCTGGCTGCGATATTGTGCGCTTTTGACCTGACACATCCGAGTTCAGTATTTCTTGTGAGACTTCTATCCTTTTTGTGATACGTGACAACCAATTGCATTCTCAAAGATTTCCTTAGTAGTCTCTTACCACATACATAAAAGGTTACAGTATTATTTGACTCCCTTTCGGCCCCTTCGATTAAATAACGCAAGGAAAGGACTACATAATCTCTGTATTTTTGTGACTTTTTTGTTGTGTGTTGTGACTTTACCTATGCGTATTTTCTTTTGACTTTTTCCTGTGACTTTTTTCCTACATTGGACATAATCATGTTGATCCTCCGCGGTGTTATTGTTTCTCTTTGGTTTTTGTTGACTAAAAATTGCCTTTTATGGTAAACATTTCTATTCCCCACTTCAAATGTCAGCATGGATGTCTGGTTACATTTCTATTCCCCACTTCAAATGTCAGCATGGGTGTCTGGTTACATTTCTATTCCCCACTTCAAATGTCAGCATGGATGTCTGGTTACATTTCTATTCCCCACTTCAAATGTCAGCATGGGTGTCTGGTTACATTTCTATTCCCCACTTCAAATGTCACAATGGATGTCTGGTTACATTTCTATTCCCCACTTCAAATGTCAGCATGGGTGTCTGGTTACATTTCTATTCCCCACTTCAAATGTCAGCATGGATGTCTGGTTACATTTCTATTCCCCACTTCAAATGTCAGCATGGATGTCTGGTTACATTTCTATTCCCCACTTCAAATGTCAGCATGGGTGTCTGGTTACATTTCTATTCCCCACTTCAAATGTCAGCATGGATGTCTGGTTTCATTTCTATTCCCCACTTCAAATGTCAGCAAGGATGTCTGGTTACATTTCTATTCCCCACTTCAAATGTCAGCATGGATGTCTGGTTACATTTCTATTCCCCACTTCAAATGTCAGCATGGATGTCTGGTTACATTTCTATTCCCCACTTCAAATGTCAGCATGGATGTCTGGTTACATTTCTATTCCCCACTTCAAATGTCAACATGGATGTCTGGTTACATTTCTATTCCCCACTTCAAATGTCAGCATGGATGTCTGGTTACATTTCTATTCCCCACTTCAAATGTCAGCATGGATGTCTGGTTACATTTCTATTCCCCACTTCAAATGTCAGCATGGATGTCTGGTTACATTTCTATTCCCCACTTCAAATGTCAGCATGGATGTCTGGTTACATTTCTATTCCCCACTTCAAATGTCAGCATGGATGTCTGGTTACATTTCTATTCCCCACTTCAAATGTCAACATGGATGTCTGGTTACATTTCTATTCCCCACTTCAAATGTCAGCATGGGTGTCTGGTTACATTTCTATTCCCCACTTCAAATGTCAGCATGGATGTCTGGTTACATTTCTATTCCCCACTTCAAATGTCAGCATGGATGTCTGGTTACATTTCTATTCCCCACTTCAAATGTCAACATGGATGTCTGGTTATATTTCTATTCCCCACTTCAAATGTCAGCATGGATGTCTGGTTACATTTCTATTCCCCACTTCAAATGTCAGCATGGATGTCTGGTTACATTTCTATTCCCCACTTCAAATGTCAGCATGGATGTCTGGTTACATTTCTATTCCCCACTTCAAATGTCAGCATGGATGTCTGGTTACATTTCTATTCCCCACTTCAAATGTCAGCATGGATGTCTGGTTACATTTCTATTCCCCACTTCAAATGTCAGCATGGATGTCTGGCACATAAGTCTGGTTACTTTCATCATTAGTATCAGGCTTGTAGATAAAATGGCGGGAGGTTTGGGGTGTCAAACCTCCCTTGGAGTGCCTATCTACGGTCCTGATTAGTAGGCATATCTTTCAATCATAATTGTAGATAGACCTATGCAAACAGGTAAAGCAATATATTGGGGAGGGGGGTGGTATTCCATAAGACTCCTCCTTGGTTTATTTCGTAACATTCCTCCCTGTGGGGTTTCATAGACTCCTGATTCCCCCCCCCCCCAAAAAGATCACCAAAATCCACGAAAATTAAATATTTTGTAAACATCCCTCTCCCCTTACCAAAGTGCTCTAAGAGCATGAACCGCTGAATCAGCAACCAACAACCAAACCTTAATAGAAGACTTATCTTCGGTCCCCGCATATAGACTAGGTCCCATTTGTTTATATATATATAATATAGCAGGGTCTGTATCATTCTATAAATATTACTGTATGCCGCCTACCTGTTTCATTCCTGTTAATCCGTGCGGTGAAATCATGGCTACATGTCGGGGCAGGCCTACCGCGGTATATATTTTAAAACTTAATTGCCCCTCGTATTATTGATTCTCCCCAGATGTGATTGTACTGATTTTAGTAATTTTATGGTTAACCTGTGATTTAGCCTGAGATAAGTGGTAAATATACGAGATATTCATAGTACGTAAGAGGTGTGCGAGAACTCTTCAGTACTACAAAACGACAATCAATAACAAGTAATACTGCTAGTAAAACTATGAAAATACTACTTAGTAGGAAACAGGTAATGAAGTTTTACTGAATAACACAAACTATCACTGTCAGATGTTCACGTGAAATAATGCACACAACAAAACACATAATATAATCATACAAGTAATAATACACAGGACATAATTGACGTTTCGACTTAAAAGCCTTTATCAAGATAAGTACATAACATCAAAAGACATGAGTAGAAATAATCACACCAGTGTCCGAGTGAAATATCGTATTGTCCTTGCAGCGGGTACTTTCAATAAACTACGTAACATCTGGACGTCAAACACACTAAGAAACACAACTCAGGTTAACTCCAACGTTATCCCTATTCTATCATATGGATGTGAAAGTTGGAAACCCACAAAAGCCACAGATAAGAGACTAGACTCGTTTGGAAACAAATGCCTACGTACTATTCTGAACGTTTAAGTGGAGTTACTTTAAATCTAACACTACTATAAGAGAGGAAAACAAACAAAACCTATATATCTTCCTTCATTAGACAAAGCGTTGGACTTAACATCGGCCATGTTCTCAGAATGAACAACCGAAGAACTCCCCAGCAGTCACTATATTGGGTACCACCTGGAGTAAGAAGAAGAGGGAGACCTAGAGAAACTCTACGAAGAACCATTAATAGAGAATGCATGTCAATGAACCTAAACACGCACGAATTGAAAGACCTGGAACACAAAGACAGATGGGAAAACTATGGTTTCTGCCTTATGCGCCGCCTATGGCCCTGGAGGAACATAACATAACCTAACAACGGACGGGGCTGAGTTAAATTATAGTTATCAGTCATTGGATTAAAAATCATAATGAGGGCGATGCTGGGAAGATCAGAGACATGATAGAAATGTGATTGACCAGGGGAGAAAGTGCGTCCTTACTGGAAAGGCCAGAGGAACTGACGGGGGGCATTGAGCTTAGGCCGTTATATACTTTTAGATGGCTGGCGGGATGGCAAACATATCATTTATGGGAATGCACATGATGAAATGACACTGGTTCCTAATCAAGAGGCAACAGATGTGGTTCTATAGAAGAATGCCTAAAGTACAATGACAGAACAACTGAGGTGCTGAGAAAGCCAAATGTGAAGAATTAGCAAAATAATGTGGACGCAATATCTGGACAAACCTGTGTTATTAAAAATAAAACTAAAATGATTGTAGCGACTATATAGTTTGTGTCGCCTGGCAACGAAATGCGCTCGGAAATATGACTTTAAAAGGCTTGTTTTAATTGTGCTCGATTGTCTTCTATTGCCGAGGAGGGTCACGAATATGCTGTCCTGCGTTACAATACTGTGACACAGTCATCCTGACTCGCTAAATTGTCATAGCATACGTGTTGTGTAGTCGCAGCGTGTCTGTGGCAAATTTATTTTTCAATTTTAAGAAAACATGGCGTACAGTAAACCAGCTGGCACACTGCAAGATTTAGGTCAGCTTAGTTGAAATACGCATGGATTGTGAATTGAGAATGTCATACATTTCTGGTAAACAGATGAAAGACGTTTTGATATTGATTTCATGTGGTTCAATGTTTTGAGTTATTCGATTGTGTGTTGTCGAGACTCTTAAAATGGAGCAAAGAATAGCAAGTTATCTGCCATGCATGTCGTACTAGGCTACTAAGGAGGTTCGGGAGTCAGCTATCCCCCCCTCCCATAGAATGACAAGTCATGAAGTCGGATGTCAGGGAGAAAGGCGGATACATCGCAGCCACACTGTAAACCATAACACATTCCATTGTCTGTACTACATCCTGCTAATCTGCAGGAGTTTGAGAATGCATGAAGACAATGCAGGATGTAATTCCGAGAAGTAGATGCATGTCTTGATATTGCAGCAAAACTGCGACACCATCTTTTGGTCTCGTCCCTATTAGGGTTTTAGGTTAGGCAACACACGGTTGAGCTATGTTTTTCTTGTGACTTTAGGCTGGCCAGTTCAGCATGGCTTTGGGTCACGTTGGCCTATGCAAAGAAACTGCTAACCCCATCCCTAAACTTCCCTATTCGCTTCATGCAACATTCATAGGTCACAATATTGCATTTAACGTCAGAATCATCTTCAGACTACGAACTGGTCACAACAGACTGAGAAGTCACATGTTCCGAAAGCTGAAGATTGGCGAGACAGACATGGGCAACTGTGGACTGAGCCCAGAGATTGCAGAACACATTGTTCATGCCTGTCAACTCTACCAAGAAAGAGAGAAAATATGGCCTGAGACGGCACTAGTTCCAGACTTGAGGGGTTCCATGGATGACCTGAAGCGAATCACACAATTCATTGAAGCTATTGGTGCTGTAACCTGATATCTGACTGAAGCTATTGGTGCTGTAACCTGATATGACTGAAGAACGATGAAGACACGTCAGAAATCAAACTGATATGGATTTCTCCAGAAGTCATAAAACACAACTCAATTCAGATATACCCACATGCACTTTTTTGCCAGTGCTACAGAATTTGCGCACAGATGCTGCAATGTTATGTGAAAGAGTGCACTGTCCTAACCACCAATATGAACAGATTCTATCAACTCTTTCTCTTATAGATTCTTAGAAATATCTCAAAGTATAGACACCAACCACACTGAAGGACAATTTATTTTGAAGATTTTTACACAATTGCTGACTCTTGCATTATTTGGAATGTCTGAAATTTCTACTATCGATGTACTAGATCTGCCAATGTGTTTGTGTACTTCGCTTATCAGTAGGGCTTGTGTATGTGTGTATATGTGTGTGTTGGTGCCATTTCCAGTATGTGACTAGAACATCTGTGTGGTTAGATCTTGTTTCTGTTTGTAGGTCAGCTATGACTCCTAAAATGATTTGAATTATTTACTGTTGGTGACAGGTGCTGGTACTTCTGATTTAACTATGTTTATCTCAATTGTGTTTAAAATCAAATTGTTGCAGTCTTTCTTTACTCTGATAGGTATACCTCCTAGGTTTGTAGGTATACCTCCTAGGTTTGTATAATTATACACTAGTATAACCTTCCTTTTATACTAGTGTATAATTATACAAAAACTAGGATGCATGCTTATCAAATTACAGAAAAACTGCAACAATTTGATTTGGTATACCTTTCTGCAATGAGTCTGTTATACCTTTCTGCAATTACATGTTATACCTTTCTGTAATGATAGTCTGGTATACTTTTCTGTAATGACAGTAGGGTATAACTTTTTGCAATGAGTCTGTTATACCTTTCTGTAATTACATGTTATATATCTTTCTGTAATGACACGTATGGTAGTATATATATCTTTCTGTAATGACACGTATGGTAGTATATATATAATTTTCATCTGCATTAACTCTACATTGTGCAGCTAGTTTTACAGTGGAGCTGTTATTTGCACCTTTCGGTCAAGCACATCCAATTTTGGCATGCTTCTGTATTGGGTCTTAGGTAATTTTTTATGAGACTTATGTAACATTTCTATAGACAGTTTAGTAACAAACCATATGAGTGCGGTTGTCAACTCAAAATACTCGCTAGAGAGACCTGTGTGTTTTGTTAGAAAAGCTATGGGCTGTCAAGAACCAAGTGCCTGCTCACAGATTGGGCTGTCAAGAACCAAGTGCCTGCTCACAGATTGGGCTGTCAAGAACCAAGTGCCTGCTCACAGATTGGGCTGTCAAGAACCAAGTGCCTGCTCACAGATTGGGCTGTCAAGAACCAAGTGCCTGCTCACAGATTGGGCTGTCAAGAACCAAGTGCCTGCTCACAGATTGGGCTGTCAAGAACCAAGTGCCTGCTCACAGATTGGGCTGTCAAGAACCAAGTGCCTGCTCACAGATTGGGCTGTCAAGAACCAAGTGCCTGCTCACAGATTGGGCTGTCAAGAACCAAGTGCCTGCTCACAGATTGGGCTGTCAAGAACCAAGTGCCTGCTCACAGATTGGGCTGTCAAGAACCAAGTGCCTGCTCACAGATTGGGCTGTCAAGAACCAAGTGCCTGCTCACAGATTGGGCTGTCAAGAACCAAGTGCCTGCTCACAGATTGGGCTGTCAAGAACCAAGTGCCTGCTCACAGATTGGGCTGTCAAGAACCAAGTGCCTGCTCACAGATTGGGCTGTCAAGAACCAAGTGCCTGCTCACAGATTGGGCTGTCAAGAACCAAGTGCCTGCTCACAGATTGGGCTGTCAAGAACCAAGTGCCTGCTCACAGATTGGGCTGTCAAGAACCAAGTGCCTGCTCACAGATTGGGCTGTCAAGAACCAAGTGCCTGCTCACAGATTGGGCTGTCAAGAACCAAGTGCCTGCTCACAGATAAGAGGTTACTTCATCCTTTATATTTGGTCCAGTGCTGATATTTGGTCCAGTGCTGATATTTGGTCCAGTGCTAATATTTGGTCCAGTGCTGATATTTGGTCCAGTGCTGATATTTGGTCCAGTGCTAATATTTGGTCCAGTGCTGATATTTGGTCCAGTGCTAATATTTGGTCCAGTGCTGATAACTTGTACAATTAAAAAATTAAGTACCCATGTTATTTAATTTTTGTCCTTTCTCAGGTTAGGTCAGCATAATCAACAAATCACAATGATCAATGCAGCATTTCGCTACGCCCGCTCATACGTGGGACCAGTGAAAGCCTGTATTCTGGACTGGAGTGGGACCACATGTGACAAGTATGTCTTGGCTCCAGCAGTTGTGTTTGTGGATGTCTTCAAGAAGTATAAAGTGCCAATATCCATGCAAGAATCCAGACAGCCTATGGGCCTGAGAAAGGATTTGCACATTAAGGTATAACTAGTATTAGTAACTTGTGCTCACCCTCGTAAGCCAACATGAGAATGTAATATCCGCAGGGGGATGTGATATCCGCAGGGGGATGTGATATCCGCAGGGGAATGTGATATCCGCAGGGGAATGGGAAGTATATTGTGCTGCTGGTTGTGCTCTTGTGCAGCAGAGCTGTTATTTTGCTCATTCTGGCCCAGCACATTCATTTTCAGCATGCTTTTGAGTGGGCTTCCCTAGCCTGTGATGTCTTCCCTGTCATCAGATGATGGATGCGTATCGACTCATGCCATGACGGTTTATCACCCATTGTGCCCTTCGACTTTACATGGGCCAACACGTCCCTGGATGGCTTTCTCAAAGGAAGTAATCAGGGATTTAGGTTTCAGTCAATCACTATCCTGTACAAGGTGTTTGCTACCAGTGAACTTGGTGTTTGCTACCAGTGAACTTGGTGTTTGCTACCAGTGAACTTGGTGTTTGCTACCAGTGAACTTGGTGTTTGCTACCAGTGAACTTGGTGTTTGCTACCAGTGAACTTGGTGTTTGCTACCAGTGAACTTGGTGTTTGCTACCAGTGAACTTGGTGTTTGCTACCAGTGAACTTGGTGTTTGCTACCAGTGAACTTGGTGTTTGCTACCAGTGAACTTGGTGTTTGCTACCAGTGAACTTGGTGTTTGCTACCAGTGAACTTGGTGTTTGCTACCAGTGAACTTGGTGTTTGCTACCAGTGAACTTGACTCACGTTATTAGAAGCATTGTCCCTGTTCCCTCGGTTACTGAACCTTTTCTCATCTGTGAACATGGTTCCAGCATAGGAAATGCTACAGTAGTGTTGGACTCGAGTTTATTTGCCCTCTTAGCCTAGGTATCATTCACTGACACTGAACACCTCATCCAAGTCTGAGACTCTACACAACTAAGAGCACCAGGGGACATTTGCTGCATATTTTACAATTTCTGTACCATTTTGTGTACCAACTGTATTTTGTGTACCAACTGTATTTTGTGTACCAACTGTATTTTGTGTACCAACTGTATTTTGTGTACCAACTGTATTTTGTGTACCAACTGTATTTTGTGTACCAACTGTATAACTTTCAATTCTGGTGATTTTTGTGTGTGTGTGGATAGGCAATCACCGAGATGCCAGATGTCAGACGAAGGTGGAAGGAAGTACATGGCAAGTACCCAGACCAGGGAGATGTTGACAAAATGTTTAAAGATTTTGTCCCAATGCAAATTGCTGTTCTAGGCAAATATTCCGAGCTCATCCCAGGCACTGCTGAGACAATACGTATTCTACGCAAGGAACTTGGATGTAAAATTGGTGTGACCACAGGATTTACAAGAAGCATGGTCGACGTTCTCCTGAAAGAGGCTAAGAAACAAGGGTATGTATCATTGATAATCTTCTGTGTCTGTTCCTCTGTTTCCGTCTCACCTACGTGTTACCACAGCCAGAAAGGAAAGTTAAAAAAATAGCAACACTGTTTATCTTCCATGCATATCATAAGAGACAACCAAAGATGTGATGTGATGGAGTTGGCTGTCCCATCCCATACAGGATCAAAAGTAACTTGGATGCCATGCTGAAGTTGGGTGTGTCGGACTGAAAGGTACAGATATCGCAATGCTATAAACTATGACATGAAATATTCTGTTATCCAGACTGTGTCATGTGACGTATTCCTTCCAGAACGTTGTCTTCCCAATGAAATCTCTGAACCTCTCTCTGTCTTGGGCGATGTGGCTTGCATTTTCTAGCGATGTATTCATATCTTTAATGTCGTCAGTCCATCGTCTTCTTGGTCTGCCCCTTCTCCTCTTCCCAGGTACTCTTCCCTCCATTATTTATCTTTCTAAACAGTTATGTCTCTTTATATGACCAAACAGGCGTAGTTTTCTTTTTGTTATTGTGTTTAGTAACCAACACTCTGGAATATTCAGTGTGTTTATAATATCTGAGTTTCTGATTTTATCCTTCCATGATATTCTAAGTATCTTTCTGTAGCATTTCAGCTCGAAGGCGTTGATCTTCTTTGCCGCTGTTTTACTTAGAGTCCATGTTTCACAGCCGTATGTTGCAACCGGAAAAATAAAAGTTCGTAACATCAGCACTTTCGTTTCTATTTTATTGTTTTTCCATATGTTTTTCAGCCGTGTTATTTTGCAATATGCCATTGCCAATCTCTTCCTTATTTCTGCCATGCAGTCTCCTGCACCGTTGATGTTTGCTCCTAAGTATTCAAATTTATCCACACATTCTCTATCTCGGTATTGTCTATTCTGATTTTTGGTTGTTGTGTTGTTATATCTATCCAGACTACATCCTAGTAATCTGCAGGAGTTTAAGAACAAATGCAGAAGATACTTTTAATTTATTGAAAAATGGGCATAACTCTGCAACAAATGTTGAGTCATCATGGACCCAGTGCAAATGTTTCTCATATATATATATATATATATATATATATATATATATATATATATATATATATATATATATATATATATATAATTAGGAAAAGACTTAAGTAAATTGTCAGTCCCTTCATGTATTCCTTCAAGGAGTGAAGGTGACCACGCAAACCTTGTATGGTAAAGTCACTCAAAATGTTGTACTGAAATTTAATGTATTAGTTTGAAAGGTGTGGATATCTTGAGCAATCTTGGACTCGCTGTAAACCCATGATGCAGACATGGAAAGGATTCAGGCTTTTGAAAACAAGTGCTACAGATATTTAAGAATTAGTTATGTAGAACACAAGTTAAAATATTTGTCCAGCAGCAAATAAACTTTTGACAGTGGTGAAACGACATAAACTTGTTTGGTTTTAACATGTAGCGAAACAAATCACTAGTATAAAATTATAGGAAAGAGGACAGAAAATCCTGGATCGATAATAAGGAATGGTCTGGCCATGACTTTCTATATTCCTCCGAATGGCTGAGGATAGTTGTTTGGAGAGCTTTTTGTGATGTAGCCAGCGTAGCACTCACAATGCAATGAGCTATGGGTCTTATTATTCTAAACAAACTTGCAGGTTATCAAGAACCACTTTTGGTAGTGGTGAAATGACATAAACTTGTTTGGTTTGGACATGTAACGAGACATGACTTGCTTTCTAAAATTATTTAGTGAGGTACAATCGAGAGTGGAAGAGGTGGACTAAGATAATTTTAGATTGATAATAATGGTCTGGGCATGATTTTTATACTCATCCGAGTGACTGAGGATAAAGGTGTTGTGTGCTGTCTCCAGTGTGGCACCCCTATGACCCTGGTGGGTTATGGGTCTTATTATTGTTTCAGACCCATGATAAAACATCCGTTCACTAGACTAAATTTTAAGTCTGCACAGTAGTTGATAAGCAGAGGCTGGTAGGACATACACCAAGACCAACAGAAATAATTATAATAGACATTTCTCTGAAACCCAAAGGGAAAGAGACACAGATCATGATGCAATTCTTTCAATACCGAAACTGAAAAAATGGTAGGACATGGAAGGAGCAGCTAAAAATAGAACAAGATGGGGAGAATTGTCGAGGAAATATGTTACACAGGAAGTGAAAGGTGATTGGGTATAGTCCAAGGAATTCATAACATTTTCACAATTTTTCTGTATTTAGATTGTGAGCACATTTATTAAAAGTTTGTGATATGATTGCTATTTCATGTTTTAAATCTGTCTAATTTTATTCCAGATACGAACCAGATGTGAACGTAGCTGGAGATGAGGTTATACACGGTGCTCGTCCCAAGCCTTTCATGGTTTATCGTAATCTCGACCTTCTGGATGTTCCAGACATCTACTCAGTTGTCAAGGTAAATTGTTGTTTGCTATGATCATCGGAAGTGATGTTGAATTGTTTCCAATTTAAGTTTTCTATAACTGATAAAACTTATGCAATCCCCGGAGTTGCAAATTTTCACTCTTTCTTCCCTGTGCCAGGTGGTTGTAGGTGCATGTCTTCTTTAGCTGTTTTTGTATACATGGTTTTAGGGATGGAGGGGTGTGGTAGTAAGTCTCCACAGGTGATGTAGACTAGTTCATTCAATAAGGTGGTGTTTTATAGTTACCACCTGTCTGTGTAGGTGTTTTAGTTTTACATATTCACAGCTGAAATATTATTGGTCGTTGTGGTGCAGCTTATTTATGCTGTTGTGTGGGGGGAAAAAATTTACCACAGCTAACAAATGTTGCATTGATAGCTACGTCCTGAATAAGGTATGCTACCAATTTTATTTTCCAAGTTATTGCCAAAGTCTCTCAACTATATTGCCACAAACAAAAAGTTTTGAAAATAGATAAAATTGTTTACTTCTGCCAACATTTGGTCATTTATATTTATCTGATCTTTTTGTGTTAGACTATTTTCAATCTAATATTGTTTGTGAAGAATTCAAGTAAAACAAAGAAGATACCAAACATCAATATGTTTCTACAATAATAAGAAAACTATGGATTTATATCAGACATGTACATAGAATGAATGAAAACAGAGCCGCTTCAAGCATTAATATGGGTACCAAATGGCAAAAGAAGAGAACTTTTAGTAAGACAATCAAAGAGGGTATGGCTATGAGTCTCAACAACAAGCAGGAGTTACATAGATTAGCATCACATCACTCGAACTGGAGAACTCTGGTTTCTACCCTATGTACCGTCTTCTGCACCGAAGGAATAGTGGATAGATTTCTCTGCCTTGTTTTACTTGTTATATCCAGTTTTTATATTATCTCGTACATAGTCCAGTTTTTATAGTTTCTTGTGCACAAGTTCAAACATTTCTTATTTTACTTCGACAGGTTGATGACACAGTTTCAGGTGTTGGCGAGGCTTTGTCCGCAGGATGTTGGGGAGTAGGTGTAGCACGTCACAGTAACTATATGGACATCGACAGTCTAGAAGAGGAAAACCAGTTGTCGGAGGAGGATATCAAGAAAAGACTGGCTCATTCCAGAAGCCTGCTAGTTCAGACCGGTGCCCACTATGTCATTGATACCATCACTGAGCTTCCAAAGGTTGTTGCTGATATTAACACTAGATTAGCTCGTGGCGAGCGGCCGTAAACAGATTAAGTGTAATCAGATTCAGCATTAAACCAGTCAGACATAAAATGAAACGATCTGTATCAAAACTGCCAATATTATCCTTACCCCTCACCCCCGTCCACACACTAGAACAACTTGCATTTATTTCATTCAAGAATTTGTCCTGTTTCTTCCTGTTTCTTGCAGTTGGTGAAAGCCTACATGAAATCTGTTACAGGTTTACAAGTATTAGAGATATTTGAAGGAGGTTAGCATGTCTTTCAAACATGCATTTTCCTTATCCCAGTGAAATTGATTGGTTGTCCCTAACAAATTTTTTTTATATGGAGAGGCTCGTTCATATCTCGCATTGAATCGATCAACAGTTAATATCTAGGTCGGCTGGAATTAGAGAGATTTGAGTTGAGAGAATGAGAATTGTGTTGCTAAGTTGAAGTTTGTTCGCATTTCTAAATTTTTTTCGTTACTTTCGGTGATTAATTCAATTGACCAGTACATTATTATGTGTGAAGACTGCGGTTGTGTTAAGATCATGCATGATGTGAATAGTTATGGTGTAGTTGATTTCAGCAGTTATGTGTGAGATTTGTTAGTTCATTTTGTGGGATTTTTCTTCATTTGAGCCGTTGTGTGTGTGTGTGAGACTGTATTTTGACTTATTTTTTCTGTGTAAAACTTTACTATTCATAACTTGATCTTGACTAACACATCTCAACTTGACTAACAATAGTTATTTACTTGTGTACATGAGAGCAAGTCAGCTTGGGTTGTATATAACAATTATGAAATAAAACAACTACAAAACTATCTTTCTTTTGTTTGTTAATGTGATGTGCTTGTTAGTCTGTCTGGTAGTAATTATTCTTTAATTCTGAACTCTTGTGCATTTGTTCCCAAACTCCTGCAGATATAGCTAAAGGTATAGCTGTGTTAACCTGAAGCGATATAACCATGCAATATGAATGCAATTGCACACAGATCCAAATGCAAAGACTGCTACAGAACCTCATTCTTTTGCAACTGATTGGCTGGTTTCTACTTATGCTTGCGAAGGACACGAAACCTTATATTTGGATAGATGCGTGCGTGTATGTATTAATAACTGGGTGATCTCTTTATCGCTTCCAGTGGACAGCTAATGGCGGGCCTTAGGGGGATCCGCTAGTTCTACTTGACACAATGTTTACAGCTGTCTAGTAAGCATATTTTCTGTCGATAGTGCACAGAGCAATAACTCGGGAATAAAAAATATGCAAAACCTTTTTTAATCACTTCACTTTGCTGTCATTGATACGTTCTCTTAAAAAATTATAGTATAATGTCCGTGTGTTGCCAGGCCCGAGAGGAGAGCAAGGAATAGCAACACTTTACCTTCCATGCCTGTCATAAGAGGTGGCTAAAGAGGTTATGGGGTGGAGTTGCCTGTGCCGTCCCAGTGTCAAAAAGACCCAAAGGCATGCTTAATTTGGATGTGTTAGGTTGAAAGGTGCAGATATTGCAGTAATTCTGTAAACCATGACCTACAATCCTGTTAATCTGCAAGTATTTGAGAACTAGTGCAGAAGAATGGTATAACAGGTGTTTCATCGCAGTAATCTTGCAGTTGGGGATGAAAATGTACTATGCCGCAGCAATTATTGGGGGGGGGGGGGGCGCACAGTTCTATTAGTTTCTCCAAACTCATGTGCCAGGTACCCATTTACAGCTGGGTCAACTGGAGGAACGGTTGCTTTTGGCGAGAAATCACAACCCATGTTTGTGTGTCTGGACGTCATTCAGAACTTGGCACGCTGTAACCGGTGATAGCAAACTAGACTACCATCCTCCTCTGCAAACATAACACTAAATTAAAACATCTATGGCAGTTTTAGCAGCAATTTTAATTCAAAATATTGAGCATAATATGAAGTGAAATATCAGAGCCATTCATCAGCATCCACACAGTAGTTCTTCAGACGTTCCTGAACTGGTTTTACAGCAACTGTGAGGAAAAAAAAAATTATTGAACACTTTCTCCATCAATAAGTCTTCACAGCACAATATCATTTTGATTACTTTTTATCGCAGGGAGTCTTGCACTGGTAAAAGTGGAATCGGTCTAAACGCATCCCATTGTAACAAATTTCTCTTAAACTTTTTTTATAACTCTCCAGTTATATTGATTGTTTACTGCACATATCATTAGTGAAACAACGAAAACTTTCATGGTTTGGACATGTATACTGACATGATTTCCTGTAAAAAAAAAAATACTGCAGGAAACTGAAAGAAGCAAAGGACAAATAAAAGCACAGACGAGACAACAAGGACTGGAAAGACAAGATTTTTCCTCTCGCTGGCATCATTGAAGATCTGGTACCCCTATAACCCTAACTGGTTAAGGGTTCATAGATCAAAGCAATATCAGAATGGTTTAATGTACACAAAGGAGTTAGACAAGAATATACACTTGCCGTACCTATTCAATATTTACGCTGAATGTGAAAAGTAAATTATGACACATACTGACTTCCAACCTCTTACCATAATCGGTCAGCAGATCCCAGAAATTAGATATGCTGACGACAGTTCTCTTAACAACAAATGGAGATGGTCTAAAGCAAATGTTTTACAAAAGAACACTTTGAAGCCCAAAACATTTACTTAAAACAATATTTATAACAACAGAAATTATAACCAAAGATGATAATTTTAAACTAGAGGACATAACATTTCCAATATTTGGGCACTAACATAAACAGCCCAGGAAACTGCATTGTCAAAATCAAAAGAATTGCAATGGTGACATTGAAACTTACACAAATGAAAAATCTTTTAAGGTACCAGCAACAAAGCCAAACTAAATATGATCAGAATATGCATATTTCCAGTGGCAATATACGGTTGCGAGACAGACATTAAATAAAACAATAGCAAAGAGAATCACTGATTTTGAAATGAGATGCTAAAGAAGATTTGTTTGTATATAATGGACAGCTAACAAGACGAAGTGCTAAGATCAATAAATGTCCAAAAAAGAGCTGGCTCCTGTAAAACATCCTGTAAAACAATATCTTGGTCACACAATCACAAATGATGGCAGATGTCAAACAGAAGTTAAAAGAAGAATAGGAATGGCTAAAAGTACCTTCAATGACATGAAAATAGTAACATCTAAACAAATTACAAAGTTAACAATAAGAATTATAAAATGCTACATCTATTCTATATTGTATGGCTCATATTGTATAACAGAGGTTCTAAAAAACTTAATAGGAAGAAAGAACTACTAAAAGAAATAAAGATCAGGCATGTATAATATTTGACACATTAAAAGACATAACACCTTATTGAAGATCTTACTTGAGTCAGAGAGAAGCAAGCAAGAGGTAGGCAGAGATACAAGTGGGAGAGTAACATCACACGATGGGCAGGTTACAGTCTAGCAGAGTGCACCACCAAGATGGGATGTTGGAGATCCGTTGCGGTGACGGCATTTGATGATGAACAAGAAAGCTGTTTTTGGTCATATAAAGAGACATAGCATGGAAAGATTAATAGCTAAAGGCAGAGTTAAGAGTTAACGGGAAGAAGGCGCCCAAGACAACAATGGTGTAGTGATAGATTGCTTAAATTAATCTCTAGCTGCAGCAGGTCAACTTGTCCAGAATAGCGGAGTGTTAGAGAATCCACAAGGAAGACACGTTCTTGAAAGGATACTTCACATGAGAGAGATAAAAGCAAATTTGTTATTCCATATATATATATATATATATATATATATATATATTAATTTGTTATTCCATCCAAAGTGATGCCTTTTATTTAATTCCCCTATATTGTTCCTACTACCTAGGATGTGTGTACCTTGGTTCAAGTGATGACATTTTTTTTATTCCCCTCTATTGTTCTTACTACCTAGGCTGTGTGTACCTTGGTTCAAGTGATGACATTTTTTTTTATTCCCCTCTATTGTTCCTACTACCTAGGCTGTGTGTACCTTGGTTCAAGTCATGTTGATCTCTGACCTAACCTACTTTAGTGTTGAAGACGCATAGAACTATTTTGATGTCTTCTTTGTTTATTTTGTCACGCGTGATTTGAAGTTCATCGTAAAAATCTTCACTTTCTTTTTCATCTGCCGCTGATGTTGTGGCATAAATCTGTGTAATGGCGATGTTACTTTTTTTCTTCCCCCTTTTATTCTGATGGTGATTATATGCTGATTTATGGGGGTTAATATCCCAATAAAGAGGATTTGATGTTTTTCAAGAGGAAGAAGCCGATCCTGCCTTGTCCTCCATTTTCTGATCCAGAGAAAATTCACATTCTCCATTTGTCAGTGTGAAATGCCCTTTATTTGCCGATCTATGTTCCGCTTTGCCCAGGATGTCTGTTTTTTCCTCTCATCTATAACTATGTGATGCTTCCAATGCTTTAATCTCCGAACGTTCCATGTTCCCTGAATGAGTTTGACCTTTCTGTTTACGTTGATATCCATGATGTTGAATGAATGACCGACCTACTTACTGCTTACTAAAAAATTGTCTAATGTTACACCACAAGACCACAGTGCTAGAGAATTATTAATTCATTAAAAATTTCAGGGCACAGTATTCCCGTAGGTTGCCATTGCTTTCGAGAAGGAACAACCACTAATCTGACACTGTAGAGAGAACGTTACAGATTTACATTATTTTCTATATATCATACAATCTCACCTCCGAAAAATTTAATTTATTCATGATTAATACTCATGAATGATATCTATAGACTTATTTCACAAGTGCCGCCATTTTGGAACAATGTATTTTCCCGGGCGAGCTAATTTTAGTAACAGTTTTGCTTTGGGTGCTGTATTTCTGAAGTAAAAGAAGTATAGCGGTTTCGACAATCGTCGACAATCATATGTAACCAAGTTTCTATAATGGAAAATTCGATGACAGTCAACAATGGTCTGTAAAGTGTTAATGGGTAAAGTATGGTTTGTATTTCTGATGCTGACAAAAGCACCTCAGTTCTGTACAATATTTATTTTTGTCTATACTGGTGAAACTACAACTTACCCCACAGAGAGCTTCCAATGACTGGACAGAAACTATGAAGGTGGATCTTTGAATGATAGTAGAATAGAACACTCCCCTGCAGAGAGATATTATAGAATTAACAATATAAAACACATAACACGTCTGTGTCGTATGGGCACATAACACGTCTGAGTCGTAGGGATGTCACATTGAGACATTTCGTGCAGAAAAATCTCTATGCATCTCTACCATCCTGATGAGTTTGGAAACTTCACACCCTGTCCAGTCCTTAATATTATTCAGCCACGTCTTAATCTGACCTTGAAGAACTTCTCTTGTCATTGAGGAATGTCTCATCACGTGCTCGTACCACCAGAGTTGTACAAAGTTTCATGATTGTTAATTATGGCTCATGTTACACCCACTAATACATGAATTCTATCATGCACAAACACGTTCGTCTTATGTTCTCTAGAACTGATACATAACACACGGCCATAACATTTAGAATGGACAGATGAATACATGAAATAAATCTCTATTTCCTTTTCTTCTACTTGTTCTCAAGATACTGCAAGTTAGCAGGATGTAGTCAGCAGAACAGAACGCGTTGTGTCATGGTTTATGACTGTTCATTCTTCATCGTCTGTGTTCACTTTCTGACAACCAAATCAAAAGTTTGTGTGATTTTCGCTGGGAAGCATGATGTACTTCATGCTGCTGGTTTCACAGAGAGGCTGCATTATTTTGCACCTTCCAGAGCAGCACAACCGTTTTTAGCATGGGGGTGGCCTATTCTTAAATTACATCATTTTAAAAATAAAATCTTTGGCCCCCGTCCCAACTTTTGAAGAATCCAGAGACTGTCCCTGCTTTTCCCCCCAAAATTTCCCAACTCAACCCCCTTCCCATATTGATCGTAGCAGAAAAAAAGTGTGGAAAAATATACAATTCTTTAAAAAAAAAATGTAAAATTCACACAATTGAATTGGTGTATAAAGAAAACTATCTTGTTGACTCCACATGTTTCCAACTCAAACTCAACATCTGCCAAAGTTTTTCTGGCAGCCCCACTAATTTGTGACTTATTTATGGTCAGTCCCTTAGCTGTGACATCTGTGTCTTTCTGCATGACACAACTGACTACATGATGGCTTCCAAGTCACTTTGGCCCGCTCCTGAATTAGCCAACAAAATTGCAAAATTTACATAGTGCCTCCTACAACATGTGTGGTAGGTAATGTGTGTGTGGTAGGTAATGTCTGTGTGGCATTCTATGCTCCCCTCTAGGGCCCTATAACACGTACACATGCTCCAACATATTAGTCAAATCTCACTATAGCAACATATATATGTAATAACAGAAAAACATACAGTAGATTCCCGTTATAACAACTTGATCCGGACCGACAAAATATGTAGTCTATGTAATAATAGAAATATGCTATATACAGTACAAACAATATAGAATAAATATAATTCCAGATTTTGAAAAATGTTATATAGGGAAATTTGTTATAGCAAGATGGCTATAGAGGGATTCCACTGTGCTTTTCTGAAGGGCTAGAGGCTGTAGAATACAACTATTATAATGCTTCATTCATTCATTTTCCTTCAACTCTGAAGTTAGCGCAGAGGTCAGATCTCTCCAATTCTGGCCGTTCAAAGCTATTCTGTGCAATTCTTGAATAGTATGAATATTGTTTGTTTTAATTTCTCTAAGTATTGTTCTTCTTAGTGTTTCCTTTGGTCTACCCCTGGTTCTTCAATATTATAATGCTTGGAGAGAATAAAAAAACACATACCTTCTCAACAAAAAACATACCAACCAACAAAAAAACACATACCTTCTCAACAAAAAACATACCTTCTCAGCAAAAAACACATACCTTCTCAGCAAAAAACACATACCTTCTCAGCAAAAAACACATACCTTCTCAGCAGGTATGACAATGTTACTATCAAGAAATAGAACTTCTCCACCAATTTTCACATCATTGAGCTGTGGATAGATAAGAAAATACTTCATATATTTGATACATTATTTCACTGTATTCTCTCTCTTTCTCTCTCTCTCTCTCTCTCTCTGGACAATAATAATAAAAATAATAAGACCATTAACCCGTTAGGGCCGTAGAGGTACCAAACTGGATATATCAGCACAAAAAAGCTCTCCAAATAACTACCATCAGTCATTCGGAGAAGTGGAGACAAATCATGCTCAGACCATTCCTTGATGTTATCAATCCAGGATTTTCTCTACCCACTCTCCTCCTTACACTCTCAACTGCTCCTTGCAAAATATTTGTAGAAAGCGAGTCGTGTCTCATTACATGTCCAAACCAAACAAGTTTACGTCATGTCACCGTCATGTCAAAAGTTGGTCCTTGATATCCTGCAAGCGTGTTTATTTGCTGCCGGACAAATATATATGTCTTGTTCTGTATAGCTAATTCTTAATAAATGTCTGTAGCACTTGTTTTCAAAGCCTGATACTCTGGATATACTAATGTGCTTGTTATGTGATGCGGAGATCCTCAAAAAGCCTAAGATGTAAAGCATCCATTCATTGATGGTCACATTCATTGTGTCGGTCACGTCGCCGCATGCCTTATGAGTATTCCAAAGTAGATTTAATTCTCAAACTCCCACTAGATCTCTCTTGTACCAGGACAATGTTGCCACTAGATTTCATTCTCAAACTCCCACTAGATCTCTCTTGAACCCCACCAGATCTCTCTTGTAGCAGGACATTGGTCTTTCTAGATTTCCAGCAGGGTGTAGTCCAGTAAATGGAAAATTGTTGTATTGCCATTTTATTTGTGTCAATGGTCTAACACATCAAACTTCGACTGTATTTAACAGATTTGATAGATCTGAGAAAAAAACACTACTGGTAATTTACTTACGAAAACATAATAAGCACCAGCTTCTTGTTGCCATGTTTTCAGAGGCGGTGAATACTGGAACTGTGTGAGAAAAAATTCAGAGTGATCAACTTTCAAAGTTAAAAGTTAAACATAATGAAATGTATAAAGACTAAAATTTGAACATGGAACATGAACATTCTTGCAGACTCAACAAGAAGTAATCAAAATTCATGACAAAATAAAGTATAGTACGTATTTTCATTCAAGCAGTATAAGATGATAAGGTACTTTCCTGCTTCTTCTTTTTCTTTCGTTCACTTAAAGCATGTCTATATCTGTAATTCTGTCTCCTTAATAAAACTCACTGTCTTTTGTAGTTCATACAGTGACCCATAGAGCTTTGATTCCAGTGCTGTTTCCTCTGGCCAATATGTCTGTCTCAGCGTTTCATACTCAGAACACTGTTGAAGTATATGTTTGGCACTCTGTGCTGCCTGTCCACATGCAGATATGGCAGTGCTGCCAATCTTTAACCTTGTGTATATGTGACTGCAGAGTCGGTTGTGTCACATTCTGAAGTGTAGAATTACAACTTGTTACCTTCCTGCTAACTGGCACACACATTTAACAAAACAAATTGTTAATGTAAATGTATATTGTAACCATGGATGAAAGGGGAACAACTTCAAATACAAAATACAACAAGGGAAAGCAATCAATAAATTGTTTATTCAAAATGAGAATACAACATGGAACGAGAGTACAATCTATTCTTAGGACCAGTATTTATTCTTGGGACCAGTATTTATTCTTGGGACCAGTATTTATTCTTGGGACCAGTATTCTTTAATTTCATTCATAATGTCATTCATTAAATGGGTGCTGTCTAGATAACGTTCTAGGTGCTGTCTAGATAACGTTCTAGGTGCTGTCTAGATAACGTTCTAGGTGCTGTCTAGATAACGTTCTAGGTGCTGTCTAGATAACATTCTAGGTGCCGTCTAGATAACGTTCTAGGTGCTGTCTAGATAATGTTCTAGGTGCTGTCTATACATCTTATGATGTTTCTTTCTATAAACAAGAAAATATACTGTGAACTTTCTTGGTTCATGGACAAGAATAATTGTAGGATTGTGCCATCTTTGGCAAAGCTATGTTATAAAAATAATCTCAGGCAAAACTCTCACCATATGTATCTCAGACCAATGCTACCCTATATGCATATGTTCAATTACCCTGAGGCAACTCTCACCATATACTCTTAGACCACCCATTAGCTGCCAGGGCCTGATTAGAGAGCAAAGACTAGCAGTAACCAGGTATGTCGTAAGAAGCAACTAAGGAGGTTTGGGGGATGGAATTGAGTGTCACATCTCATAGATATTCAAAGTGGCCCATAGGCCATGCTGAAATGGTCAAAGTTACTCATGCTGAGTCAGGCTGAAAGGTGCAAATATCACAGCTAAACTGTAAACCATGATACAATGGAATCTTCTTTCTGGACTACATTCTTCTAATGTGGAGAAGTTTGAGAATGAACATAGAAGAAGAAAACTTTGAGACAAAACTCTCACCATATTTATCTCCGACCAATGCCGCCCTACATGCATACCCTCAAGTCCAACATTGATGATCTGAAGAAAAAAATTCAAAAAATTCAATTATTTTCTTGATTCTAGTAGACAAAACAAAATATATTTGTATAATGTAGTCTCTTAATTAGTCATCAGATCATCATCATGTGCTCCTATCTCATATTCAGTAATAATTCAGTCTCTTCAGCCTGACTCAGCATGGCTCTATGGTTATTCTAGATGCTCAGGTTTGTTACCATGGCAAAGTCTGTTGCTTTAATCTCAGGTTTGTTACCATGGCAAAGTCTGTTGCTTTAATCTCAGGTTTGCTACCATGGCAAAGTCTGTTGCTTTAATCTCAGGTTTGCTACCATGGCAAAGTTTGTTGCTTTAATCTCAGGTTTGTTACCATGGCAAAGTCTGTTGCTTTAATCTCAGGTTTGCTACCATGGCAAAGTCCGTTGCTTTTATCCCAAATTGAGACAACTTACCACATAATATCTAACATTCATGTTTGTCTGCTTCTGATAGTCCATGCCATGTGGCATTGGTTATGATGCCTTTCCACAGCCTTCTATTTCGAGTGCTGTCAATCATTTCCGAATCTGATGTTAGCTGTTTGCCGGGATGTGTTCTCTTCCTTTTCTTCAACATTCATTCTCAAGCTCCCGCTGGATATCTCTTGTAGCAGGACAATGGTCCTACTAGATTTCCAGCAGGATGAAGTCAAGAGAATGGAAATGTGTTGTGCCATTCTCTATTCACCCCATTGGTCCAACACATCCATTTTCAGCAGAAGTATATCTTCAGGATGAATGAATTTAGTTCTGCAGTGCCATACATGAGTTTTAGGACCAGAAAGGAAAGCAAAGAATAGTATGACTGTTACCTACCATGCATATTGCAGGACGTTTTTGGGGTGGAGTTGGCTTTCCCATCCCATACAGGGTCAAAGTAACCCAGAAGCCATGCTGAAGTTGGACGTGTCAGGTTGGAAGGCCAGATATGCAGCACAGCTGTAAACCATGACAATGCATTCTGTTCTCCGGACTACATCCTGCTAATCTGCAGGAGTTTGAGAATGAAAGCAGAAGAAGAAGACTATAACATAGAAATTGTTTTTCTTTATACATTTTTACTATCATATCAGATGTTATTCCATTCTTACTAGTAGCACTTTACAATCAATCTTTGTTCATATTATATCTAGCCCATAGATTTTCATTGGTTATTTTTTTGGATGTGCATTCTCAAACTCCCACCTTATCTCTCTTGTAGCAGGACAATGGTCTAACAAAATGCTCAGCAGGACGTAGTCCAGAGAACGGAAATGCATTTTGTCACTGTTCTATTAGCATAAATGGCCTGACACTATATGTCTATAAGGAGGGTATATGTCTTGGCAATTTATACTGACCTACTTTCTTACCACGGGTCCTATGTAAAGATACAAAAGACCATCATCATTAGATAAATTCTGGAGAAGATGGATGTATTGGTCCATTGGCGCAAATAAAATGGCGACAAAACACTTTTTCATTCTCTAGACTACATTCTACTGGAAATCTAGTAGGATCTGTGTCCTGCTACAAGAGAGATCCAGCGGGAGTTTAAGAATGAAAGGTGAAGAGAAATTAGATAAATCGGGAGGGAGGTGGTTTCAAACCTCTCTTACCCTTTAGGAAATCAGAACTTGACATTTGACCTAGCAAGGAAGTACAAGTCAGACAGCAGTAACTTCCACACTACACACACCCCTACCCCCCCCCCCCTTACCCCAATAAAAAGAAGATCACAGAAAATCTCACAAAAACATAGAAATTACCCATTTTACTGAGGAAATTACCCATTTTACTGAGGAAATTACCTTTTTTTTTACAAATTGTGCAAACCATTGCCAACCCCCTCTCCACTTATTTTATGTCCCTGTATTACAATCAACGCAGACTGTTGTTATACATTGTTTGTTTGAGCAAGCTGTCAAACTATGAGAAGCACATTTTATGAAATCAAACAAGCTGTTAAACTATGAGAAACACACCTCATGAAATTAAACATATTTTTCTTTGGAATTATTCAAAGGGAATAATACTTTATGTTTTTAATATATACAAAAGACAGTAAATTGGATGTGAACCAGGTCTGTTCTGCTGACATCTACTTACCTCACAACTTTTGAGTCAATATGTTTTCTTAATTCAATCACACGGATTAAAAAGAAAGATGCGTAGTAGTCAAGACTTCCAGTATGTAAATTCTTAAGTTACTATAAATATTGACTGATCAATCGAAACGTAGCCAATAACAACACACACAATTGTACAGGTATGTAAATTCCTAGAGACCACAAATATTTAACCCATTTGTTTTGAATAAAGTTGAAAAATTACCGGTAGATCAAGAATATTAAAAAATGAATTTATTTCATGGTTCAAACACGATCTGTCCTTGAATTGTGAAACTTGGTTGTGTGACAGAGTGGAATGTTAGCATCCTACACAGTCAAGTGGTTTGCGGGGAAAATCCAAAGATAAAAAAAAACCCTGCTGCATAGTTTTGCCCTGCACATATTTTTAGCCCTGACTCCCTATAGGCAACATTTTAGTCACTTAAACAGAGTGTTGGGTGATGGAAATGGCAACTGATGATGCAGCTACTTGGAGATTACAGCAGTGAAATAGAACAAAGTGTGAGTAGGAACAAAAAAGGGTGGGTAATCTTGAACTTACTTGAAGTGCTTCCCATGTTTCTGGTTTTTCATTGACTATTGATGACAAAGTCGATAACTGATTCAAGAGAATCTGTGTTTCTTGTTTGATAGAGATATTTTCTAGTTCTTCAGTTCTGATGACGACACTGAAACAAAATGTTGATAAATGATGATGATTATTTTGTCCGGCGTTACAGACGGTTAGGAAGCAGAAAAGTGTACAAGTTAAATATGAACGTCAATGATGTAACATGTGGAAACTAAAGGAGAAGCTAAACATGAAGAGACTCATCATTATGTAACATATCTTAGACAAGATGAAGCAATCATGACTTACTTTTGAAACTTCTACTGATCTTGAGCTAATCTTCCCGATTCTGTGTCATGTTCAGGTGGTCTCTGAAATCTTGTATTTATCTTTTTCGTGGTCTACCTCTATTTCGTTGTCTCATCGTCCCCTCTATTATAGTTTTTTTCTAGGCTGCTATATAATTTGGGTATGGCCAAAATATTTTCTGAAGAGAAAATTGTTTTGCCAGTTTGATTTTACATTCAATTCTCTAAGAATGTCCTTATTGGTGATCTGTTTTGCCAGTTTGATTTTACATTCTTCTTCCTCTTCTTCAGCGTTCATTTTCAAACTCCCGCTGGATCTCTCTTGTACCAGGGCAATGATCTTACTAGATTTCCAGCAGGATGTAGTCTAGAGAATGGAAATATGTTGTGTCACCGTTTTATTTGCGCCATTGGCCCGACACATCCATCTTCAGCAGGATTTTACATTAAATTCTGTAAGAATGTCCTTATTAGTGATCTGTTTGATCCACTGCATTCTGAGAATTCTTCTGTAACATTTTATTTCAAATGCTGTAATTTATTTCTCATATTATTGGTGATAGTCCATACATTGCCACTGGGAATATACAGGCTATAAAGACAGCTAACGAGACAAAAAAGAGACTGCGATGAATGATTTAAAGCACGAAAAAAAATTGTAGTCCATGTCATCATGTGACATATTCTTTCCAGAATTTTGTCTTTGCAATTTGATGCCCTGAACCTGACTCTGTCCTGTGCCAACCTGCCTGCCTCCGCCAGCGATATCTTAAAACAGTCTTTGATGTCATCTGCCCATCTCCTTCTAGGTCTACCTCTTCTTCTACTTCCCAGAATTCTGCCCTCTAATATGCTGAACTCAGACTATCCTTTGCAAATATCTAAGCACACTATTCCCGTAGGTTGCCGGTTCTTTCGGGAAGGAAATCTGATTAGTTGAGCACCAATATAAGAACACACCCATTCTTGTCTGTTATTTTGATTGAAAGTCCAGTGTAGTTTAGAGAATGTAAATGCACTGTGTCACCATTTTATTTGTGCTAATGGCCTGACATATCTGTCTTTGACAGTCTTGGTCTTAAATATTGGTCATGACCACTATATTCCCTCTAATTTGGTGCGTATGCCAGACCACCGTCTGCCAAAGATACTTCTCTATGGTGAGCTAGAGAAGGGTATACGATCTCAAGGTGGCCAAAGGAAGCGCTACAAGGACTCGTTAAAGAACTCACTGAAAGCCTTTGAAATAAACCACGATACATGGGAAGAACTTGCACAAAATAGATCTACATGGTGTTCTAAAATAAAAAAGAGCGCATCATCTTGTGAAAAGAAAAGAAATGCAGCAGCTCAACAGCGGAGAGCAGCTAGAAAGTCACGGATAGACCAAGATCCGTCTACAGTCGTCATTCGATGTCCAAACTGTCCAAGGAAATTTACAGCTTGAATAGGGCTCATTAGCCATCTACGAACTCATAATCAAGGACATAACTAAAATTGAATTTTCAAAAGTGGATGTAACAAATGGTCATCATCACTTGTGATGGACGAACAACAACATTCCCTCTAACGTGTGCGGGTGTGGCCACATACAGAGAATGTTCGTTATGAGTCACTAGGCACAGAATGATTGATGATAGGTAATATCTGTTATGAGTCACTAGGCACTGAATTTTATGTGATGAATAGAATAGGCTCTGTAAGGCTACTCAAGAACGGGAATACTGACCTAAATTTTGGTAGATGGAAGGTTTCTTCTGCGATCCATGCTTGCTCTGTTTGCTAAGAAAAATAATGTAGCAATTGTTACTGGAAATGTTGGTGATGATATTACACGGAATATATGTCAATGATTAAACCATATCTTGTACAGGAAAACTGCTTGTATTGTTAGTCACTACCTTAATGTTTCATTAAATAATTTTATTATCTTCTGCCTCAGAACAGGACACAACAGATTAAACAGCCACTTAAATAGACTATGAATGGTCCCATCATCTCTGTGTCCTTGTGGGCAGGCAGCACATACAGCTGAACATATCCTGCAAGACTGCAATACACTAAACCAGTTAAGGGAAGAACACTGGCCCACAGAGATGGATATCCACAGAAAGATGTATGGGAGCACTGAGCTTTCAAATACAGCAGCATTTATTAAGAAAACAGGACTTGCTGTGTAGACATGTCAAACTGTGAACGAGAAGAAGAAGATTAAATAATTCGCTAAGGAACATCTTTTATTCGATCTAACTGTACCATCTTTTTAGACGGATTGTGTTTTAATCAATCCTCATCTTTTGCATTTTATTTTATTATTTTTGGTATTTATATCAACATAAGGATGGTTCCAATGGAAAGTGTAACATTAAAACATTACATCTTGTATAACAGAATACTCTCTGCCGAGGTCTGTAGACTTTTTCTTCCACTGTTGTTTGATAATCTTTAAACTAAGAATTTGAAATGTTAGTAATATGCCACTTGTGTGTTACTGTGACACAAAGGAAGAGCAAAGAATAGAGACACTGTTACCTGCCAGGTATATCGCAATAGGCGATTATGGAAATTTTGAGGTGGTGTTGGCTGCCCTATCCTACAGAACAGGTGCCATAACACATCGATGGCTATCTATTGGTAGATCACGATAATAGATTTAGTAGATAACCAGCTATATTTAGAAATAGATTCTTTTACAAACTGTAATTATTAACCTTATCAATGATCTCTTTTTTTTTGGCCTGTAAAGTCTTTGGGCAAACTTCTGGTGGGTGATAAACTGTAATGGCGCAGAGTTGATATATATCCATCATCTGGCGATGATAGGAAGGCTGTCACACGCTGGGTAAGCTCATATGAATTAAAACCATGCTAAAATTGGAGGTGCTAGGCCTGTATGGCACAGATTTAATGATAACACAGTGTACCTCACACTCACCTGCGGAAATTATATGAATTTCGTGTAGATTATTTGAGAGCGAACACAGAAGAAGAAAGAAGAAGATCCATGATCTAAAAAGGTCTATGAAATGGGACTGATGACCTCATGATTTTTTAGGTAAACCACACTCCCCCTTTATCAAAGATGTACCTACAACCCTGTATATTGCCTAAAATATTATTTTACTGATTTGCCAGAAGTACAAATATTTTACTGATTTGCCAGAAGTACAAATATTTTACTGGTTTTCCAGAAGTTCAGATATATGGTTTTCGTCTAAGGTCAATGTCGTTTGACATTGGTTATCATATCTTTTCTTAGCCTTCTATTTCATGTGCTGTCAATCAATTCCGATACCGATGTTTTCCCATGCCACAATGCTAGGTTGTCAAGCATCTTCTCTCTTGGTCTTCTCCTATCGCTCTTGCTCATAAATTTACGTGTTGTTATAATGCGTTCCGTCTTTACTCATTTTTTATGATGTGTCCAAAAAATGATGACTATCTCTTTCTAATGTTCGTAAGCAGCTCTCTTTGTGAATTTACTTCTTTCAAGGTTTCTTCATTACACTTTTTATCTATGAAATATATGATACTGTGATTATGTCAAAAAAGGGAGATTATATTACAATTTGAGAACTTAGCAGTAGATCACAATTGCTTCCAGGTTTCTAGCCCCTGCTATTGAGGGTCAAAGTGACCAAGAAGCTATGCTAAAGTTGGATGTATCAGGCTGAAAGGTGCAGATATCGTAGTCAAGCTGTAAACCAGGAATTCTAAGAGTGAAAGAAAACAATAACTAAAAATAACAATGGGTGATTCAAAGCTGTAGGGAATAATGCAGGATATAAGGAGATCCTGGTGAGAAACAATGAAGAAAAATATGTAGATTTCCACCAAACTTTGTACAGTGTACCAATTCTGCACTGGTTAATCTAAGAAATAAATATTCACATAAGCTGTATTTATATATTCCTTTTATGAATACATTCACTGTTTAATTATGTGTCATATAAACACTTAAATTATCAATACATTCACTGTTTGTAGTGTTATGCCCTATAATTCCTGTTAAATCATCAAAATGTCTACTGTTTCTAATCAACCAGTACATCAACTGTTACATAATTCCCATTAAATTGTCAATATCTCCACTGTTTGTAATGATGTAAACATAAACACTGTTAAACACAGTTAAATTAATTGTCAGTACATCTACTGTTTGTAATGATGTCTTAGAAGAATCATGTATGAAAAAATAGTCTTACTGTTTCAAGAGAATAATTCTTCAAAGTCTCAGCTGTTTTACTCTGTATAACATCATGAAAAATGACAATATTTCCTTTATGACTAATTGGTTCCATTTTATAGTGCATTAAACCCACTCGAACTAGGCGACATTTTTTCTGGGAAGGCTGAAATAAAATAAATATTTTACAATAAAAGTGTACGGAAGAAAAATAATAAAGATGTCTTCTTCTTCTTTGTTCATTCTCAAACTCTTGCGGTGATGACATGACTCAATCCTGAGAACGTAATGTGTCGTATTATGGTTTACAGTTTAGCTGTGATATCTGAGCTGTTCAACTTGATAAATCTACTGTAAGCATAGCTTTTGTCACTTTGACCTATAGAATGGGACAGCCAACACCTGCTTTCCAAACCTCCTCAGCCACCTCTTATGTTATGCATTATGGGTTATTCTTTCATAAACTGAAAATATATCTAATCTAACCCAAACTCTCAGCCTATCTATCTCTATCTCTAACCCCATCCCCCCCATCCATTTGTCTGTCCATACATCTATCTATCATCAGCAGAAAAATATATCAACTATTACATATAAAGTCTAAGAAAAGAATGGATGTTACAATTCAATCATCAAATAAAGTGTAAGAAAAGAATGGATGTTACAATTCAATCATCAAATAAAGTCTAAGAAAAGAATGGATGTTACAATTCAATCATCAAATAAAGTCTAAGAAAAGAATGGATGTTACAATTCAATCATCAAATAAAGTCTAAGAAAAGAATGGATGTTACAATTCAATCATCAAATAAAGTCTAAGAAAAGAATGGATGTTACAATTCAATCATCAAATAAAGTCTAAGAAAAGAATGGATGTTACAATTCAATCATCAAATAAAGTCTGAGAAAAAGGTTTGTTTGAAGAGATGCAGAAGAGAAACAACATGCCAATGACTCTTTATAGATTCAGGATACACCCATGTGAAGTTGGGAGTCTGAAAGGGGAGTAAAAAATAGCAACACTGTTTATCTTCCTTGCATGTCATAATAAGCAACTAAGGGGGTTTTGGGGGTAGATTTGGCTGTTCCATCCCATACGGTTCAAAGTGACCCAGAAGTCAAGTTGAAGTCGGATGTATCAGGCTGAAAGGTGAAGATATCACAGCCAAGCTGTAAGTCATGACATTTAGCATTCCATTCTCTGGACTGCATCCTGCTAATATGAAGGAGTTTGAGAACGAACGAAGAAGACGTTTCAAGACACAAGAAGACGTAGGAGCTTGTGTGAGGCACAAGCTTCAATCTTCTTTCTTTCTTTTCACTTTATACCCCTTTATTCCTTGCAGCTTAATGGGTAGAAGAGTTCTCTGGAGACAGTCTTTTTGTGTGCTTCATATATGTTTGTTTTGTGGACTCTGTTATTTCTGTAATCCATCTTTTGCATGGTCTGCCCCTGGCTTTGTATCCATTATGCCTTTATAGCAACGCTTTTTGAGGTACATTATCTGATGGTAGTCTGGAAGCATGCAAAAACAACTTAATGAGCTGTCTTCTAATGTAATCCAGGATTGACATTCTGTTTGTTTGTGCTTTAGTCTTATGATGTTTTCCTGATTCTGTCTGTCTCTTATTGTTACTTTAAGAATTCTGCGTTGACAAGTAATTTCTGTTGCAACAAGTTTTTGTTTGGCTTTGTTTGTTAATGTCCATGTTTGACACTGGTAACATAATGATGGTATGATTTTTTTGTATAGGGCAGTTACAATGTTGTCTTTAAAAAAGTAAATGAAAATATTATTATGTCTGTGCTGTTGGAACTAGTAAGGGGAGCAAAGAATAGCATGACACAAAACATTAAGTCCTCCAAATGACAACCTGCTAATCAGCAGGAGTTTGAGAACAAATGCAAAAGAAAGCATTAATATGTTCTCAGTGTCAGTATGGTCAGTATATGATAAAATGTAAAGGGACATAACTAAAAAAATGTTATGTCCCTTTACATTAGGTATCACAGCCAAAAGCTTGATCTGTTTGATTATTTACTGAGTGTAAATCTGTTCTAAAAGTGCACATAAAGATATGTAACCTGTTTGATTATTTACAGAGTGTGAATTCTGTTCTATGTTTGACTATTTACTAAGTGTGAATTCTCTTCTAAAAGTGCACATAAAGATAGTGGAAACTAAGATGGGTGGCTTTATTTTCTGCAATTTGTTCACACGAGGAAGGTCTGTTGGTCTTACCGACCAATATATATTTAGGAGATATTTATTTAGGAGGGTTATATGGGTGAGAAAATACTGGAAAAGAGGCTATGGTTAGGCTGTCGTTATCGGTTGTATGTAAGTTACAAACTTACGATTACATTAGCCATTTTGTATCTAGGACTCAGTAATCAGTGACGTCACAAAATTACAAACATTTTTGGACAGGTGCTGATGTTATAAAAAGTTAGATTGTAGTACCATCTAACAGTACTGTACCAATATATTTTATGAAGCACTTCTCGAAAAATTAAAAGTGATATATTGAATATTAACTAGTTATGAACATTTCCTATTAAACAAGATTTAAAAAATTCAATACACAAAATAGCGATGATCTTTGATCTGCACTAGTAATGCAGTAATTTGGGCTGCAGAAGCATCATGTTTATACTTTATTGCTGCAGAAAATGTTGGAGAAGATCTGCTTGAAGTAACACTACATACCTTTGTCCGTCTCTTTCTGCCACAGAGACGTTCATATTTTGACAATTGTTTTCTAGAAGATATGCTTTTTCTCACATCTTCCTTGCTCTTCTCCATCTGGTCTGCCAGTTTATTTGTGAAAAATAGATGATTGTCTACAGCAATTCTATTGTTTGGATCTACAGGGGAAATATCAAAGAAAGTATAAGCTAGGAAGTATGGAGAAATATACAGGAAAGTATGAGCTGGGTGTATGAGAAATGTCAAGGAAAGTATGAGCTGGGTGTATGAGAAATGTCAAGGAAAGTATGAGCTGGGTGTATGAGAAATGTCAAGGAAAGTATGAGCTAGGATCTATGGAGAAATATGAAATGTGAGCTGATCTATGAAAAATGTGAGTATGAGCTGAGATCTGAAAAATATGAGTATGAGCTGAGATCTGAAAAATGTGAGTATGAGCTGAGATCTGAAAAATGTGAGTATGAGCTGAGATCTGAAAAATGCAGATAAATTATGAGCTTGAATTAATGGGAAATATCAAATGAAATTGGGTTATTCAGGAAGTGGCAAGCAAAGAATAAGCTGGATTATATGGGAAATCTATCCATTCTAAAATGAGTGTGTTTAATAATAATTTTACAAAGAACACAATGGCACATTTATCTTTCGTTAGAACAGTTGCATGCAGTTATACCCAGTTGCATGCAGTTATACCCAGTTGCATGCAGTTATACCCAGTTGCATGCAGTTATATGATGATAGGGGTAACCTTAGAATTAGCTGATGTGTTTATAACGAGTATCAGAAAAGTCACAGAATATAATGATGCAATCATATTAAAAGTATTCATTGTTTCCTCTGAACATAGCTAACTATCAATCAGAAAAAATAAATAGCTAACAATAAAACATACAAACAAAGACACTCTATATTAGCTATTTTGATATGTTGGATATGCGTTTCTGGTAAGGGAAACATCTCCAAGTCAATATTTTCAAGTCAATAGTGTTCAATATTTTTATCGTTTTTATGCATTTGGTTGGTATTTGTTTCTTGAAATATGTCCCGTTTGGACTTCCTCCAATATTTTGGTTATTTATATTCTTCTGAACATGAAATGACAATGCATTCCACAGAAACCTGCGCACACCAGACTTGGACATATTTTATTTTGTTCCACATGAACTCACCTTCCTAGTCTTCTACATCATAAAATGGGAACTTAAAGTTCAAAGTTCAAGACAAAATGGTTAGCTTGTTTATATTATATAAGACTTATCAACCTTACTTTGCTGTGACACATGATAGTGATGACATACCCAGTTTCAATGCTTTTTCAGTCATCTCTAATGCGCTGGAAACATTCCTCACCTGCAAAAAGTTATACAATGAAGAAGAAAATATTATCAATATTATTCAGAAAATGTACAAATATTTTAACAAAACCCCTCCATCACTACCACTCTCTATACATCTTCATGCCATTAACTACAGAACACCTACTCCTGTCGCTGTACATTTCAATGGCACCTATCATCGTTGTGCTCATGATATTCAGGTCACTGTGCTCAGATCCTGCAACACAGACGACAGAGTTTGGTACCCCCTTGAAAATCAGTATATATTTCAGTTTGGTACCCTTAATCTTTATTACCTTTTTGATCTTAATTACAATCATTCATTTATTTATATTTTGACTTGTGTGACCTACATTGTATTCACATTCATGTTGTTTTCAGGTCTACTTATTTTATTCTGTTCTCATTCCCCCCTTATATAATTATGTTAATATGCGTCTCTATGACAATACTTGTCCTTTCATACGTCATTGTTACCATCTTGGACATCTCTGCTGTTTGATCATACGTCATTGTTACCATCTTGGACATCTCTGCTGTTTGATCATACGTCATTGTTACCATCTTGGACATCTCTGCTGTTTGATCATACGTCATTGTTACCATCTTGGACATCTCTGCTGTTTGATCATACATTGTTACCATCTTGGACATCTCTGCTGTTTGATCATACGTCATTGTTACCATCTTGGACATCTCTGCTGTTTGATCATACGTCATTGTTACCATCTTGGACATCTCTGCTGTTTGATTGTCTGCCATCTAGTGCTTTTTTGACAGTGTCATTATTTTTACTGTTTGTTCATTGTTGGTTTTGTATTTTCTTGAAAAAAGACCTTAAGGTTGAAACGTTGAAAATATCTTGTATATTATTATTTGTATTTTTCCGTACCAATACCCTATAGTCCGATATTCTGTGCATTCATTACAACACTGATCAAACTTGTGTTCTACATACCAGTAAGTAATATTGCTATACAGACACAATGCAGCGGAAGAAGACATGCATCTACCATCACCTGGCATAGTGATGAAATAGTGAATGCTCGCAACTCCTGGGATCGGATAAGTAAGTACATAAGTATTGAGTAAATGTGTTTTTTCATTGGATGATCAGAAGGCCTATTGGTATTGATGTTTGAGTTTGTAATGTCGTTGATCTCACAAAGAAGAAATAGAACTATCAACAACTTTGTAAATCTTGGGTCAACCATCAACACCATAGGAGATTGCTCAGCAGAGATCAGAAAGAGATTAGCAAGGACCCTACAAGAAATATCACAAATGAAAAATCTATGGCAAAAGGGCAAACAGAAAAAACAAAGTTACAACTATTAAGAATCTATGCCAGTACGAAAATCCCAGAATTCAAAATGAAATGTTATAGAAAAGTCCTAAGCAGATCATGGACAGAAAGATAAACCAACACAGTCATCCGCACAGATCTGAACATAAAAGAAGATGTCTCCTTCCAAAAAATGCAAGCTAACATATTTCATACATAAAAATACACAATGGTTTAAAAAGATTAATCATGGAGGGAAAAGTTCCTGGAAAGAGAACAAGAGACAGACCAATACACCAAGACTACAATGGACACATAACATCGAAGACCTTATGAACATGGGTACAGTACAAGTATACGCCACCACATGTGTAACTATTTCCCTTGTCTATGTTTGTAAATTTCATGTTTATCATTTAATAATTGAAATATTTTTTTATTTAGGGTTGGGATTAGGGTTAGGTATGTAAAACACAACTACCCCTAACCCAAACCCAAACATAAATTAATATTTAAATGATTAAATGATGAACATGAAATTTACAAAGACAAGGGAAATAACTCGACTATGTGGTAGTGTCTACTTATACTGTACCTGAACATGATACAGGAAGATGCTAGGCAGCTTATGCAGAACTGAGAGGCTTACAGAGTGGTAGAGAGGACAATGTTCTGTAAAGGACACATCACACATATGATAATGTTGGTCTCTGTAAAGAGGTGGATATTACAGGAATTTTCTAACAGTGCAAACTGTGACTCCAGTATGGACACAATAGTGTTGCTGATAGTTACAATAGTCATGGTGATGGCTGCTGTGGTTTGACATGATGTTAATAGGGTGATCAGAATTATGGAAACACAAAAACCGGGGCACCAATTAACAAATGATAAAAATATGCCCCACAAATACGTCAGCAAAATATTTGACTTAATAATTGATTTCACTCAGGAACCATGATGTGAAAGTAATTGATTTCACTCAGGAACCATGATGTCAAAGTAATTGATTTCACTCAGGAACCATGATGTGAAAGTAATTGATTTCACTCAGGAACCATGATGTCAAAGTAATTGATTTCACTCAGGAACCATGATGTGAAAGGGCTTATAAACTACAAACCAGGAGAACATTACATTTAAAAAACTCTGTCTTGCTTTTAATAACAAGTCATTGACATTTTAGATAAAGTTTAACATGTATAATGTCAATACAAATTTAGGCAATAAAAATACTCATAAATAAGAAATCTATTAATTTTAAAAAAACTGGTCCATTTTTGCATCCCAATAAAGTATTTCAGGACACTGGGGAAAACCAGTACTGTCCCATTAAAACCTGGATGTTTGGTACCCTGGATGTTAACGATGGTGATTAATGACTTCATTTATAATCAAATGTGCCAACTCCACCCAAAGCCTCTCAACATCTCTTATAACATGAATGGTTAGGCTACAGTGTTGCCATTCTTTGATCATATCTTATAACATGCACAGTTAGGTTACAGTGTTGCCATTTATTGTCCCCCAAAAAATAAGACACATAATCAAATACAACTAAATAGAATTTGAGACATTCATTCTCAAACTTCCACTGTTTCTTGTGGCTGGTCCTGTTAGATTTCAAGCAGGATGTAGTCCAGAGAATTGAAATGTGTTGTGCTGCTGGTTTGTTTGTACGAATGGCATGGCAAATCTTACTTTGGCATGTAAACAATCCTCATCAAGTGCAGTCTCTGCAATGAAGGTTGGCTGTAATGGATATCCAAATCCATCTCTTGTCTTGGTGGTGCATTCTGCTAGGCTGTAACATGCCCATTTTATGATGTTTCTCTCCCACATGTATCTCTGCCTACCTCTTGCTAGCCTCCCCTTGACTTTACCTTTAAGTAAGGTCTTCAACAAGGTGTCATGTCTTTTAATATGTACAAAATACCTTTATGTTTGATCTTTATTTAATTTAATAGTTCATTCTTCATATGAAGATATTATTGTAAAATTTGTGAATGATGTTCCTGATGCACAAGTTTCAACATCTGCCGTAGAAATAACTTCATTGTGCTACAAGTCACATTGCTTAACCTGTAGCATCCGAGCAAAAAAAAGCGCATATTTCCTTTGACACCCGGTCATTTTATGACATCTAGTTTTTCTGCATGTGTTTGCTTTTTTCGTGTAACATTTTTATTTATTGAGTTATTCATTTCAAATTTGGAGACAATAGAGATAAATGGATGCTAATATGATGTGGAGGTATTATTTGCTTGTGTATGTCCGTGTTATGTTGTGTACAACCAACATCGAGAATGTAGACAAATGCACACAAAGAACTTACTGCATCAAGGTCATGCGTAGACCTAGTTGTAGAAATCACGATACTATTAAATATTATAAACATCTTCTCTCAAACACCATACGTTGATCTACAGTAACTGAAACACTAAAGTTTTAAAATTCGTCCCTTTCTGAATCATAATCCTTGAAGAAATAGTGAAAATGGCGGCACTAATGCCAGGCGCAGTTTGGCTTCCAAATGTGAAAGGTCAAATAAATTACGACTGCGTATTTATGACACTGCGGAAAACTAAGAAACAATAACTCTAGTACACTTACTATAAAAGCATGATAGGAAATAAACATGAACGATTGTTGTCCATGACTACAAATGGCTACCTTGATGTAGACATTTGTCGACCTTGGATGTCTATCACTAGATGACATTTGTCAACATTTGTAGACTACGGGTTGTTACAGGTTCATGTGCAATTGACTTGAGCCATAGTGTTTTTTAAAAATAGATAAATATTGTTTAGTCAGACATAACACAGATATGCACTAAATATTAACAATTCATGTGATGTATCACTAATAATTCAGTGAGTGCACAACAACTGTATAGACACCCTGTATATGTATATTTACATCATAATAAGCTGAGGCCATCAAATTAAGTATTTCCGTCTGATTGAAGTCTAGGGCCTTTTTCTGTAGTGGACTAAGCTGTAAAACTAGCTCATTAATTGTATGTAACCATTTTAAGGCAGTCCTCATGTCATCCTTGTCACGGAGAACCTGATAAATAGATTTAAAAATTGCATTTTTATCTTTATGGTTAAAATAATAAACTCATTGTCTGAATTTCTAAATGTTTTTCTGTGGTATTTGTTCTCACATGACCACATTTCTGTAAAAGCGTGTGTGCCCTAATCTATCCCAGTATCTGCGCCATCGCTGGCTAACACACTCCGTCTTCGGCAGGCTGGGTTGTGATTTTTCTGTCTGGGTTGTCTCCCCTAGCCTTTCCATCTCCCGATGGTGATTGCAAGGCAGCAATTTAAACTCCCCCCCTCCGCCCTAGCACGCTCCTGACTTGGAGTTAATAACTCCATGCCAGCAGCTTGAGCTTGTAGCGGTTCATACTCGCTTGAAGCTGCCCGTCACTGGACACATGGAGTATTTCAGTGGGGATATCAGCACCGACTGATATCCCGCCCCGTCCTGGTAGGCAGCAACACCGGTTTGGTCCGCGGCTGCTTAATTGCAGCAAAGTGCCCTCCACAATCTGCCACCTATGGACGCGCCTGGTAGGGGTTGGTAGCCCCCCCCCCCAGGGGTATTTACATTACAGGGTATTTACAGGGGTAACACATTTCCATTCTCTGGACTACATCTTTCTGGAAATCTGGTAGGACATTGTCCTGCTACAAGTGAGATCTCTGGACTACATCGTTCTGGAAATCTAGTAGGACCATTGTCCTGCTACAAGAGTAATCCAGCAGAAGTTTGAGAATGAACGTTTCTGGTTGACCACCTTACGTCAAAAATGGCACCAGTTTCTTTTCAATATCAGGTCTGGTATTTGAGATATAGATATATGTAAGCAACTAAGTACATTAAATGGCACAGCCATCTACAACATAACACATACGTGACACAGCCATATACAAAATAACACAGACAGAGCACATGATATGACACAGCTTTATAAAACAACACAGACTAAGCACATCAATTAGACAATAACTTTTCCCACGATGTCCATTTATTCAAAACACTCCAGCATCAGGGAAGGTTGCAAGCCGTGACAGTAGCCTACCACACAAATCTCAATAAAAATAAAAACAGTATATTTATAGTAATTGATAGGCTTTTCCTACCAACAATGTGTTACCAGTGCCAAACCTAGTCTCTCTCATCTTCACATTACAGAAAGATAGTGACATGTGAAATTAAATACTTGAGGAAAGCTGCAGGGGTCACCAGGCTTGATAGATTACGAAATGAAGACATCAGGGAAAGAATAAATATAACACATTGCACAGAATACATAGAAAGGCAGCAGATAAAGTGGTTTGGTCACATTATGAGAATGCATCACGACAAGTTGCCTGTACAAACATATAACCAAATGAGATCAGGGTACAAAGCCAGAAGAAGACCATGAAAAATATGGATAGAAAACATCAGGAATATCTTGAACAAACACGGTCATAGAACAGTCAAGGCGACACATCTAGCCTTGGAACACAAGCTCGAGCTCCCATCATCCCTATGTTCAACGGCAAGAGTAGATAACAAACCACCTGGGGAAAGACAATAGATGATAGGCTTTTCTTTCAGTGAAAATTAATCCAAGATTCATCTCTTGACAGTTATAAATGTTTCATATGTTTTGTTGTCTCCCAGTCAATGGGTAACTTGCATGTCTTGTCTCAATTTTTTACTTTTGTACTCTATTACATAATCCAGAAAGATGTAGGCAAGCAGACATTGCAACTTTGTTCTTTTTTTAAAAAAGATTTTCTGTGGCAGACTCCTAGGTTGTTGGGAATGTCAAATGTAACAGCACTGCAGATTGGTCAACAAAGTTGGCAAAAGAATAATAAACTAGTGGTTCATGTTGTACATGCTCCACTTCTGACAGGATGTCATTACCCTGCATGCAACTAAACATGCACCCATAACCCCCCTCACCCAAACACAGCCATGCCTTTGAGACAACAAACCTTTATACAAGTTCGGGTGTCACAACAGTTACACAACTAAGGAGGGTCTGTGCCTTTGTCAGAAAACTATGGGCTATCAATGGCTACCTGCTCACGGTTAAAGGGATTACTTCATCATCATTGCTATATGCCTATATAGGCCTATAGCTCAATTTACTAGTTCTTGGTAAAATTACTGTAGCAAGTGAGATATTAAATGTTTGAAAACTATAATTTCAAAGTTTGTTTTATCATTTTGTACCTATACATCTATCAAGTAATCCTAGGAGTTCCTATAACCACCCATTCATGACACATTTATCCATATATATCCTACCCCCTCATGACACATTTATCCATATATATCCTGCCCCCTCATTACACAATTATCCATATATATCCTGCCCCCTCATGACACATTTATCATTCATATCTATATTCCAAATTGAATAGGAAAAAGATCCACAACCCATGCTGAAATCTGATGTGCAAGAATGAAAGGTGCATATACCATCACAGACAAGCTGTAAACTGTTGACACATTTTATTCCTTGGACATCCTGCTAACCAGCAGAAGTTTGAGAACAAATTCAAAAGAAAAAGAAGATATCAACGACAACATGTCTAAGAAATGATCTGGTTCACATTAGCTGTTGATTTGTTACTATTTTCAAACAAATATCAATTTTGCGAAAACATTCCTATGTTAAAAATACCTTCACAATTTCAAATTGTTCTGTAATTGTTAAAGGTTTCAGCGCAACAATGTCCCCAATCCTTCCCTCAGCAATGTCTTTGACATTGATTTTGTACATGTTCTGCAACTTTGCAATGTATTCAACCACACGTCCAAGTTCTTTACGACCAGGCAAATTCGCTTTCAAGTAGCGGAGACGGTTGATGATTGCTGGCAAATTCCCTGCATTGATTCAGTATGAAGATTATTTATACACTCTTATTGTACAAATGAGAAAAAAAGGCACAGATACATAGATAAATATGAGTAATATATCTAGGCAGCTACGTCACATGACACACACAACCTAAATAAAACAGCACAAGCAAAAATAGTAGAACTGTACTTCAGTAGGTGTCAGACTGTGGCGTTCTGTCAGACTGTGGCGTTCTGGTCAAAAATGAAGGAGAGTGTATGCAGGAAGATAATGAAGTTCTATATTATGAAAATAAGAGCTATGCAAAACATCAGAAATGAAAATAAGAGCTATACAAAACATCAGAAATGAAAATAAGAGCTATACAAAACATCAGAAATGAAAATAAGAGCTATACAAAACATCAGAAATGAAAATAAGAGCTATACAAAACATCAGAAATGAAAATAAGAGCTATACAAAACATCAGAAATGAAAATAATGTGACAAGAGATGGATACCACAACCTAAATTGGCAGTGAAACGTCACCATACTTCACCTGAGGTCATATTTCACTTGAGGTCATACTTCACCTGAGGTCATACTTTACCTGAGGTCATACCTCAACTGAGGTCATGTTTCACCTGAGGTCATACTTCACCTGAGGCCATAATTCACCTGAGGTCATACTTCACCTGAGGACATACTTCACCTGAGGCCATACTTCACCTGAGGACATACTTCACCTGAGGTCATACTTTACCTGTCACACTTCACCTGAGGTCATACTTCACCTGATGACAAGATACAACAGACTGAATAAAGACATGCACAGATTGTGACTGCCTGCTGCACTACTGTATGCCAGATGAACAGACATGAGAACATCTGGTAGAACTGTCTCCAGTGCGAACAATTTAGAGACATATTGGTCCTGACATATTGAGAGAGACATATTTGTTTACATATCTCTGTAAACAAAGATATATGGATACTAATGAGCTCCAATGGTAAAGTTCACCCGTAACCCTTGTCTGACAATGTAGACATCAAGTAGTCAACAACAGAAACAAAGAATAGAGTAATATACTTTTTTTATATGCTGAGACACACACACGCACACATATTTATGGAACAGTGCTGACCACACAGTCCCCAGTAGGAGGCATAAGTATACACTTCCTAAGAACAAATACTGTAGACACAGAGATAATATGCCACTATGCACATCAGCAACCATAGTCCTATAATGTCATAAGTACTTCTCAGACAAGTAATTCTATAATTCAAGTGGTAACTCACAGCCACAGAGATAAAAAAAAAATGATACATAGACCTTATGTAAACACATGATCATACTTACGTATTACACAGGTTAATATAATCGTTTCAATCAGACACGACAGACTATATATGAAACTAGTGGGAAATGATGTGCACACAAGAAAACATACAAATTACAATATACAGATCATATTCAACGTTTCAACCAAAAGGTCTTTATCAAGATATACACAAAACATCAAAAGACGACGAATGGAAAAATTATCACAACAAACAAACGTATCCAACGGACATATGGAAATGAGATTGAAGCGATTATCAATCAATCAATAAACCTATAACCCTTCAGGGTCGTAGGGGTACCACATTGGATGCTTCAGCACACAGAGTCCTCCAGCGAATTCTATCCTCAGCGATGCGGATGAGTGTGTAAATATCTTGCCCTGTCCATTCCTTAATGTTGTCTGTCCATGTCATTATTTTACCTCTTCTGCTTCTTCCACCCTCGACAGTTCCCTGCAGTATTGTTTTTGACAAGGAATCGTGCCTGCATACATGTCCGAACCATGCTAGTTTTCAAGCGATTATATTAACCTGTGTAGTACGTAAGTACGATTGTTGTTACGTTTCACGCAGTTACCTTGTATTGATTGTCGTAAACATGCGATTTAGATTATGCAACTTCGTAAACACAAGGCAAATGGCTTAACAACTAGGACTTTGCTCTCCATTAAGGCCAGCTCATTGACGTGTTGATGGGGCGTAGTCCAGAGAACAGAGAATGTAAACTAAGACTGGTCAGGCTCTATACCTTACATGAAACGTTAGCACAGATGCTGAAGTACCAAGAGGTGCACCATTAACCATCTTCTTCATTATATTTTATATATTTAATTGTTCGTGCGTCTCAGATGATGACTGATGAATTCTGTTTCTTTCAATATATATTTTATGTGTATGTGTCATCAGATAATGAGAATTAGTGAATTACAGCAAAACATTATAAAATGGAGGACAATTTGAATAGCAGCGAGAAAATAGAATGAAATAAATATTGCAGACTTACACTTTTTGCAAGGTTTAGTTTCCAACAACATATCCAACCCTTCTCTCCAGCCGTTGTCAAGGCGACGAAACATATGATACACGTTGATTGGATGAGCTAGGAACGCCTTCAGATCAGGACCAGCTAAACGATGAACATCTTTTGCCTCATCAATGACACTATCGATATGCATATGTTACGTATATATTATATATTACTGTTTTGGAATAGCATCATTTGATATAATTTAATAGAAAAGAATTAAATATACACACGTATAGGGCCTATGATAATATCAAAGATGATACATTCTTTTGAAATGAAGAGCGGCAGAAGGGTTCTACGAATATCATGGACAGAAAAAAGCTCATAAAAGTTTTGAAAATACTGAAATTAAACGAAGGGTGGCTTCTAAATACAATCATAAGAAGGAAGCTACAGTTTTTTTGTTTTTTTTTGACACTTTTAAAGAAACATGATCGTATGGAAAGGCTAAAATTTGAAGGTGGCGCTTCAGGGAGGACAAGGGGAGTCTTGTGGCTGATTTTGGCGATTTTTCATACTCATGGACGAGAACAGAATATACATTCTTCTTCTGCGTTTGTTCCTCAAACTCCTACAGGTTATCAGGATGTAGTCGAGAGAATGGAATGTGTTGTCATTGCTTACAGCTTGTCTATGATATCTGAGCCTTTAGGCCTGATGCATTTGACTTTATTACGAATTATGTGCCACTTTGACACTATATGATGTTACAGTCAACTACACCTACAAAATTATGGACAGCCCCATAATGGGGTTATGAAGGTGGAGGTTGGCTGTCCCATTCTATTCAGGGTCGAAGTAATGCTGAAACCATTATGAGGGAGATGTGTTGAGGGGTCCAAATGCGCAGCCAAGCTGTAAAGCGTAACACAACACATTCAATTATCTGGATTATGTCCTGCAAGTCTGCAGGAATTTTAAAACAGAATGAAGAAGGAGATGTATACCACTCTCCTGATGTTTTATTGATAAAAGATAACAATAGCAGTGAAACTGTAATCCGACAGGCGAAATTTGGAAACAGGTTAATGAAGTTATGTTAATTAATGAAGTTATGTTAATTAATGAAGTTATGTCAGTTAATGAAGTTATGTTAAATACTGTAAAATGAATAGTATCATTTGTTATAATTTAACAGAGGGTAATTAAATACATTTAATAGACTTCCGGCAGTGACGTCCGTTGATGGAGGGTGTTTCTCTAATCAAGTCTGGGTCATTCCGTCGATCGTTGGATTAATCAACTAACATCGTAAAGTCCAGACCGATTTGTGTTACAGAAGTCAGTTCATTCCAATTATTTTTTACACCACCAATCTCTTGAATGGATACATACAGGCAAAAGAGCAAGGGGTAGACCAAAAGAAACACTCAGAAGAACAATACTTAGAGAAAGTAAAACAACCAATATTCATACTATTCAAGAACTGCACAGAATAGCTTTGAACAGACAGAATTGGAGAGATCTGACCTCTGCACTAACTTCAGCGCAAAAGGAAAATGAATGAATTAAATACACATGCTTATAGGGCATATGACAATATCAAAGAGGGTACATTCATTTGACAGAAAGTGCTACAGAAGGATTCTACAAATATCATGGACAGAAAAAACAATAACATTAAAATACTGAAATTAAATGAAGTGTAGCTTCTAAATACAATCATAAGAAGGATTAACATACACAATCTTTGTGTTTCAACAAAAAGGCCTAAATCAAGAACAAGTATAATACATGACGAGAAGCTTTGACGATCTTCGCACAATTAATCTGTCGCATGTTGAATCCTTACTTAAGTCACATCTGTTATAAAATGCAACTATTCTATCTTTCAACTCCCATCGGAGCATAGGTCTTCAACAAATCCCCTCCATCTTGTCTTATCTGTAACTATTTCTTCCTTCACTTTTCATGTTCTACCATTGCCTTTGTGTCTCTGCTTCTAATTCTTTCCACCTGGTATTACTTGGTCTTTCTCTTTTCCCTTTTCTCAGTGGGTCCCAGAACAATGCCGGTCTTACAATACTTTCCTCTGATCTGCTTAGTGTATGTTTTATCGATCTCTAACGTCGTTTCCTTAGTTCTTTCTTTGCCGGAGTTTGATTCGCTCTTTGCATGAGATCCTCATTGGTGAACTTACCAAACCATTTCAAACCTTTTATTCTATCCAGTCATTCATTTATGAATATGTATAGTTTTCTGGTTGTCCCTTCCGTTGTTCTCCATAAAGCAAGAGCTTATATTTTCATGGTATCAACGTATGGTTGCGAGACATGAACAGTGACGTTGTACTCCATAAAGCAACTATTAAGAGCTTATATTTTCATGGTATCATCGTATGGTTGCGAGACATGAACAGTGACGTTGTACTCCATAAAGCAACTATTAAGAGCTTATATTTTCATGGTATCAACGTATGGTTGCGAGACATGAACAGTGACGTTGTACTCCATAAAGCAACTATTAAGAGCTTATATTTTCATGGTATCAACGTATGGTTGCGAGACATGAACAGTGACGTTGTACTCCATAAAGCAACTATTAAGAGCTTATATTTTCATGGTATCAACGTATGGTTGCGAGACATGAACAGTGACGTTGTACTCCATAAAGCAACTATTAAGAGCTTATATTTTCATGGTATCAACGTATGGTTGCGAGACATGAACAGTGACGTTGGCAACGAATCACTCATGCAATAAATGAACGAACAAACCATCCAAAAAGCATTCTTCTTATTCAGCGTTAATTCTCAAACTCCCGCTATATCTCTCTTGTAGCAGAACCATGGTTCTACTAGATTTCGAACAGGGAATGGAAATTCCCTTAAGAGAATCCAGAAAATGGAAATGCGTTATGTCGCTGTTTTATTTGCGTCAATGGTCTGACACATCCGTCTTCGGCGAACAATGCACTATTCAGCAATCAACTAATCAATATTTGAAATTATTAATTCCACATTTCACTAACATACAACACACTATTACCACTCCTTGACGTTTTTCAAAATGTTGAGCGGTAACTATGATACAGCATACCTTTTAAATTTGGCCAGGTTTGGCACGTGCCTAAGATGTTCCTCTTCCACTTCGTCATCGTCAGGATTCATGTAATCATCCCTAAGTAACACTTCGGCATTGCTCAGAGCGTTCTCCTCAATGACGTAATAACGCTCCAAATTCACATCAGACATAAAGCGATCATCGTCCAACCTGAATGCTGCATCGATTCCAGAAAACAACACTGAACACAAAGCTAATAAAACACAGTACACATATCCTAAATATACCTGCGTCGACATTCTCAATTATATTGTCAAATAGATAACTTTTCTAGAAATACCAGATAACTTTACAGATTTTAACATATAGGCAAACGAATTAAAAGTGGAAATCACGAATAATAAGTGTTTTGTTAATTTAGTCAAAGTTAAAGCTGTCTAGAAATGATTGTATCCAAGACACGAATAATACTGGAGAGGGCTCAAAATTCATGCGGCTGTCAAAACTCTGTTCTTGTGGAAAGACCGATTAATATGATGACCTAATTTTAAACAGTAGCAATATTGAACAGTCGAGTTTTACATACTAAAAACAGCAATGTGAAATAGTTTCTTTGACGTTGAACAATCGAATTTGTTTGCATTGATTTAAAGTTTTATATATTTAAATCAATGATTCTCAACTGAACACATATGGTCACCAGAAAGCTGTAGCTTAGGCCTATTTGGGTGTGCGGAGCACGGAAATATAACGAACAGTTGAGGGGGGGGGGATGACTGGCACAGAATTATATGATCAAACCACAGAAAATTCACAGAAATTAGTTGAAAAAAACCCCCAATATAATAGACCCTACACTTGATAAAATATAAGTACCATAAACGTGATATCTGAGACAGGGAAAAGACATAGTACGAGATGAGGTTAAATACAGGGAGTTGTATCTACATTGTTTAGCAGAACACGAAATGATATTATAATATTAGAAAGTTGAAATGTACCGGAAAACAGAATATGCAGATATGCAGTTTTAGCATACATATCGGTAAAGATGCAGTACACATTTTACAATCGCTAAAACTGCTGCCGGATGCATCGATCTGCTCGCTATCCATTGAGAGACCGACCCCCTTGGATAACCCTGGCCGCATATCTTTTTATTTTGAAGTACTCCTCTAGTTTTTAACAAACGTAGGCCTACATTATCACTATCAATAGCTTGTAATTGTTTTTATGGCGACACGGCCTGCTAGTGCCGTTATTTCAGTGACGACACGAAAGCTGAGCATACTATAGCAAAGTTGGAATGAACATGTGCATAATATTAAAAAGTTGAAATGTAGGTACAGCTCCATGTATTGAACCCAAGATTAATAGTAAACAGGCTAACACAAAATATATGATTCAAAATTGCAGTAGCTATATCTCTGGAGGAAGCCACAGAAAGAAGTATAGTTTATAATAAAATATGGTTTAAAAAGTATAGAACCACTGTATTAAATGAAACAAACTTTGACAAAACAAGGTATATGCTGATGGTGGTATTTTGCGTCTTGACATGCGATCGTGAAGAAGGTAAGCGTAAAAGTTACATAGTGACTACGTAGCCCTAAAATCGCAGCTTCTCTCGTGACTGATTGTTTTGATTTCGATCCGTAGGGACGAGAACAGTAGGCATATATAGGCCTACATAAGAAGTCTGTTTTTAAAGGATGCATGCACCTTTTATCTGTCTTCAGACTTCTCCAGGATGTTTTACATATGTCCTTGATATCTACATTAATTTCATTGGGAATCGTATGACATTCGTATGATTTTAAGATTGGGAGAATCATACACGTTATTTCCTGGATAACACAGATAGGTAGGAGAATAAGTAATGTGACCACAGTTAGGGCAATACCGAAAGGAGGCCATACATCCCGACTGATAAAATCTGGTAATATTTTAACAATCATCATCATCAGGCGCCATGCCGGCTGGCGTAGGCGGTCATGGCTCTCCACAGCTTTCTGTCCACAGTATTATGTAACAACATCGTTGTTGTTTCCCTGCCGTGCCAGGTTGTCAAACTGTCTAATATTTTCTCGCGTTGTCTCCCTCTGTCTCTGTTGTCTTCAATTTTGCCAGTTGTGACTGTATTCTCCAAACCTGCCTGTCTCACGAAGTGGCCAAAAAAAGAAGATTGTCTTTTTCTTATATTATTGATTAGGGTCCGTTTCACATTAGACTCTTTCATCACCTCTACATTAGTTTTTCTGGCAGTCCATGGTATTATCAGCATTCTTCTATAGAACCACATCTGTTGCCTCTAATTTCTCACTTTCTAGTTTGTTTATTGTCAATGATTCGCACCTATATGTTAGTATAGAGGTTATATAGCATTGCAGAACTCACTTTCCCACCTCTAATGACAAGGTCATATTACACAGTATATTATTGTGTAAAATAATATATTATTATTTTAACAATGATTTGATATAATAACAGACGTACCAATTTTGCCGCGGCATCAAAGACCATAGTGAGTTCGCCTCACCAAATCAACCTGGAAACTAACTGGGGGTTCGAGTACGACCCGTCTACATTGTACTGGCGACATGCTTGGATGTATTAGTGACAGCTCAAAATTCAGCAATAGTTTAATAGAAATGTCATGTACAGGACATGTCTCAGTTATTGTTTTTACGAGCTATCGATTCCGTTGCTTGAGCCCAAAATGGAAGAAAAGTGTAACAATACTGTCATCTGCTTTGTATGTCATAAGAGGCTACTAAGGAAAGTTTAAGGGTTCATAGGCTGTCGCATGCTATAGATGATCAAGGTGACACAGAAGCAGTGCTTTAAAGTCTTGCCGAAACGTGTAGATACCGCAAACAGCTGTAGATCATTACACAATGCACTTTGCACTTTAGGCTCACACCTATGCCAGCTCATTGGCGAGAAGATGGGTTTAAGATGGCCACCAGCAGCTGAAAACAGTCTCGCCAGACTTTTCTATACACGAGCAAGACCACAGTCTTCACTAACAAAGTAGAGGTGCTGAAGTAGAAGGCAACCAACCAAGAAACGGACTCACTAAGCAGGAGATCACGCACCAACCCAGTGCATGGAGAAAGGAAACGGAACAAAGATTATCTCTTTGCCATTATTTCTCAAACACATCCCTCGCGAACCGACAATTTGTTTCCCAATCTGGCACGTGTGCTGAGGGTCAAATGTCGTACATGATGTTTATAACAAAAATTATACTGTTGGCTTGCAGACTGGCAGTTGTCTAGAGACCATCACTTTGAGAATCACTGCTCTAGCTCATCATCACTAAGTACAGTCTCCGCAACGAAGGTTGGCTGCACCAGGCCTTCAAAATCCCCTGTCTCTTGTCTAGGTGGTGCATTTCGTTAGACTAACCTGGAAATCTCGCGATGCTACTCTCCCATTTGTATCTCCGCCTACCTCTTGTTCGCCTCCCATCCACTTTACCCTCATGTAAGGTCTTCAACAAGATGTCACGTCTTTTAATATGTCCAAAATATTTTGTTGTTTTGATCTTTATTTCCTTTAATAATTATGTCTTCATATTAAGTATTAGTAGAACCTCTTTGTTTTCTTCTCCCCCCATGATATTCTTCCTATTTTCCTATATACCCACATCTCAAAGGCATAAATTCTGTCTTCTAATTGTTTGTTTATTGTCCATGTTTCTGAGCCATACATTAATATAGAATAGATGTAGCATTTTATAATTCTCATTTTTAGCTTGTTTGTAGTTTGTTTAGATGCCAATATTTTGCTCTGGCTACACCCGATCATTATGCAGGAGTTTAGATGCCAATATTTTGCTCTGGCTACACCCGATCATTATGCAGGAGTTTAGATGCCAATATTTTGCTCTGGCTACACCCGATCATTATGCAGGAGTTTGAGAATGACGGCAGAAGAACAACTCGCATGTCAACTTTAAATGTCTTAGCATCTCTTGTTTTTTTAAGTGGGGGGGGGGGGGAGATTAACGATATTATTTAGCCCCTCTTAACATGGCATTGGCCACGATAATCAGCAGAGATGGCACCAGATGATGGTGAACAGGACAGCTTGCTTCCTGCCGAATGCACCAATTATATCACAGAGCTCCGTAACGTTACAAAATAATTCCAGTAATATCTGAAAAAAATTGCAACTGTACATAAGACTGAGTATCAAATCAGTGCCATCGTGAACAAAGATAAATGACTTGACTACTATACCACGTAGACTATCATCTCCTTAGTCCACTTCTGCGACATGCGTGGCAGATTATTTTGTTACTGGTTGGTTGGTTGCTGATCCAGTAATGTATGGGCTCATGACCTTTGACCCAATACCATTATTTTGTTACTGATGTTTACTAATTTTAACACCACCACAGCACACTTATCTGTGACGTTTCCTTTACAGAATGTTGCTCTCACTGTCACTCTGTAAGTCTCTCGGTTCTGAGCTATCTGTCCAGCCTCTTCCAGTGTCATGCTCAGAAAGTCTTCCACATTCTGTGCCTATCGTAGTGTTGGTCTGCCTTCACAGCACATGGTCGATATATCATCATCATCATCAAGTGCCGTCTCCGCAACGAAGGTTGGCTGCAACGTATCTCCAACATCTCCTGTCTCTTGTCTTGGTGGTGCATTCTGCTAGACTGTAACCTGTCCATCGTGTAATGTTACTCTCCCACTTGTATCTCTGCCTACCTCTTGCTCGCTTCCCTTTGACTTTACCCTCAAGTAAGGTCTTCAATAGGGTGTCATGTCTTTTAATGTGTCCAAAGTATTTTATTTGCCTGATCTTTATTTCTCTTAGTAGTTCTCTTTTCATATTAAGTGTTTTTAGCACCTCTTTATTTGTTTTCTTCTCTTTCCATGATGTTCTCCCTATTCTTCTATATACCCACATCTCAAAGGCATCAATTTTGTCTTCTAATTGTTTATTTAGTGTCCATGTTTCTGAGCCATACATTAATATGGAATAGATGTAGCATTTTATAATTCTCATTTTTAACTTGTTTGTAATTTGTTTAGATATTAATAATTTATAATTTCCTCATGTCATTGAAGGTAGTTTTAGCCATTCCTATTCTCCTTCATATATAAGAACATGAAAATACGTTGTTTTGTCGGTTTATTAAAAACGAGAATCGGTCAATTTGAACACGTAGTTGATTCAGTAACAGCTGTAGATAACGGGCTGCATTTTTGAATTTAGATTTTCGTACATGAATATTGAATATCTATAGGGATTAAGAAGATATTGATTAAGGATTAAGAGGGATGGCAAATGAAAGTTAGCTGCAAGAAATCTCTGGGTCACGATGGCTAAGATGTGTTGCATTACGGTCAGGAATAGGCCTATGGCACGTTTCCTTCGAATCAAAAGGAAATGAGATAGACCCCCTAGGCCTATGCTGGGGCTCATAGGCATATCACTTGGTAAATGTTTGCTTGTTGTGCGTTCGCTCCATTGTAATCAGCATGAATATTCGTGTGTGTGTAGCGTTATGCGCGTTTAGGCCCAGAACCGCCGATTTCGGCATGCCTTGACGTTTCGAGTGGGCTACCCTAGCCTGCGATAGCCTTCTTATCTGTCGTCAGGCAGCGAATGTGTACTGACTCTGCACCGAGATGGTTTGTCCTTCATGTCCATCTTGCACAAGGTTTTCCGCCACCAGAGAACTTGTCTCGTGTAATTAGACGTATTGTGCCCATCGGGTACTGAACCTTTTCTCACCCTCGAGCCTGGTTCCGGAAGAACTCGGTAGAGGAGTTGGGCTCGGATTCGTTCGCCATCTTAGCCGAAGTATTGTTCACCAATGTCGTGAACCACTCGTCCATGTCCGAGTGTATAGGCCTATACATAGGCTATTTAGGAGCGTCAGCTACTAGCATTTTGTTCTAGAGCTGAACAGTGCTTGTCACCCTGGACGGCTGTGCCTTGCCTATAGGGTGCTGAACCGTTTCTCTCCGCGAGCATGATTCGGGTATAGGAAAAACCCGACAGTAGAGTTGGGTCCGGTTCACCAACAACTAGAAGCCCAAGACGCCGTTGGATAAAAGACATTTAAGAATGCCTGCTCATGTCACTAAAAGAAGCGGGACAACTTGCCCAAGACCTCGGAAAATTAAAGAGATGTATAGGAAAGACTATATTGACTCAAGGTGTGAGGCGACTAGGTGCCATCTTAGTGGACCTGGTTTAAATCCTGTTTGTTGACTTATGATATTTCTTTAAGAATAGATCCTCGATGCTACTATATTATATTGTTTATTTACCCATGTCACATCTGAAGCCAGCTTGTTTATGTTTAGGGATGTGTGTGTTATTTATGTTTATAAGTAAAGAGTATTTGTTATAACGGGATTCCACTATAATAAGCTGGTTGCAGACATACCAATACATTTATTACATAAACAACTAATAAACTGGGTATAAACAAAACACAAAATTTATGGGGAAAAAACCAACAATCTGGTTGTAGGAAGAACAGACATATAAGGCCCTAATGTGCAAGAAACAATACAATTTTTGACAGAACCATAGGCCTACATGTAGGCCTATAGCACAAGCAACTAGGTGGTTCTTACTGATATATTTTTAGTTTTATTTTGAACAGGTCGAATTTATAAAGTGAAAACATTTGTAAACTTACATAAGTAGATGTAAGCTTTCATAAGTATATGTAAGCTTTCATAAGTAGATGTAAGCTTACATAAGTAGATCAGATATTGGTCTACATACATAATGTCATGTAATTGCTTATGAAATTTACAGTGACTACAGAAATGTTTACAAGTTATAACAGAAAATGTTTACAAGTTACAACAGAAAATATTTACGTTACAACAGAAAATGTATACACATTACAAATAAAATGTTTGCACGTTACAAAGGAAATGTTTACAAGTTACCACAGAAAATGTTTACAAGTTACAACAAAGAATATGTACTAGTTACAATAGAAAATGTTTACAAGTTACAAGAGAAAATGTTTACAAGTTACCACAGAAAATGTTTACAAGTTACAACAGAAAATGTTTACAAATTACAGCAGAAAATGTATAGGCATACAAGTTACAACAGAAAATGTTTACAAATTACAGCAGAAAATGTATAGGCCTACAAGTTACAACAGAAAATGTTTACAAATTACAGCAGAAAATGTATAGGCATACAAGTTACAACAGAAAATGTTTACAAGTTACAACAGAAAATATTTACGTTACAACAGAAAATGTTTACACATTACAAATAAAATGTTTGCACGTTACAAAGGAAATGTTTACAAGTTACCACAGAAAATGTTTACAAGTTACAACAAAGAATATGTACTAGTTACAATAGAAAATGTTTACAAGTTACAACAGAAAATGTATAGGCCTACAAGTTACAACAGAAAATGTTTACAAATTACAGCAGAAAATGTATAGGCCTACAAGTTACAACAGAAAATGTTTACAAATTACAGCAGAAAATGTATAGGCCTACAAGTTACAAGAGAAAATGTGTAGGCCTACAAGTTACAAGAGAAAATGTGTAGGACTACAAGTTACAAGAGAAAATGTGTAGGACTACAAGTTACAAGAGAAAATGTGTAGGCCTACAAGTTACAAGAGAAAATGTGTAGGACTACAAGTTACAAGAGAAAATGTGTAGGACTACAAGTTACAAGAGAAAATGTGTAGGACTACAAGTTACAAGAGAAAATGTGTAGGACTACAAGTTACAAGAGAAAATGTGTAGGACTACAAGTTACAAGAGAAAATGTGTAGGACTACAAGTTACAAGAGAAAATGTGTAGGACTACAAGTTACAAGAGAAAATGTGTAGGCCTACAAGTTACAAGAGAAAATGTGTAGGCCTACAAGTTACAAGAGAAAATGTGTAGGCCTACAAGTTACAAGAGAAAATGTGTAGGACTACAAGTTACAAGAGAAAATGTGTAGGCCTACAAGTTACAAGAGAAAATGTGTAGGCCTACAAGTTACAAGAGAAAATGTGTAGGCCTACAAGTTACAAGAGAAAATGTGTAGGCCTACAAGTTACAAGAGAAAATGTGTAGGCCTACAAGTTACAAGAGAAAATGGTTACAAGTTGCATCAGAAAATTATTGATCACATTTTGATGGGTGCTGAAAGCAATCACATTTGCTTCAATAATACATATAAATTATTTATATACATATACATTTATATTATATGTAATGGCACAAATTATCTGCGAGTGTAATTATCTTTACCATACACTTACAAATTTGAGTGATCCATCAGACCATAGTAGTCGCTTCATGACGCAGAAAC